>JAQQTP010000070.1:600000-917500 GCA_029884605.1 Ormosia emarginata | reverse complement strand
TTATATGTGATTATATGATTATATTTGAATAAATATAGTAATTTAAATATATAATTAATTTATGTGAAATTACATATATAACATAGTATCAGATGCCTAAAAATTTTTTGGGATTTAAAGATCAATTACTAATAAAAATAATTAATAACATGGTCAATTAAAGATAGGTGATTTTTTTTTTAAATTTTTTTGCATATGAATTAATATGCAAATGTATATATGTTAAGGTGATTAATATGTGATTATAATTTTTATATTTGCATATGTGAACAATAAATTTAATTTAGACTTAGTGACACATGTGCACTTTCCTTTTAAATTGTAACATGAGAAGTCACATGTTAGTTATTGAAATCATGTATTTGCCACATGATAAATTTTTAAACATGTTATTTCATGTCAGAATGACACATGTCAAAATATAAAGAAATGTATCTTTTTTTATATATTATATGATTATATTTGAATAAATATAATAATTTGAAAATATAATTATAATTTATGTGACAATACATATATAACAAAGATGGTAAGAGATACCTAAGAAAATTTTGGGATTTGAAGATCAATCACTTATAATTAAAAATAATTAATAACATAGTCAATTAAAGATAGATGATTTTTTTTTTTTTTTTGCATATGAATTAATATGCAAATGTATATATGTCAAGATAATTAATATATGATTTTAAATTTTCATATTTATATGCTTGAACAATAAACTTAATTTAGACTCAACGACACATGTGCACCTTCTTTTTAAATTGCAACATGTGATACCACATATTAGTTATTGGGATCATATATTTGTCACATGATATATTTTTAAAAATATTATTCTATGTCAGAATAACACATATCGAATATAAAGACATGTATTTTCTCTTTATATATTATATGATATATTATATTATATGATAATTATATGATTATATGATTTAGATGTTTTATCATTTATTATTATGAGTATACAAAAAATTTTATTATATTTTCTTCATTTAAAAAATACTTAATAAATTCTTAGTTTCTTCATAATAAATTATATGTAATTAATTTTACTATATTTCATACAAAATTTTCACTCTTGTGTGATGTATATATTGAAGTTTTGTAAATAATATAAAATAATTATATATGAATAAATATAATAATTTGAAAATATAATTAATTAATTTAGGATGATAATACATATATAACAGAGATATGAGACTTTAAGATCAATCACAAATAAAAATAATTAATAACGTGGTTAACTAAAAATATGTGTGAATTTTTTAAATTTTTTGAATATGAATTAATATGTAAAGATATATATGTCAAGATAATTAATATGTTATTATAAATTTATATATTTGTATATGTGAGTAAAATTTAATTTAAATCTAATGATACATGTATACTTTTTTAAAAAAAATTATAATATAAGATATCACATTAATTATTAAAATTATGTATTTATCATATAACAAATTTTTAAATATATTATTTCACGACAAAATAACATATGTTATAATATAAAAAATGTATTTGCTCAATATATATATATATATATGAGTTGCAAATTAGAAACTTGCTGTTATGATTTTTAAAAGCATAATTAAATTTTTCACCTGTCCATGTGCGGTTCAGGAGTTAGTAAAAGAAATTTCTTCCAGATTGACAACCGCATATACATATCATCTCTTAACCTGATTCTGCTTCCTATTTTAATTTTTTTTTTCTTTAGTTTAATCTTCGGTGGCTTATTCATGAATCAATCTTCTGTTTATATTACGTATGCAGGAGACATGTTTGGGAGTAATCACGATTTTGGTAGCATCTCGATCCTTGAATCAATCATTTGAGTCTAAGTCACTGAAGGTCTTTACAGTCCACAGATAATTATATATATCAAAAGTCTGATAGATTGTGATTGAAAATAATAAGAAAAAATAATTTTTATATTAAATAGTATATATATTTTTTTATATTTTATCTAATATTATTTATTATATATATTTTTTTATTTAATCATATTTATTAAAAATAATATAAATAATTCTTATACTCTTAAAAAGAATAAGATAATTATTTTTAAGAAAAAATTAATACATGTGTTAGAATATTTGGTGTAATGTTATATTAGTACGAACTCAGCAAAAGTATTAGGTGACGGTAGGCAGTCTACAGTCCTAGGAAGCTTTAAAGAGTAAAACAACAAGGTGGAGTAACACACCTCATGGAACTTATGCTATTCCCATAGGATATCTTTGTCTTTCTGACATTTTATGGCCTTCAAATTAAAGTTTGCAGCATATATATTGAAAACAAATTGCAGGTGGATAATTTGATATGTTGGTGGAAAAAGGAATTCTAATTCTCCATTAGTGGAAGCATGAAGTTTTAACTTCTAAGTCCCAACCTTCCCTCTCAGGCATATTACAACCTTGTTGCAAATCATTTGGTTCTATGTGATGGTGGTGTTGGGGTTTGGTTACTGTTCTATGACCTTGTCATTTATAATGATCCTTCTAAAATCTTTGCAAGTACTTCATCAAAGAGATAACTGCTAAGTGTAATTCTTCTAGGAGCGCTTGTTAATTGCTTGTGGCTACCTCAGCTTACCTTAAGTAGTTAAAGTGGATGAGATTTGATTGCAGGGTCTTTATGTTTAAGTAATAGTAACCACCTTTAAATATACGAAAAGTTAAAATTTGATAATTTGTAGATTGGTAAACACAAATCTCACCTAGTGCTTGGAGTTTTAATTTTAGAAACAAAGTATTTCCTTTAAATTGAATAATGATTGTATTGGAAAATCTTACCACAAACTGAATCCAAAAAATCTATACTCCGAGCACCACTCTCAACTGCACGAGACTCGTACATGGCTGCTGAAATCACTTTTGAACATCATCGAATTATCTTAACACTCAACAATGGAGCTATTCTTTACACATGAAGTACTTGACTTTACATTAGAAGTACATAGTAGATTGCTGCCTTGACACTGTTAGTTGTTGACGATTTGCTAGACGCCCACGTTTAACACTGTTCAGAACAGGTGCCTGTTACAACGCCAATTAAAAGAAGGAAAAATGTTTCTTACACATCAAAAAAAAAAAAATGACACTTCACCTAATATCATTATAAGTGACAAAATCAAAGTAAAAGTATATAAAAAATGAGTTAGAATCAATTGTAATTAAATGATAAAAATTATATAAAAAAATAATGTACATCTAAATATATGTGATTAGCATTATTCTTAAAAAAAAACTCTTTATATTTCAATGCGTGGGGCATTGTAGCCTCCTTGCTCCTTTACATGCATGCACCATCCTATATTAATCTTGTAATAAGTTTAAGACATTATGATCGTACATAAAGAATGCAGGGCAAGGCACAAACTCCCTAATTGATGTGATCTGCGGAAAATAAAATATATGGGAAGTAACTTAAAAATGGAATCTGCCCAGCTGTAAACTCTTCGTCAAATACATTTGCCAAGCATTATTAAATTAGATCAATACCAGAACTTCCCATAACAATATTTTGGATCTTTCTCATAACTTCATAAAGAATCCATTTACCTTGTGTTTGGATGTTTTCTCATTAACGGAAATGAATAGAATAGGTGGAGAGGGATTGGAAAGGAAAGGAATGGAATGGAACATAGTTTCTCCCCTCTTTATTTGGAAGATTCATTAATAGAACGGAATGGAACATGTGTTCTCCCTATTCCACCTCAATTTTAGAGGGAACAAAAATTAGTCTTTTGAGGGGAAGAGGGAAGAAATGATTCCTCCTGTGTTCCGTTCCGTTCCTATGTATTTTAAAACTCTCAAACACAAAAAATTAATTTCGAATTATAGTTAAATTTTTAAATTTGTAAGATTCCTTATCAGAACAGTATCAACTTCTGAGCTATCTTGGGAGATTGGAGACTTGAAATTGAACTTGGAAAGCAATTATCATCATGATGTGGAAATCTGACCAAATACATCGAATTGTTTAATCATGGGCTGTCTGTTATTGACATTCAAAGAGCAAAGTTTGTGGATGTGAAATAAGTCATTATGTTAAGAAATCACTGAAAGTAAAATCTCAAACCTGTAGGTGAAAGTTCAAGAAAGCCTGTCTTTAACAAACATTAAATTATTATTATTTTTACCTAAATCATATATTCTTACATCAGAAAACGATGTTTCAGAGATTACCTAGATAAAATTAGCAAACATTTAACAGAAGTAATTGATTAATGCAATATGGTCTTTGTAACTGAGGGGGGGAAGTTATCAGCTACTGTGTCATTAGACTCATTACAGCTAGCTAGCTTGCTTTTCGATCTTGTCTGCAAATTACCTGCAGACCAGGAGACATCTCACCTATCTGGAAGAAGTTGACCGTGTAAAATACACTCATCCATTGAATGTAGTACATTGCTCAGACCAACAGAACACAGACTGATGACTAGAAATATTGCTCACACCACATGAAAATACCACCAACGTGGGTTTTCTTCTTGCTCCTATCGAGAAATGCTTATGTGATTAATTTGGAAGTATTACACTTAGTCCAATAAAAACATAACATGTGCACTGCATAACTATAAAAGTTGTTGGATCAAATTTAAAATACTATTTCCTCTCAAAAAAATAAAAATATTATTTAATGAATTTTAAATTAAGTCTCAATTATGGAGAATATTACTCTCAAATTAGCTTAGAATTTCTAGTTTCTAAGGGGCATATATCATTGCTGACAAATTGCGTGCTTCTCGAAAACATGCTAAAAAGGTGGATTCTAAAGAGCAGATGCATGGTCACTGCCGGTGGAACATAAATCTATGTAATTTGCAATTTGAAAACATATATATTGCCCCAGCGGCAGGATGTGCATTATATGGATCAAAACTATATATATAATATGGATCAAAACTATGTATATAATGATTTGAGTGTGTATATTAAACCATAACTAATTAAAAATTATTCTATAATATTGAAGAAAGTAGCACGCTTGACAGTAAAACTGTTGCTTTAAGAAAATGACGACATATCTATCAAGGTATCCTCATGGTTGAAGCATTCAAGTTTAGTGCCTTAAGAAAATAACATCATCTACGTAGGAACTCGTCTTCAATACTCATAAATATGAGAGGTGATTTGATGCAACGAGGGAGGAAGCAATAGATTTAATAATTTAAAAAATGAACGGTAAGGATGACTCACCAGTAACCTAGAAAAGGAGGTAATGATCAAAAAGTTGTAAATTACAAGCATAGTTCCTGTATGGTTATTAAATAAGCAATTTCAATAAGTATGGTTAGTCTCTAGTTTCTATTGGTTATTGCATCAAGTGCAAGACGACAACCACGCTCTAGCTATATTATAGATAAAGACAGTTAACGAGGCCATCCTTTTGATTCATTGGCAGAGATGATGATAGTTAAATATTGCACAGCTGAGAGATCCAGCTTCTATTTTTCCTTTTTTTGAAAAAAAAAAAACAAACAAAGGAGCATGGCTTATTCACATTGCTTTTGGACAAGATATGGATCAACTCTACCTTAAATGATAAATCCAATTTAAAGACCGGGGTAAAGTACTGGACAAAACCATAAATAAAGGGAAAAATACAACAAAGAAGTGGTTGATTTGTTTGCAGATAAGACATGATTTCTTCTAAGTGTTGTTTGCAAATTGCAATTGCAGCAAACATCTCTGCCTCGTATCACACTACCTAGAAACCGGACCCGCCTGCGGCCAAAAGCTGTTGCTCCATCTACAATCAGATAAGTAGAAAGAGATAAAGAGATTTAAAAAGAGATATAAATAGCTTCTCATGATTTAATACAAAGCACTAGACAAGACCCTCATCCTCTTACCTTGAAGAGAGTCTCAAGCTTGCTTTTCACCAAGGAATACTCCTGTTTTACTTGTTGCAAGCTTCTAAGGCACCTGAATAACAAGCCTTTTTTTCATATCAGCATATGGACATTTTTCTTTTAGAAATATATATATATATATATATATATATATATATATATATATATATATATATATATATATATATATATATATCAAACCATACACACATATAGGACACATGATATTTGACAAGATTCATAGCTATAGGATATAATAATTTTGATATGGGATTGTCAAGAAGCTTACCCTTCAACGTTTTGCTCCTCACAAGAGTTTCTGAAGGAAATGCAGACTGTTTGAACTCTCTGTGCGCCAATGCTGTATTTCCCAATAACGCAACCACGTTATCAAAATTATACTAGTTGTAAAAGCAACATATATAGCGAGGCAAGAGTCCAGTAGGCATTTTCGTTTTAAGAACAAACAAAAGTGAGGTCTTTGATTCTATGGGCTTCCCTCTCAGTTGGGGTGACAAAAAAAAAATACATAGATCACTAAAAACTATTGTATTATGTCTCCGAAAAGGTTTCAGAAAAACTCCACTCATTAATATGTGGGTCAGTGGGTGTTTTGCAATCTAGCTACCCAAACCATGCCTCTGTGACTGTCTGTATTACATTACATGTGCTTGGCACAGTGACAAATCCTGGCAATAGTAATACAAATGCAGTGAAGCAATGACAACACTTGCTAAGAATGTGCTATTTCTAGTGACAGCTGGCGGATACAACTTTCACCAACGTAAGAACAGCTCCCAACCATTTGTACAAGTTAACATGTTTGTTTGTGGAGGATTCTATATTAAGTTTCAGGCATAGAGAAACTAGTCATGAACAATTACCTGGAGCTGCTACCCTTCAACTGGTGAACATGAGCATCCAACCTTTTAAAATCAATGCTTTGTTGGCCTCTATTTTAGATGAATCGACATTGAAATATGAAGTTTAGAAAGAGATTCCCAAACATAGATATATAAAACAGGGAATTGTTGTGGCCTTACAGTGCTTTTGTCAGCTCATTAAGAAGCCTTTCAGCGTCTTCAAAAAAGAGAGTTACCACTTCAACCACAAAATCTGGGTTGCTTTCATCTTGAAGTTGCTGAAGCTGGTTAAATTGATCATCTAGAAAGCCCTTTTCAAAGAGAACAAAGACATCATCAAAACTAGCCCACTGAACTACGCTTTATGCTTTACACAAACTCTCACACACACACTGAGAGAAATAGCAAGGCAAAGCAAAGCAAAAAAAAAAAAAAAAGATGCTGTAAGTAATAAAAGAAACATAGCTTACGAGGCTATCTTTTCTACTTTACTGCAATGTGTAATGACAATTATATAGCATGCTTACCTCCTGGAATAGAAAGGCAGTATAATCAACAAGTTGCCTCTGCAGCTGAACCATACCATCCATTGTTACTCTCAAGTTTCTCAAGATCTTAGGTACTCATTTCTTCTATTACCGGGTTTATATAATGTGATTTTTGTTCTCAACTGGCAACAACTAATGCCTGGATAGAAATTTGGTAAATGTCAAAATCTGTGTGGGAACTCTAATATCCCTGCCTCTAGGACCGGGTATATACGGTGCTTTTTTTTTTCTTTTATAAAAAAAAATGGAAACAGTATTCAAACTTCAAAGTCAGTCACTTAGTTATTGTGTTTCTGTTCTTTGCTTCCCCATCAACCTATCATTTTTGGGCAGCTTAAGCTCTAATAGTTTAGATTATTAGGATCAGCGATTCACTAGATCTAAAACTCACGTCACGTACCATTCATCTTTCCATCTTTTTCATCTAGTAATTATTGCCTCCCTCTATTTTTATTTGGTAGATATTACCTCCCTCTTTATCTCTTCTTATCTGTTGTATTATTTTCTTAAAACTAGCTTTTTCTTTTTAAAATTCCACCCCTCTACCCAAGGTGGTGACTTGTGTGTGGGGTAATGGCATATTTTCAAAGTCTAGACTCTAGACCACTCACTTCCCACTTCCTACCAAATTCTTGCTAAAAATAAGCATGACTTGCTATTTTTTGAACTACAAAGTACAAGCAAGGGAGGCGAATCTGATCTATACTTATGGATCGATGCTGTTATGGAAATACATATAGGTTAAATGGATATCTAATCTAATCCTTATTATAAACCCAAAAGATGAATGAATGTAAGAAGAATCTATCCTTGGCTCACAAATTGAATTGGAGGGGTCAATTATGGGGCAACAGTCATTTTTCTTGGCAACACAATCAACTTGCTTCACAGCTCACTGTCACTGAAGAGAAGGGAAAAGAAAGTTTAGACTTTGGAGAGGGTATGTTCAGATATTTTTGGTGGATTTTGTCTTTTCTAAACGACAAATGAAATGTTCTAAGCAACAGATAGTGAAAATTTAACTTATCTGACAATTAACACTAATTTGGTATGATATAGGATTAGACTTGTAGTTATTCCATAGCATACCTGATTTTATCTTACCCACTCTCCCTCCCTCCTTCCTTTTTTATCCCTATCCCTTAAGAAATTCTAAAGTACACTATTTGTAATTTCTAGAGTCTCATAATATAATATAATAAAAGATGCTGCTGCGCTCACATTTGATGTGCATTATGTTGCTGTCGAGGTCTGATTGGTGATATTTTCCATTGAATAACTGCTGTTAATTAAAATTCGAAAAGCGACAACTTAGCATAGAATATGCACATGCCCCACAATTTTCATTTTTCTTTCTTTACTGATGAGGTGGAAAAATGTTGTGTTTAATTTTAGAGTAATGAACTAATGGTATCTATACAATTAGACATTTTAAATTTTTTTATAGTTTAAATTAAAGTTTTGATTGTTATATTTTATATTCATTTTTATTTTATTTTTATAATTTTTTTTCTCAAATCAATATTTACACTTATAAATTTTTTTAAAACAATTCTCTTAATTAACTTTTGGTATAACTAACAAAATAAGTATTTTTTTTAATCTAATAGGAGCTTCTCTAAATATTTATTTTCTTTAGAAAATATTAAATATGTGCTCATTTATTTTAATAGGTGTTTTTTTTTTAGTAGATACTCTTTTAGTTCAATAAATACTTCTTCATTCTAGTAAATATTTATTTTTTTTTTATGAGTAAGTATTATTTTGTCTAATATTTGTTATTTTAGATACTCTTTTATTTTATAAAATATCTACTAAAGACCAAATTAATGATGTTAAAATAAAAGTTAATGACAGAGACTATTTTAAAAAAATTAATAAATGTGATGACTAATTTAAAAAAAAATTATAATGACTAAATTAAAAAAAAATTAAATTATAAACACCAAAATTTTAATTTAACATTTTTTGTATTTGTTTTTACCATCAAATTAATTATATTTATCTTACTAAAGTTACATTAATTTTTATAAATAAATTCAAACTTTATATGAAATTAACATTATTTTTCAACTGTATAACTTCAGTTTGAATATAGAGATTTTCTGTAAATAGATAATCAATAATTTTATTATAATTTTCTTTTTGAAATTAAAATAAAGAGATTCTCTAGTCGCTTTTAAACTTCCAATTTTCAAAAGCATAACCCTTCAAAAAGATGTGTCACTTTCTTTCATTTATGAAAAATCTTAATTTTTATTTATTTTTAATAAAAGAAGTTTAAGATTCAGTGTGGAGATAAAATGATAGATTTAAGCAATTTGCGTAAAACAGTCTGGTTCAAATGTCTAATCAACATGGATTATTCTTGACTTCATTCCTTCAGTTTGCTATCTTTCTTATAGTGAGTTCGTGACTGCAGTATGTTGTTCTAACCTTTTTGCTTTGTTTGGAATGGCTTTTAGGTGGGAAATGAAAGGGAATGGTAAGGAAAATGAGGTTTATCCCTTATTTGATAGTACTTTAACAATGGATAAGAAATAATTTGAAGGAATAAACCTTTTATGAGTCTTACCGTTTTTTGTCCTTTCTGTTTTGGATAAAAAGTGAGGAAAGGAAAGTTAAGAAAAATAATTTTGTAGATTCTATATATATTTATATGTATATTTATTTATTTACATTTTTTTTATTTTTTTCAAACTATGAAATAAAAAAAAAAAGAAACATCTTTTTTTATTAGATGATACTAAATATAATAAATGATAATTTCTCTACTTTTTCTTCTTTTTTATTTCTTTTCTCTTCTATTATATCTCTTTTTTTTTCTTCATATCAAACAAAGTCTTTGTCCTAATCCAAGTATAATGGCTTTTCATAAGTGAAAAATTAGAAAAATGAGTAGATAAACATTATCTACCAAGTAATTTATATATTGAATTAATAAAATCAATTTGCAATATTTCGACATTTTCATATAGAATCTAGAATATCATGAAAATTAATGGTCTATGAAAAGCTGAAAGTTGAAACTCTTGAGGGAGAGGGGGGCCTGAACTCAAGTGCATTTGTATACGTGTCTGAAGCTAAGCTGGGTCATTGAGTAGGGGGCAATCTTTGAACAGTAAGTACTGGTGCAGTGGTGCTTCAGTAAGCACGAGCTGTCTGTTTGAGCACCAAAGGGGGTGGGGTCCCTAAACATGTTAAGATAAGGACTCTTCAAAACATAAGAAAAAAAATACAAAAATAGTTTACTATTCTATAAATTTTGTTTTAGTATATTTTTTTCTCAGAGAACCCTGATATGAGAAGACATTGCTCCGTTTAAATGTCAAATATTAAATTATTTTATGAGCTAAATGTCATAGTTATCATCAGAGGTATCAGCAAAAAGGGGAACAAGTAAGACAACAACCATTCGTTTGTTCCCTACGAAAAATAATGATGATAATGTGAATCTTGTAAAAAATATGCCAAATAAACCTGTTCTTGTTCTGAGATGAAGGAGACGTCGGCTGATGGGTGCTGATGAAAAATCACCAATTATAGTCAGTTAGCATAATCGGTTATAATATAAATAAGAATATAAGATCATAATCCCCAGAAGTTGGAATTCTTAACTTGTCACTCTCAGTTTATACATATATTTCGAATTGTTCCACTTTATTAATTTTAATGGTTTCGAGCGGACTTAATGTTCACTTTCTCTCTTTTTACTAAGAGTTTTCGCTTTAAAAATATTATTTGTATATTATTATTTTATTACATTATTCTTATATTAATTAATAAAATAAGAATAATATATTCTAACACACTTTTTATTTTTATTTTTTAAACAAAATTGTTTTTGGCTCTTCTCCACTTCAAAAGCTTAATTAAACCTTAACTTACTACGCGAGTCTCAGTCAATTCCCATCAATGGATGCCCTCTCCACTTCGGATGAGAACAAAAGTTTTTTAAGTAATATGTAAAAGACTTGTATATATATAAAGTTACTATATTCTTTTAAATTATGGTGTTTACATTTTATGCACATCATTTTCAATTGTACTGCCTGCGTATTAAAAGAGAAAAAAATATTTTTACACTCTTAAAAAAGAATGTAAATATTGTATATATTTTTTTAAAAATGTGATAAAATAAAAAATAATAATTATATATATAAATAAATAATATTAAATAAAATATAAAAAATATATATATACTATTTATGAAAAAAAATATGAAGTGGTATAAAGAGCCCACGAGACTGTGACCCATTTAACAGTATATCTTGAACACAAATCTCTGCACTGGCCAATGAGTAATGACTAGTGGACAGAAGCAGTAGAGCATGGTTCCTGGGCGTTGGGTCCCAAGTTGAGCTGGGAGTATTCAATATTCATATATGGGACAGTACAAAACAATTACAAAGCCGCAGCTTGTCCTCCATTTTCTTCTACAATCAACAAGCCGAAAGTGGGTTTGGCGGTGGTAGAACTGTATATGTTGGTGAATAATTTGGAGGTTGCACACTTGGAAGGGACCACCCTTCTTGTCTTGGAGTGAGCCTTTGGCTCTTAATACCAAAGCATGATAGTGGGGACTGCCACTGTGGAGCTATTATTTAGTAGATTTCATGCCATTAATGCAGCTTGCCACCACTGCAAGGCCGAAAGAGTACAAATGTGTAGCATGTCTGAGTATCCAAAGCCATCAATCCACAAATATAATTAAATAATAAATAGCAACCTTTTTCGTGCATATTCCATATCGGTACCCACAAAGAAAATTTGAGTTTTAATAAATTTATTAATTTAATTTTAATTCATTCATTTAGTGTAACTATGTTTGGGATATGGTAGTTAAATAAATAATAATACATGATAAATAATATTATAGGGTTTTTAGGATTGAGAAAATTAAATTCTTTTTTTTTTTTAATAGTTTTTTCTTAATTTTTAAAAATCAATAAAATTCTTAAAATATTAAGGGTTTTTTAAAATTATTTTTGTTTAAATGATTACAAATATTAAGAAAATTTATTAAAAAGATATAACATTTTCAGTTGGCAATAACAATTTTGAATTCATGTGCCATCTTGGCTGTTACCATTAGAAGTCACTCCAAATATCAATTTTAAAAAATAAAAATTACTTTAATGCATTCTCCTAATACAAATTCTCAACTCACTTCATCTGCAAAGGTACAAACACACCTCCTGGTCTCCATCGATGGAAGGTCACGGCGGTGACTCCAACGTTAGGAAATATTCGGCGTATATACTTGTACGGATGCGATACTTATAGATATTTGCAGAGTCGAGTGGGGAGTAGCACGGGTCGCGGCGGATCGTTCGAGCGCGAGCACTCCTTCCACGATCGTCAGAGCGACCCCTAAAATATTGGGATTGTCGCATTAGTGGTCACTATCTTTGCGGGCGATGGTCGTGTGGTTGGATTCGCGCGGACGGAGGGGCTATGACGTCGCCGGGTTGTGGGGTTCGCGCGGACACATTTTCCGAACAAGGGGCCTCTACGCGCGCGCGTTATTTTTTACGTCGCTAAAATGGATGGCTCCATATTATACGGTTTTGAATAGCAAATAAGGTACATATTGGGTGCATGGCGTTTCGGTGGGAAACCATAAACTAGCCATGGGTCGTCCTCCGGAGGCAAAATACTCGATAACACTATATGGCGCGCGCGAGATATGGATGATCGTGGCCTCCGTGGAGGGCGTATCGTGGTGGGTCGGGGTTGGTGACTATTGGCTCCTCCAAATATAACAATTAATATAACAATTCATATTATGTCGATGAAAATATCCAATTATAACTATTCACATTATCACACATGCAAAATACTCCATCACCATGCGATCCATGGAGGACCAGTACTCATCTTCTGTGGAGGACATCTGGTAGACATGTCCGCACGTGATTGGGATTGAGATTAGGAATGAGGAAGAATTTAGAAGTTGGATTTGGTGTAGGAGGGCAGAGGAAGGAAGAAGACACTGGTTGTTGAAAAAAAAATACCAATTATTTTGGGTAAAATGGTAAAAACTATATCATAAACCTTATATTTAAATATCCTTCATTACAAAATACCCTTAGTATTAATAATTCGTATATTTTACACTCCCAAACAAGATAAGTTCATTTTTATCCTTCCTTTCGTTTTTCAATCTTTTTTTCAACGTTTTCTCAATCCTTTTTAAATCCTTTTCCCGCGTAGTTTAAAAATTCATTTTAAATAAGCAAACTCTCAAACATAAAATATTTCTTGCCTTAAATGTAATTTGAACTTATCACTCAAAAATCTCAAATATTATATATTTTAATAATATAATAATACATATTAAATAATATTATAAAATATTTTATAACTTTCATTTAAAAATGAATCAAAATTAAATTCTAAATTTATATTTTTTTGCTAATAGTTTTTTCTTAATATTTTAATAAATTAATATTTTTAAATTCTTAAAATATTAAATTATTTTTTAAAATTATTTTTGTTATAAATGATTACAAAAAAATATTAAGAAAATTTATTAAAAAGATATAACATTACTCAATTGGCAATAACAATTTTGAATTCATGTGCCTTCTTGGCTATTACCACTAGAAGTCACTCCAAATATCAAACCAAGAAAAAAATGAAAAATAAAAAATAAAAGAAGGATACTTCACGATGCATTTGCCTAATCACAAAGCGAAGTGAATGTTTGTTCTTCACCATTCTCGATGTAGAGATTAAATCTCCCTCTTAGAGGAAGACAAGATCTCCTTGAAAAGACACGTCATAAATTATGGTTGAAAAAGATAAACCATGGATCAATCTCCTCCATTTAAAATAAAATTAGAAACAAGCAAGAATTTTCACCTTTGCCAAACTCGTGAGTTTCCAAGCTCAAATGGAGTTTAGCAAAAACTCACAACTAGAGATGTTCTTAAATATGGTTTAGGTTTAAGAAATGATGTTAGATAATATTTTAAATGAGAGGGTATATCTGTTGTAAGAATTGGAAACTTAGAAATTTTCTTGAGTTCTTTGTAGGAATGATATATAGAATGTTAGATAATTTATAGTATGCATTTGGGACTTGGCAAAGTCCATTTTTTTTTTGTTTGCGTTTGTCGCAATATACATAGTACACATTGAGATCATGGCCAATTTGCTAACGATGGTGGATGCCTCCAACTCCCATGAGTGCATAATCGTTAAGGCCGCAGAGAATCAATCAATTTTGATTGATTTTTAATACCTCCCTTCCTTACGATCGTCCTAGTTATGTTTCCTTAAAATATTGGGATTGTCGCATTAGTGGTCACCTATTTTTTAATTATACTAGACTATAATATGGTAAAAATTAATTAGGTTTTAGTCCATTTAATTATCACTCAAACCCCTTTAGATTAACTTAATTATTTTAGACTAATTATTCAATTAAGTTAGGTTTTAAACTAACTAATCTACTAAGTCTAATCATATTTTGTAGATTTTTAACCTTTTGTTTATTTTACAAGCCTTTTATGTTGGTAAATTTTTCCTATGTGGGTCCCACAAACCCAAACGTGGGTCCCATGATTTTTCTGCATGATAAATATTTTTATTATACGTCTTAAAAATTAAAAGATTACTATAGTATTATTCGAATGGGTGGATCACATGGATTTTTCCCTACCAAAATTATTTTTTTACTCTTTATTTTCGACTCGAGCAAATCACCCCCAGGGTGGGATCCTGCAATTTTATAACACACGAAAATCGAAAACAAGTCAATAAGGGCAAAAACGTAATTAACCAAAAATTGAATAGTTACACCCATACTTGGGGATCTTGGTTCGAAGTTGCCTCTCTTGAACAATTAAGTATCAATTAAGTATCAAAGTATTAGACTTTGGACGAGATCCGTTGCATACGTGGAAACCCGTATAGGCTGATGTCCGTCGTCTGGGGAGTACCTCCGGGATTGGCATATACCACCATCCCGTCATCTGAGGTATGTCTTCCGCCCCCGGGCATGGTTACACATGGTCTTTTATCTTTTTTTATGCTTTGGAAGAATACTGAACTTCCTTGGGAAACTGTTATTTTGACTTTATTGAGAATTAAAGACCCCTTTTAAAAGAGACATTAATTTTCTGATGTTTTCCAATTACACGCTTCCCCTTCGCCCAATCAGAATCGATGAGCATTGAAAGGTTGCTTACCTCATGCAATTGGTACGTTGCTCTTGGATCCAATCGAAACGCCTTGCTTCTCCTATAAAAAAGAGAGTTGTTCCATTGAAGTTGGAACTTCTTCTGCTGCATTCCTCTTGCTTTATAACTTCGCTTTGAGAGAATGATTTTTCCTCATAGCCCTCTTTGCGTTTCGTTCATGTCCTAAGAGGGTTTTGCCCATTGCAAGAACTATATTCTTGTTTTTCCCAAAATGCCTGAAACTATTTTGTCACTCAGCAAATGTCCCTTTTAATGGGTGGTTTTCTTTCCCAACGTAATTATAGAGGGCGATTTACTTCCATAGCGTACCCTGATTGCTTGTTTAATATTTGCCATCGTTGGGGAGGTTTGAGATGCCTATCGTGTTGGACGGGGCTCTTTGGAGTTGGGGTGGTCACTCTCCTTGTTCTTGCCCGGGGATGTAATGGTTGTTTCGCCCTGAACAAGTCCTTAGGTAAGCAGGAGGAACTATTGAAGTTGCTTCGTACCTTGGAGCAACTTTAGGGCAGTCGTGAGACCGATTAAGGCTCCGATGGAACGATCTCCTTCATAGGAAGTTGTGCCCCGTCCATCGGAAGAGAGTGCGTCTTGACCTTTACTGGTGGAGACAATGCAGAAGATTTGGCGTTCCAGAATCCTGACTCTGGTTGCCGAGGTTCTTTAAAGTCAATCCACTTTTTCAAGAAGCCAGTGCGGGTTTCGGGGAACTGTGGTGGTGACAGTGACTTTTCATGCCGCGGAGGAAATGTGGATGTGACGTGGCCCGGGATACCGTTGATGATGATGTCGGTTCCTTCCTTCGGGGTCCCTCTTTTCTTTACAGATTTCATGTCTCTATACTTTCTTTTCCCTCTCTTTTTGATGTAAAATGATGTATGGAATGATAATAAATTTTTTTAATCTTTTTGAATTTACGCCTTGTATCTTTTTTTCTTCTTTCTTTTCGCTGTCTGTAGTCTTTCATATTTGGCCAGAGTGAGTCCAACGCTTACTCTGGGATAGCATTATTTCTTCCCATCTGTCCGAAATCTTTTATCGTTGACCGGGGTGAGTCCAACACTTACACTGTCATGCCTCCAACTTGATGCTTTGATTTGAAAAGTCAAAGTGATAAGTTCTAAATCCTTAGTCCGGGGTCTTTGTGTCAAGGAGGGATGTATTTGCAGAGTTAATCGTTGATTTCTGCTTAGTGGTCATCGTCCAAATTGAGACTCTGAAACCGAAAGTTTTACCTCGGTTTATGCCGGGGTCCAGAGTAAATGTCTGGACTTAACCTTCGAAAACTGCGCGATGTTTGAATTGTTGCGCAACCGTCTTTTCAACTGCAAAACTGTCCTTTCAACTGCCTCTATAGTTGTGAGGGCTACGTGGCATGTTTTGAGCGGATGGACGTGCATGGTGCTTCGCGCGTCATGATGAGCACCTTTTTTCAAAATTGTGTCGTAGGGACGAGAATGCCCCATAACCATTTAGCCTTTATAAGCAGGGGTTAAGGGCTCGTCGTTCACCTTTTATCATTTCTGAATCTTTTTCCGTAAGCTTCATGCGGCAGAGGGGGGTGGTTGCAAGCGTTCTCCGTTCGTTTCAAGTTTTCATTCAACTCGTCTCGATCTTTCCACAAGGTAAGATTCTTCTGAGTTTGTGTTTCTCTTTTCTCAATTTCTTCCAACTGGTATTGGGTTGTGGGATGTGTTTCTGTTCTTTTGTTTTTTGTGAAGTAGTGTTAGGACATTTGAGTTTTTTCTGATGGCTTGCCCCCTAGGAACTTCATCTCTGCCGCGTCGTGCACGGCGGAGGTGTCCTTCTGAAATTCAAAATTTGGAGGGAAGGGAGGCTGGTATGTGGGTGCAAACCTTTCTGTTTGCCCCTTTCCGTGGTGAATCTTCTTTTCACTTGATTCTGACAATTGTTCATTAGCCTCTTTGGGTTTTCTCAGGATTTTTATGGCGCGGGGCAGAAGAGTGGCTAGAGCTGGGGTTCCGACCCTCGACATCCGTGAACTAGGTGCAGAAGACCCCGTTCGAATCCGTCGTGGTCCAGGGTTATCATACTCGTGGGTAGGGGAAGATGTCTAGAAATATCTATCCATATTTTCTTCTGAGGCATAACTTCGATAGTCACTGGATTATGTTCATCTGACGCCTGAGAAGGCTCGGGATAACGAGTTTCAGGTCGTATGTCTGGAGTGGAATGAAAATGTGTGCTCAAGTCGAGAGGCGGGTTCTCATTTCATGTTTCTGTACGAGCCTTTTTTTGTAAAGCTCGGACTGCGGCTTCCTTTCTCGGACTTCCAAATGGCCATCCTCCAGACCCTACGTGTAGCCCCGACTCAGGTTCACCCTAACGGCTTTGGCTACATTGTAGCTTTTGAGAGGTTTTTCCAGGTAATGGGGCTGCGGTATTCGGTCAACACATTCTTTTAATTTTACCATCGAGTGTGCCTCCAGGGTTCGTCCGAGCAGAAGAACTGGCTCACCATTCGTTCAAGAGGTGGTCGTAAATCTTTTGGCATTTTTTAAGACAGTTTCAAAGGATTTAAGACTAGATTCTTCAAAGTTATGGCGGCGGAGGGTTTTCATCCCTTTTACCTAAGGGCGGACGGGGAACCAAAGTTCCCGTTGTACTGGACCCCAGATGCGTGGAGTATTCCTATTGTCCCATTTGAAAAGGAAGAAAAAGATCTGAATCCGGAGGAGCTCAAAACTGTTAGGTTCATATCCCAATATGCCAATGATCATGGGAATATTAATATCAGAGACGTCCTTGATATCCCTGGTGATGACCTTCTCTATGCTTTATTAGGTAGGAAGTAGGATACCATGGTCCACCATAGACATTTTGCACTTTATCATTCTTTGTATGATTTTGTTCTACTTGACTTCTAACATGTTTCTTTGTCTTATTTCAGTGAGTAAAGACATGTCGGCCGCATCTTCTATGGCTGTCCTTCGGGCTTTAAAGGCTAAGAGGAAGGGAGAGAGTTCCTCTAATGTCCCTTCCGCCGCCACTCCAGCGTCTTCTGGCCAGGGTATGGTCGTTGAAGAAACTCCTGAGCGACCGGGGTCACCTTCTCGCGACCAACAACTAGAGGTGGCAAAACGGGTTCAACTCGTTGGATTGGTCCGCCAACCCGCTATTTTTTTGCGGGTTGGGTTAAAGATTTCAACCCACTTTTAATTTTCAACCCGCATAACCCGCCCCGCTTAACTCGCGGGTTAAGCGGGGCGGGTGCGGGTTAGCCCGTTGGGTTGAGTTTTTATAAAAAATGTTACAAATTAATCTTATTATTTGTATTTGTGATATTTTTATGGGTATGATACTAAATTTATTTTATTTTTTTTTTTTTAATCTCTATAAATTATAATTTTTATATTTTTTAATTTTTATGATTTTTTTTTATTTTTTATTTTTGTTTTATTTTTTAGGATCAACTCACTTATTTTTTTTCATTTTTTTTTCTTTATGCGGTCAATTCGCTAATCGCTAATCCGCACTAAAGCGAGGTGGGTTGGCTCTTCCAACCCATTTTTTAAAACGGACTAACCCACCCCGCCCCGTATTTTTGCGGGTTAAATGCGGGGCGGGTTAACTCATTTTGCCACCTCTACCAACAACGGAGGAAGAGGAAAGTCGTTGAGAGCTCTTCCGACCGGGATGACAGGATGGCCTCGGAAGATGTTGCTGAGGAGAGGTTGAGCCTCTTGCCTGTTATTACTGGGCGTGCTGATCCCCAGCCGTTCATTGATGAACGGCTTATGAGTGATGATGTATTGAGGCATATAGCACGACGAAACTTTGTGGATATAAGTTTGCCCCAATGATTTAATATGATGTTTTGATGATGACAAATACAAGATAAAAAGAATGATGCTTATGCTATATAGATATACTTAATGAGATATTTTGTATCATGCATGATTATGCACTTTATCTAGTTATATTTCACTTAATGATCATGCAATGAGATATGTGTAGCATTCTTTATACAATATATCCAATAATGCTTTATATGAGTTATAATGAATTAATATTGGATTTAGCTCTATTTAAATGAAAATGTGCAAAGTGTTCTTTGTTATATCTTACATAGAGCATATCTATTAATAATTGATAAATATCTTATTTGGATATGTCTATGAAAGTCTTATATGCATGTTAGACTAATTAGAGTTATACATTTATGAATCATGCATATGAAGATATTGAAGTATGAATTTGGACTAACTATGTTTGATTAAGTGAGCAATACTTTGTAGAATAGTCCAAGTATCAAGGCAATAAGAAAGCAAAAGATCACAACTATGCTCAACTCAAGAAGAATGAGAATGATAAGATGTTCCAAGCATTTGCAAGATTTGAAGAGAAGAAATTTTTGGAAGCTTGGATTGCATCAAGAATTGATGATGGTAAAAGATCAAGTCCCAAGGTTCTTCAAGAATAACTTTTAGGACTTAGATCTTGTGTAAAAGTAAATGAGAATCACAATAAGCTCAAATATATTTTCAAATCTTTACAAATAGTTTTCATATGCCAAAATACCCAACAAACAAGTTTTGAAATGCTAATCATGGTGGTAGTTCATTTCTATGAAAAATAGCCAAGTTTGTGTTTTGTAAAAATGACCTTTGGTTACTCTTTTGATCATATCTTTCAAAATACTTTAAATTTTGTTTTGAAACTTATTTCATATGAAAATAGACTCAAAGATCTATCCAATGACTGGTCATTTGCTTTAATCGGATAAGAAATGAAGAAGTTATGATCATTTAAAGTTAGATTTCAAAATCAGAGTGTCTTATTCGAATAAGGGATGTGTTATTCGAATAACACGCCCCGTAAAAATGTTCCGAACGTATTTTTGAAGATTTATTCGAATAATCAAAGTCAATAACCATGTTATTATTCGAATAACCAAAGTTTTATTCGAATAACAAGTTCCGAAAAACACTTCTTGTATGCAGTAAGTGGATTTATTCGAATAACAAAAGTGTTATTCGAATAACACGAATCTGAAACAGATTTTCAACGGCTATAATTGGCATTCAATGCTACCCAACTGCCTCCAACGACTCTAAAATGTATTGGGCTATAAATGCAAGTGTTTGGGCATCAAAGAAGAGTTAGAGAACTATCTGAAAATGATCATTGAGCATTAAATTCGTGTTTTACTATCTCTTTCTCCAAAAACTCTGTTTTGAGCTTCAAAGTGTGATTTCTTGATACCCATAGTGCTTCAATTTGTATTATCCACTCTTGAGAGAGTTTCTATTCATCTATACTTTGTATAATCTATAAAAAGGGTGAAGTATCCCTCAAAAGTTTGTAAGGGTGAGGTATCCCTTGAAGTTGAAGCTCAAGCACAAAGGGTGAGGTATCCCAAGGTGTGGTGAGTGCTCTATTGTGTAAAGGTTTTCAAGCACCCGTTCAAGCTTGAAGTTTAGTGAAAAATCTCGAGTGGTTTGCTTGGGAATTTGGACGTAAGCCAACAAGTGGATTGGTGGCTGAACCAGGATAAATCTTGTGTTTGATCTTTTCAACTCTATCTCTTTACATTTGTGCCTTAATTATATATGCTTGAGTTGAATTTGATATCTACCTTATTTACGTAATTTATCCTATAGCCCTAGTGGTATTTGTGAAATCTCTAATAGTTGCACCTTTGTTAAACTTATTCCGCTGCATTTATTAATTGAGTTATTCAAAATGTTTAATTTCTCAAAGGTGTTTTAAAATTTGTAATCACTCAATTCACCCCCTCTTGGGTGATGGTTTCCATGACTAACAAACTTGGCCTAACTCTTGATCAAGCTTCAAGCTACAACGCTTCGTACTGTTGCCGAAGTTCGCCACATCAAGAGTTCTGTAGAGGAAAGCGATAGGAGGATAGTGGAGGATTAAAAAAAAAAAGACAAAGAAGCTGAGGAGGCTGCCCAGAAGCTCGATACCGCCCTCAAGCTAAACGAGGACGCCCAAGTGCAGATTGCTGATTTGGAGAAAGCTTTGGCCGAAGCCGAGTTAGCCAAGAAAAAGTTTGAGGCGGAGAAGCTCCAAGTTGAAGAGGGCCATGCCGCCATCCAAGCTCGTGTGAGTCAGTTGGGAAAAGATATAGATGTGTTGGTGGCGATCTCTGAGAGGATTGGCGGAGAGCAATTCTAGAATGTTGTGACTCAAATTCAGCATTTCAACATCGGCATTGCTTTTGCTTTAGAAGGCCTCAATTCTGACAAGGTCCCCCATGACGGTCAGCTTATCTTTGCAGATGACGTCCCTCAAACTGACTCTGGAGATGCCCCGGAAGCTGTTTAGACTTCGTTTGAAGGGGAAACTTAAGTTTTTTCCTTTTTGCCCCTTGCGAGGGGTTCTAATTTTTTGTAAAAACTTGTGATATTTTCCCGGGTTTCGGGGTTTTATTTATATGTCGTACTTGCTTTACGCTTGCTTGCCTATTTTTCTTCATGATCCATTTCGGGTCCAACGCCTACTATGGTGCTTGTTGTAAACAATGTTGTGGACTTAGAAAAATTTTTTGCCAACGTGAAGAGAACCATGTTCCGGGATCTTATGCCCATAACTCTGGGAATGTGACTTCCTTTTTGATTTAGGTAGAAACAATGCCTTAGTCTACACTTTGATGCCCATGGTAATGAGTACTTTGGAATTTTTGGACGTGTTAGTTCCTAAGGAAACTTGTTTCTTGCGATCTCTTTTGCCTTAGGCGTGTATTTTTATTAGAACTTGCCTAGGGCTCTTTGCTAACCGTTCTGGTTTAATATAATCCCGTCTAGCTTATGTATAAGGGTGGACCGTGGGTCATCAGATCCGTTGTGCCACTTGTTTACTGTCTTTAAAATAGTCAGTGTTAGGTATTGAGGTTGAGTGTTGACTCTATAGCTTACTATCAAAACTGAGTGTGCAATACCTCCTGACCTGGGCTTTTTATCCTAAAAATAATATCTATTATGGATAACTCTTTTTCATTGATAAGTGTTGAAGGACAAGGGTCCATACAAAGTTGAACGAGGACAAATCAAACATTAGTTTTACTAAAAGACTAGGCTGTCATAGGCATCTAACTATAATATTTCCTAAGTTTATCTGCATTCCAGTAGTTCTTGATTGGGCTGCCTGTTAGGGTTTCTAGCGTGTAGGCTCCTTTGTCGGTACTGACGACGATACGGTAGGGGTCTTCCCAGTTAGGGGCTAGTTTACCTTGGGAGGCATTTCTCCCTCCGATATCCGCTCTCCAGAGTACTATGTCTCTTGGTTGGAACTTCCTTAAGACTATCTTCCTGTTATATCTGGCAGTCGTCCTCTGTTTGAGGGCGGTGTCATGTATGTGAGCCACGCGTCTTCTTTCTTCTAGCATGTTCAGGTCTTCCCTGATCAATCCGGGGTTGTTGCTTACTGAAAACTGCTGATAACGCCAACTTGGTTCTCCTATTTCTACTGGAATCATGGCCTCGCATCCATAGGTGAGTTTGAAAGGAGTCTCACTCGTGGTACAGTGAGGAGTAGTCCGGTAAGCCCAGAGGACATGGTCTAGCTGCTCAGCCTAATTCCCCTTAGCTTCATCCAATCTTCTTTTGATTCCTCGGTCAATAATCCAGTTGGTGGCTTGTGCCTGTTCGTTTGTCCTGGGATTTTCTATGGCACTACAGTGATGCTTTATTTTTAGTCCGGCCAGCAATCCTTTGAATCTCTTATCCTTGAACTGAGTTCCGTTGTCTGTTACGATGGACTCCGGAATTCTAAATCTGGTGATGATGTGGCGCCAAGTGAATTTATGGATCTGACCTGCAGTGATTATGGCTAAGGGTTCTGTCTCAATCCACTTCGTAAAGTAATCTACTGCTACCACCAAGTATTTTAGCTGGCTTGGAGCTTGGGGGAATGAGCCCAAGATGTTCATTCCCTATATGTAGAACGACCAGGGCACGGATATTGTGGATAACTCCTCTGAGGGGACCTTGTAGTGGTCTGAGTGGCGTTGACACTTGTCACAAATCTGAACATGTGCATGAGAATCAGCTTCCATTGTTGGCCAGTAGTACCCCGTCCTTAGCGCTTTTAGGGCTAATGCTTTGCTTCTCAGATGGTGTCCGCAACTTCCCTCATGAACTTCGGCTAGAACGTATTCCGTTTCTTTCGGAGTGAGGCATTTTAGGAGGGAGGAAGATAAACCACGTCGGGACAGACGACCCTCATAGATAGTGTACCTCACTGCTGTCTTGATTAGCTTTGAGGCTTCTTTAAAGTCTGATGGCACGATTCCGGACTGTAGATATTCTATAATTGTGGTGATCTAGGATGGTCCTTTCTCTTCTACTTGAAACACATCGTGACCCGTGATAGAGGGTTGCGAAAGAGTTTCTTGGATTACTGACCTGTTGTTGCCGGGGCTTTTGGTGCTGGCGAGTTTAGATAAAAGATCTGTCCTGGAATTCTGCTCTCTTGGAATATGCGTAATCTCGGTTTCTTTGAATCTTTCGAGGAGTTCTTGGGCTTTTGCCAAGTACCTTTGTATGAAAGGCTCCTTGGCTTGGTACTCACCTCCAATTTGGGAGGTAACGAGTTGGGAAATACTACAGAGTGTGATCCTAGTTGCCCCCAAATCCTTTGCCATTGTCAGCCCGGTGATGCACGCTTCATATTCAGTTTGGTTGTTCGAGGTTGGGAACTCGAATTTCAAAGAATGCTCCAGTATCAGTCCTTCTGAATTTTCCAGAATTATGCTAGCTCCGCTTCCTTTAGGATTTGAGGAACCGTCGACAAAAATGGTCCAAAGAATTCCCTTTAGGTCGTCGTAGTCCATTGTGAGTTCTACTAGAAAGTCGGACAATGCTTGGGCCTTTATAGCTAGGCGTGGTTCATAAGCAATCCCAAACTTGGAGAGTTCAATTGACCAGACAATCATTCTTTCAGCCATGTTTGATTTGTGTAGCACCTAGCGAATAGGTTGGTCCGTCCTTACTACCACAGGGTAGTATTGAAAATACTGCTGCAGTCTTCTTGTCGTGGTGATAAGTACGAAATCAACTTTCTCAACCTTCTGATAGCGGAGTTCGGGTCCTTGCAAGACCTTACTCACGAAGTAGATTGACTTTTGTCCTTCGTTTGTCTCTCGGATTAACACCGAGCTTATGGCATCTTCATGAATTGAGAGATACAAGTAGAGCGTCTCTCTGGGGTGTGGCCTTGTCAAAATAGGCGGAGAGAACAAAAGCTTTTTAATGATGAAAAGGAGTCCTCGCATTTTTGGGTCCAGTCGAAATTCTTCCCCTTTTTGAGTAGTTTGAAGAGGGGAAGGGACTTATGGGTCGCTTTGGAAAAAAATCTTGTGAGGGCCGCTATCTTTCCTTTTAGTTGTTGTACCTCCTTCACACTACGGAGGCTCCTCATATCGAGTACAACCTGGCATTTGTCGGGATTGGCTTCGATTCCGCGGTGAGTTAACATAAACTCCAAGAATTTGCCAGCTCGGACTCCGAAGGTGCACTTTTTCGGATTTAGCTTCATGTTGTGCTTCCTGATTTATGTAAACACTTCTTCAAGGTCTGTGGTGTGTGATCTGCCCCATGAGGTCTTCACTATTATATCATCAATGTAGACTTTTAGTATCTTTTCCACTTGGTTCTTGAAGACTCTGTTCATTATCATTTGATAAGTAGCTCCTACATTTTTTAATCCAAAAGACATAACTCTATAGCAGTAGCTTGCTCTTTCAGTGATGAAGGTGATTTTTTCTTCGTCTCTGGGGTACATTGGAATTTGGTTATACCCGGAGTAGGCATCCATGAATGATAGCCACTTGAAGCTTGAAGAGCTGTCAACCAATTTATCTACATTATGAAGTTAATATGGGTTTTTTGGACAGACTTTGTTCAAATATGTATAGTCCACGCATATTCTCCACTTTTCATTGGATTTTTTCACCAGGACCACGTTGGACAACCATATGGTATAAGCTACCTCCTTGATGAACCCACAACTTAGCAATTCTTTTACCTATTCCTCAATGACTTGCTGCCTTTCAGGGCCTACCTTCCTTTTCCTCTGAGATACCGGTTTCATATCTTCTCTGATGGACAAGCGGTGGTAGATGAACGAAGGGTCGAGCCCCGGCATGTCGGACGACGTCCAGGCGAACAGGTCCTTATTTTTTAGCAACAACTCAATCAATTCACGTTTTCTTCTAAATGTGCTCCAATTTTAGTAATCTGGTCTGGTCGGGATTTGAGTTGAAGGAGCTGTAACTCGCCTTCTGGTTGGGGTCTGGTACCACAGAGTTCCTCCCTGACATCCAACTTGGTCATCAATATGTTGACCTGATCTAAGACTGGGCTAGATTAATTGTTTTTCCACTTTTGGGCTCCCTAAAGATCCTCAAGTTTTCGTTGTAGCATTTTCTGACGGCCACTTGATCGCCTTTGACAGTGACCACCTCGTTGTGTTTACTTGGGAATTTCATCACGAGATAGGTGGTGGAGACAACGGCACCAAGAACGTTTAGAGAGGGGCACCCTAAGATGATATTGTAAGCCGAAGGGCAATCTATGATCAAGAACCTCGCCTTGACCGTCTTAAAGACTTTGGAAGAACCCAAGGTCAGATAGGTTTCATAATACCCAACCGGGGTGATCTTTTCACCCATGAAGCCTGTTAGTTCCTCGTCATAAGGGGTCAAACCCGACCGCGGGGGTTCTAACTTCTAGTAGAGGTCTAAGAATATGATGTCTGCCGAGCTTCCTTGATCCACGAAAATTCGGCGGACTTCGGCATTGGAAATTATCCCAGAGATGGCGAGCGGATCGTCATGGTCTGGGATGATTCCGCCGTAGTCCTCGTTTGAAAAGATGATGGATGGCGTCTTTCTTTCCACGGTGCCAGATTTAGGTTCAGAATGGGAGACGCTGAACACCGTCATTCTTAACGCTTCCTTTCGTGCTCCATTTGATGGCCCTCTTCCAGCGAATCCACCCGCAATGATGTTGATCGTCCTGTTTGGTTCGAGACGACGATTGTCATTGTCATTGGGTGAAGAGTCTCTGTTTCTTCCCTGCAAGTCATTGTCATTGGAGTACGTGCCTTTTAAGCACGTTGTCGTGGGTTCGATTCCCATAGACGACGCTAATGTTCTGATGTAGAACTAGAGGATGCCTAAAAAGACATGTGTACGGTGGTTTCCTCCTCCTTGGGCTTCGGTTTCTTCTTCTGTGATGAGGGGATGGGCTACACTGTTTGTAGTCTCTACATCCGCCGCGGTTCTCGTCATTCCGGACCCGAATGACGTATTACTGTAGTCGTCCAGCCTTGATTAAGAACTCAATGACATCACGCAGTTGGTAACAGTCTTCAGTATCATGGTCGTAACCTTTATGTTATGCACAATGCTTAGAGTGATCTTTCTATTTGTATTTTTTAATGGAGGGTGGCTTGCAAATATTCTAGAACTCGGTTTGCATCACCTCCCTCAAGATCGTTTCTCGAGGGGCGTTTAGGGGGAGTATAATCAGAATACCTTTTCTGTGGTGGACTACCTTTGGGACGTCGGGACCGTGAGGAATAGTGATTGGGATTTTGATGAAGGCGATCATATTTATCCCATTTCCTCTGGTCCTTCGTTGTTTCCTCAAGGTTGACGTATTTTTGGGATCGTCTCTGGAACTCATCCAAATTTTCTGGCTTCTTTTTTATCAAAGACGCAAAGAATTCAGAACACACTCGGAGGCCGCTCCTGACGTAATGAAGGGTAATCTTGTCGTCAAAGTTTTTCACATTGGTGCATGCTGCTATAAACCGTCTTACGTAATCACGGAGGGGCTCATCTCGACCCTGTCGAATCTTGGCCAAGGACTCGATGGACTTGGGTTGCTCCTTACTGGTGGTGTATTGGAGTAAGAACCGTTGTTTCAGGTCCGACCAATCTACCATGGACTTTGTGGTAGACCGCAGAACCATTTGAGGGCTCCTTTTTTGAGGGAGAAAGGGAAGGCACGACACAACAACTCCATGGATCCACCGTGGAAACACATGGATTGCTTGAAGGCATTTACGTGCTCTTGGGGGTCTATGGTTCCATCATAAATCTCCAGGTTAGTCGGGAACTTAAAGTTCTTAGGGACGCGGTACTCCATAAGTTGGTCAGAGAAAGGATGTTCTTGGATGCCGCGGTTTAAGTTGTTGTTTCCAACATTGGATACCGTGGCTTCGGGATGAGCTCTCCTCTGGTTATTCTCTGTGTTACGTCCTCCGTCAAGATAGTTCGACCTGGGTTGGTTATCATGCATGACCCTTTGCATGTCTTCCAATCTTTGATATTGCTCGTTCAGCATGGTCATGTGTTGTTGCAGCATATCCTGGAACTGACGTTGGGACATATGAGACTGACTCCCATGTTCAGAATGAGATGCTCGGTTACCGATCTCGCCATTTGGCATTCCCAAGCGCTGACTCACTAGGATTCTGTGTTTTTGGGTGTTGGGGTTACTCCCTTAGCCTTGGATTCCAAGCCTATCCTTTACAGAAACTCTGCGCGAGGGGTTGGGACTTTCGTTTGAAATGGAAGTGGAGTGTCCATCGCGCTGGCGTTCTGCATTGAGTGGTTGGTTTCTCACGGCGGAGGCTTCAACCGCAGGTGGTGGGACACGGTGAGGAAGGTATTGCACAACAGGACCCTGCCTATGGTTAGCAGAAGTTTACGCAACGTCTCTCCTTGAATTTTGTCTCGTATTCACCATGATTGAGTGGGATTAGAAGTTTATGGATTCCCACAGACAACGTCAATATTCTGATGTAGAACCAGAGGGTGCCTGAAAAGACATGTGTACGGTGGTTTACTCCTCCTTGCGCAGCTGCTGCCACCGTGAGTCTGAGCAGGGGGGTTGGATACCTGCAAAAGGATTCCAATACTCAAGTTAGACAATGCTCTAAGAGGGTATATACCGTAAGAATTACAGTTATCTTGTTATAATGGTATAGCATGATACTTATAGTACATTTGCAGAGTTCTTGAACGTTCGTCGCAATGTACAGGTACATTGAGATCGTGGCCTGACGAGAGGTGCCTCCCTCCTACGATCGTTTATGCAGAGCCCTGACGGAGGGTGTCTCCTTCCTACGATCGTCCAGGCAGATCCTTAGAATATCGAGATTGTCGCGTTAGTGGCTACCTACCTTTTGCAGGCAGTTATAGTCCCCACACTCTAAAGATCATGATTGACGATTGTCAGGACCTACGCAGACCTATAGAGTATTGTTATGGGTTACGACTGATGCAGTGTATGGAAAGGCCTACCGGGGTGTTGGCCCCGGAGTCTGGTAGTGCGCATGTCAAGTTTACTCCCTTAAGATGAGATCTCAGATCACGGTCCAAAACACGTTCCATCCATCGTTGGAGCATATATCTAAATGCAGAGAAATTTTTTCCTCCATCTGCACTCTGAAGGATTTTCTTTTTCTATAAAACATCATAGCCTTTAAATGCAATTAAGTTGTATTGATGAGTATGAGTTCCATTTAAAATTTAATGGCTAGGATCGGAAATGTCTTCAGTACTCACATTTACAGTCCGTTTGGTTGAAGAGAAAATGACAGGAAAGAAAACAGGAGGAGAGAAAATGGAGAGATTTTTTTCTCTTCTCTCGTTTGGGTGTGAAGAGAAAATAAAGAAGACAGAAAAATGGAACATGGGACCCACCTCAAAAATTTTCTCTCCTGACTTGCGGAGAAAATGGGAGAAGAAGGGCTGGAGTTGTAAAATTACAACTCTGTCCCAATCTTCTCCTTGCCATTACGCCGCCGTTCAGAAGCGGTTCCGTCGCGCCGCCGCTCGTTGCTGACCCAGTCGCGGGTCCGTTCTTGCCGTTGGGAAGGAGAAGGGGGGGGGGGGGGGAGGGGGAACGGGGAACTGGGAAGGTGGGGGTAAAGGGGATGGGGGGGGGAGTTTATTAGTCGAAGAGATAAAAAAAAAAAAAATGAAGGGGGTGGGGGGGGGGGGGGAACGGGGAACAGGGAAGGTGGGGGGTAAAGGGGATGGGGGGAGTTTAATAGTAAGAAGAAATAAAAAAAAATGAGGGGGGGGGGCCCAGGGGAGGTGGTGGGTAAAGGGGATTAGGGATTGGGGATTGGGGGGGGGAAGGGAGAGTTTATTAGTTAGATAAAAAAAATTTTTTTAAATAAAATATTATTTTATTTTTAATTTAATTTTAATTTTTAAAATTAGTATTTTTTTATAAATAATTATTATTTTCAAATATAATTTTAAAAATTATTTAATTTGAAAATATAAAATAATATATTTATATTCAATTATATATTTAAAAAGATAAATATGTCATTTTATAAATTATATATTTTATTTTTTATTTTTTTAAAGTTTAATGGCTAGGATCGAAAATGTATTTTTCAGTACTCTCATTTTCTCTCTTCTCATTTTCTCTCCTCATCCAAACAAAGCATTAATGAGAGAGTTTCGATACTTCACAAATATTTATGCCATTCCATGCCGTAGATATATTAATATAGAAAGCAGTGGGTGGAATTGATGACCTGGAACCGTGTGAGTCGGTAAAAAAAAAGTTGAAACTGATACTTTGTCCTTTACTGAAAAGTATTTGCAAAATGAGGCCATACAAAATGGTGCAAATTGAATAAACAATAGAAATCATAATAAGGAAATTTGCATGGTGAGAGCATGTCATTGGCAGCCGATGGAGGAAAGGTGGCAGAGTCCACCGCTTAAGGATGAGAGGTCCTCACTGTCTCGTCGACGGTAATAACAAGTCAATTTTTTTGTGAGTATCAGTGCTCCCCCAAGTAATATGAGATTGGTAGAAAGCTCCGCTAGGATCCTCCTTAAGAATGGGAAGAATAGAAGAACTTCTCCTAAATGCATATCAGATAGTATACACAATCAATAATCAGTTATTGCTATACTGTTTTACCTTTTTATTTTTATTTTTATTTTTTGGTTTCGAACCAATTATTGAGGAATTGTAGAGGCAGCTCCCTCCAAAATAGTTGGGTTTTCTTTCAATCCTGGTTGAATAATTTCCTCAATGGATAGTTCCTTGGTGCCACACTAAATACCACATCTGACAAACCATTTGATACATGACATGTGACTGAGATGCAGGGGTCCACCATTTAACATAACCGAAATTAAAGCCAGTGGTGAGAGAATACCATTTCCACCCCAAAAAAGTAAGTATGCTTCATAAATGGCCCATTTCTCAAATAATCGCTAGTGCAGATTTTGGTTGCAAAGGGTATACCCCAGCAGCACCTTGACTTCTTCAATCCCTCGAACACCAAATCCACCACCCCCATCCATTCTCACCCACCTAGACCTCACCGGCGGCACCAGAACCATACCAATTTACCAACACCTTACATATTCCTTTGCATCACACATACCCACCAAACCATGGTATTGTATAGGTAATTATTATCTATATTTTCAAATTCTAATTACAAATTTAATTATTATTTATGATGCCCAATTTTAGTTATTAAAGTGAATTGGTACTTAATTATGGTTCGCAATTGTAATCATTAACATCTTTGGTAATTACTCATGATTTTCATTTCAACTACTAACATAATTTAGTACCTACGTTACTAATTCAAATTTTTAATCCAACTAGTCACTAATAAGGATTTTTTTCTTTTTTCCTTTTGGTACATACTAATAAGGAATTTGCTGGAGAGCCAGGACGTACTTTGCCCGGACCACATACAATTTCTCGGTGGTCTTGCAATTGCATTGAATGGAGTACACGTGCACTGAATGAAACCTATAAAAGCATATGTCTCCGGGTGAATTCGGGATACGAACACGCGGGCTGTGTAGTGCTACTCTTCACTTATGGTTAAAAGTTCATATTAACTAGAACTAGAATGAAAAAGATATATATAGCCGGATATATGATTGGCCGGGTGATCCCGGATGATGATGATGGTTGTCCGTCTTCCCTATTCCCTCTATCTCTCTCTTTTATTTTCTTTAAAATATAAAAAGAAAACGTAGACTTACACATTAATTGTGTTGACTCGGGCAATTTTTGGGCAAACAAAGTCAAGAGCCATAAAACACTTCTCTAATTAGTATTTAGTAACAACTCGGAGATTCATAACTGATTTAATATTTAATACTAAAATTAAGTTTGAAAACACAGTTTAAATGTAATATTTTTAATTTAAGATTGATTATGAATATTGTTAGTTTATGGCTTAATAATTACAACAATCCTTGTTTTGCTATGCTTACCCGGCCAAAGTTGCTCCTTGAGCTGTGGGTATGAATGCCAGTTTCTTCATTAATGTTATTATTCAAAATATGTGAAACTTTTACCGGAGCACTTATGAAAATGGTAAATGAGCAACTTAGCCTTCAAATTATTCTCCACTTACAGTTTATTCCTTGAATTTAATTATTGTACTAGTCAATACGAGAATTTAAAAAACTTGTATTAAGTTAGTCCTTCTTAGAAATTAAATTGAAATAAAAAAAAAAAACTACGTTGAGTATGAGTTTTATGAATTCAAAGACTAAGCTGCAAGTGGAGAATAATTTTAAGAATTAAGTTACTAATTTACTATTAATTCAAGCAATAATAATAGGAAATCGCATTATTTCGAAGTCATACCTTCCAGGATCACATTACTATTTTCCAATGGACAAATGAATCTCTTGAATCCAGCAAAAGCGTCATGAGAAATATAAATAATCCTGCATGAAAGAGTACATAAGAGAGCAGAGTAATAAGCTATTTCATAATCACAGTTTCTTTCCTTCTTCCTTTCTGTTTCCCTCTCTCTCTCTCCCCTGCCCCCTCCCCCCCTCTCTTTGATTTGTTCCCTTCCCCTCCATGCTATGAACTATGAAGAAAGAATATAATACAAACATATAAAGAACCCACACAGTGCCCACACAAATAATTTGTAGTTATGAATTTCAATGTACAACATTTACATGAAAATTAGAAGGTCAGAAGAATCATTTGCCTGGGAAGGAATAATGTGAGTGAAGAACACTAAATTCCTTGAATCAATGGTCAGTAGCATTTAGCATGTTGCAAGATCACCTGCATTTGTCAATTAAATTCCTTTACACCACCAATTTGCAACAATTCGAAGAGAGGGAGGCAAGCATAAAAAAAGCAGTCATCAACCTGCAATGCAAACATCTAGTAGTTTTAAGGAAAACATTAACAAAACAGGCAAGATGATGACTAAGAAAAGGAAAATTATTCTCAATACTTCTGTTTTTTTAATACACATCATCAAGTGCTACACATGCCTCATACATGCACACACAGAAAGCAACTATAGCTAAGCTGAATCTCAATGAAATAAAAAGGTTAACTGTTTCAGATTCATACCTTCCTCAGAGAAGTCAAATACATCACCAAGCATGTCATCATTATCACCACTGTCATCAGATTTCTCCCTGCCACAAGGACTGCTACAATCGACATCAGTAGCAATTTCTGTTGATTCATGACAGTCAACTGATGCTTTACAATAACCCTCTTGAAAAAATTGTTCAAAGTCAGGTGAGTCACGTATTGGCTCCTCACGATCACGAGTAAGATCCATATTCAAATCACAACCACTGAAACTTGAATTGAAACTGTCACTGGCTTTTCCATGTTTTGATGATTCAACCTTTGTAGTTATACTATCAGCAAAATGTGAGGTACCTGTTGAAACATCATTTGTGTTAACAGTTTCCAGGCTTAAAAGAGGTGACGCCAACACAATTCCCTCTCTATTCTTGCAATTAATCTCATTACTAGACAGGTCAATCAATGAAGAAAAATATGCTGACAAGCCTGAGAGAATAGTCAAGAACAAAAAGTTACATGGGTCACTCATAATAGAAGATGTCACGCTGAATTGCTTATCTTACCAACATCTGCATTTTCAGCTAAGCCAGGTACCATAAGCTTTGAATGGGAAATTGCATCTTCTAACAATCTCTCTTCAGCTCCGTGAGAATCAGATGAAGAGCTAGAGCATCTTCCCATAACAATACCTCTACCGAAAATTTTAGAAATTGTTAGAATGTGAATGGACAGTTATGCAGATATATTTAAATTTCTATCACAAGAAAAAAGACGATCAAGCAACCCTCCAAATTTAACCTCAACAAATGAGAAGTAAACAAAATGCTCCCCTAAAAATCACACTCAATATGATTGGGTAGTAAACAGAGAAACAAGGAGAAGTCAAACCTTAAAGTTTAAACCCTCACTATTAAACCATCCATATCTAGACTCCATACATATACCACGTAAATGAAAGATGGCAATACATAGAAAAAATAGTGAAAGGGCAACCTGGTGCTATAAAACTCCCGCTATGCCCGGGGTCCAGGAAAGGGTCGGACCCACTATGTGCGTCTATAGTAGGCAGCCTTACCTTACATAGGAAAAATAGTATAATAAAAATAGTTCCTTAACACAAACAAGGTATCTCAAACTCCCATGTATTCTTAATTGTATCATTTTAACCCAAATAAAGCATCTCCATCTAGAACTTAGAGAAGAGCTACATCTTTAACAACAGACAAAAATTATACAAAGCTATAGCAACAAAAGAAGACAAGTGTAAACTTGAGAGCTGTATCTCAACAAGAAATTGCAAGGATAAAAGATATAGAATTAGAGAGAGTTGGAGGAATTATGTAAAAATTCACACACAAGTATATGTTAGACCCCCTATTAGTAAGGTCTATTAGAGAAAGCCGAGACAACCCAAGCCTATTGGGCCAGCTATAGACTAGTTAGTTATAAATAGAAAACAGAGAGGGAGAAACGGTTAGGAAATTAGTTGGGACTGGACAGGGAGAGGCTAAGCTCTCTGATTCTTGGCAGGGCATTCTTTCATTTCCCTCTCTACCGTATTCTCTCTCTTTCAGACATTTCTTGTATCTTTTTTTCTGATTTGGAAACATCTTCCACAGAGCAGTCTTCAATACAATTCAGATTTTATTCAGTAAATTCGATTCTAGATTACCAGTTTCTATCAACTGGTATCAAAGCTTTCAGATCTTGGGAGAAGATTCATGGTTTCGACCAGAGGAATGGAAACCAGACTTGAATTTCTTGAGCGCGGATTCGAAGCATTCATGGAGTCGCGCGAAGAATTGCAGGAACTGAGAAGAGTCGTAGAAGAAGAACGACTCGAGAGGATCGAGACGAGAAGGCAACTTGGAGAACTTCTCGAGACGGTACGCGGATTGACAAATCGCAATAGCAGAAATGTGAACGGAGAAGGATCTTCTGACGATTCTCAGATCCGAGACGAACGATGGCGGAAATTGGAGGTGCCACTGTTCGATGGCGAAGACGCGTATGGCTGGGCGAATCGTGTGGAGCGTTATTTCGAGTTGAAAGGATTGAGTGATGAAGAAAAGCTTCAAGCGGTGATGGTTGCTATGGAAGGTAAGGCTCTGACGTGGTATCAGTGGTGGGAATTTTGCGCTCAGAACCCTACTTGGCAGGAATTTCGTTCCGATGTGATTCGGAGATTCCAGCCATCTATGATCCACAGTCCTTTTGAACTCTTACTTAGCCTTAAACAAACAGGAACCGTAGAAGAGTATAGGGAGCAATTTGAACTATATGCGGGACCACTCATAAGAGAAGCTCAACCAGATTACTTAAAAGGTATTTTTCTTAATGGGCTCAAGGAGGTGATTAGAGCTGAATTAAAGTTACATAAAGCCGACACTATAGCTGAGTTGATGGATTTTGCTCAAAGAATTGATGAGAAAAACTTACTACTTAATAAAGTAAGTCAGTCGATGCAAAGAAGTGGAGCCACTACAAGGAGTGCAAGTAGTACACGTCTAATCACATGGGAACCAGGGAACAAAAATCAGGCTCAATCAGTATCGGTGACAGGGAGTTCAGTGAATGATTCTAATCTAAAATCTACAGGGTCTTTTAAGGGGAGAAATTTTCGAAGATTGAGTGATGCAGAACTCCAAGAGAGGTCTAGAAGAGGCCTTTGTTTTAAATGTGATGAGAAATGGGGCCCAGGCCACATTTGTGCTAACAAACAGCTACATATTCTGATCCTGGACGAAGATGCAGATGATAATGAAACAGAAATTGAAACAGAGGGAACAGGGAAAAAATTAGAGATGAAACAGTTACAGTTGTCCTTGTACAGTATTATTGGGTTAACCTCTAAAAAGTCAATCAAGATTTGGGGCACTTTAGCTCGCAGTCCGGTGGTAATTTTGGTAGATTGTGGAGCTTCCCACAACTTCATTTCTGCCACCACAGTAAGGGACCGTGAATTACAGGTAACTCCAACCCCACAGTATTCAGTAGAAGTAGGAGATGGTAGGAAAATTATGTGTGAAGGAGTATGTTCACAGTTAACACTTCAAACCCAAGGATTGGAAATCCAGCAAGACTTTTTTATTTTCGAGTTGGGAGGAGTGGATGTCGTGCTAGGCATGGAATGGTTATTCAGTTTGGGTGAGATCCGGGCTAACTTTAAAGAACTTTCTCTTAAGATCCCCACTAAAGAAGGTATTAAGTTGTTGAAGGGAGAACCTGCACTAACCAGAACTAAGGTTTCTTTTAAATCAATCCTCAAGGCCATAGCTGATCAAGGGGAGGGTTTCTTATTAGAATATCATAGTGTGCAAGCTGAGACAGAACAGGGACAGCCTTTTCCTCATTGGTTAGTTTTAGTCATTGATGATTATGCTGAGGTATTTCAGGAACCGCAGGAATTACCACCACCGAGGCGCCATGACCATGCCATAGTCTTGAAGGAAGGGTCTAATATTCCCAACCTCAGGCCTTATCGATACCCCCACTATCAAAAGAATGAGATTGAAAAGTTGGTGGATGATATGCTCAGTTCTGGTATTATTAGGCCGTGTGTGAGTCCTTACTCGAGCCCGATCATTTTGGATAAGAAGAAGGATGGGGGATGGCGTTTCTATGTTGATTACCGAGCTCTTAACAAAATCACCATTCCGGACAAGTTTCCTATACCGATAATCGATGAGTTATTGGACGAGCTGGGAGGAGCAGTGGTATTTTCGAAATTGGATCTCCGATCTGGTTATCACCAGATTAGAATGAGGGAAGAGGATATTCCGAAAACTGCTTTTCGGACTCATGAAGGGCACTATGAGTTTGTTGTCATGCCCTTCGGTCTTACGAATGCCCCTTCCACATTCCAATCTCTCATGAATGAGATGTTGAGACCATATTTGAGGAAATTCACTCTAGTGTTCTTTGATGATATCTTAGTGTACAGTAAAACTGAGGATGATCACAAGAGACACTTGCAGACCGTGCTGGCTCTTCTCAAGGAACACCAATTATTTGCCAACAAAAAGAAATGCCATTTTGGGCAACAACAGCTGGAATATTTGGGACATATTATTTCAGCTAAGGGCGTAGCTGCAGACCCTAAGAAGTTGGTTGTAATGTTAGATTGGCCAGTTCCCAAGGACCTTAAAGCACTTAGAGGTTTCTTGGGCCTTACTGGGTATTACAGAAGGTTCGTTAGAGATTATGGCAAGCTTGCTAGACCATTGACTCATTTGTTGAAGAAAGATAGTTTTCTTTAGTCTACAGAAGCTCAAAATGCATTTGATAAATTGAAGACTTTGATGGCTGACTTGCCAATTTTGACAGTTCCTGATTTTTCTAAGATCTTCACCATTGAGACAGATGCATCGAATAAAAGTCTTGGAGCAGTTTTGCTCCAAGAGGGCAGACCTGTGGCTTTTCTTAGCCAAGCTTTATCCGATAGAGCGCAGGCCAAATCTGTATATGAACGTGAGTTAATGGCCATTGTGATGGCGGTACAGAAATGGAGGCACTATCTATTGGGTAGGCATTTTGTCATTGTTACTGATCAAAAGAGCTTAAAGTTCCTCACAGATCAACGAGTTTTGGGTGAGGAGCAATTCAAGTGGACATCCAAGTTGATGGGCTTTGATTTTGAAATTCAGTATAAGCCTGGTTCTGAAAATCGTGCAGCAGATGCCCTTTCCAGGAAGATGACTTTTGCTGCCTTGTCTATTGTCCAGTTTTCAGAATTGGAGGAATGGGAAGAGGAAGTCCAGCAAGACCCTAAACTGCAAGGAATTATACAGGACTTAATCCAGGACTCACAATCTCATCCTGGCTACTCTTTTCAGAACAGAAAATTGCTCTATAAAGGAAAACTGGTGCTGCCAAAATCTTCCTCTAAAATTCCTCTTTTATTGAAGGAATTCCATAGCTCTGCAGTAGGAGGACACTCAGGATTTTTCAGATCCTATAAGCGCATTGCTGGACTGGTGTATTGGGAGGGTATGAAGCGAGACATTCAGCAATTTGTGGCCTCATGTGAAATCTGTCAACTGAACAAATATCAGACATTATCACCTATGGGTTTGCTCCAACCTTTACCTATACCGACTCAAGTTTGGGCCGATGTGTCCATGGATTTTATTGAAGGACTTCCTAAAGTGCAAGGGAAGGATGTTATTCTGGTGGTTGTAGATCGGCTCACGAAATACGCTCATTTTATCCCTCTTAGTCATCCTTTTACTGCCAAGGATGTAGCAGAAGTTTTTATTGCTGAGGTGGTGAAATTGCATGGGTTTCCCTCTACCATTGTCTCCGATAGAGACAAAATCTTCCTCAGTCACTTCTGGACTGAGTTATTTCGATTAGCTGGCACCAAACTCAAGTTCAGCTCTGCGTATCACCCTCAAACCGATGGGCAGACTGAAGTTGTGAATCGCTGTTTGGAGACCTATTTGTGCTGCCTTACAGTCTAAACTGAAACAGTGGCCTCGTTGGTTGAGTTGGGCCGAATTCTGGTTCAATACTAACTATAATAGCTCAACCAAATTAACCCCATTCAAAGCCCTCTATGGCAGGGAGCCTCCCCACCTCCTTAGAGGAACTACCATTCCATCTTTAGTTGAAGAAGTGAACAGTATGACTGAAACTCGTGATCAATTGCTGCATGATTTAAAAACCAATTTGCTTAAGGCTCAAGCTCAGATGAAGCAGTATGCTAATCAGTCTCGCAGGCCAGTCACTATTACAGTAGGAGATTGGGTTTATTTGAAGCTACAGCCCTATCGTTTGAGGTCTCTTGCAAAGAAGAGGAATGAAAAGTTGAGTCCTCGCTATTATGGTCCCTATCAAGTCAGCAAACAGATTGGCCCTGTTGCATTTCAGTTGTCACTCCCTGCTGATTGCAAAATCCATCCTGTTTTTCATGCATCATTGTTGAAGAAGGCTCTTTCTCCATCTGTCACACCTCAACCTCTTCCTAATATGCTCTCTGACGAATTGGAACTACAAGTTTTTCCAGCAGCAGTCCAAGCCATCAGAAACACTCCTTCTGGAACAGCTGAAGTTCTGATACAGTGGCAGGGCCTTCCCGATTTTGAGGCTACTTGGGAGCCTTATGAGACGATTGTGACTCAGTTTCCCTCTTTTCACCTTGAGGACAAGGTGAATCTTTTGGGGGGGAGTATTGTTAGACCCCCTATTAGTAAGGTCTATCAGAGAAAGCCGAGACAGCCCAAGCCTATTGGGCCAGCTATAGACTAGTTAGTTATAAATAGAAAACAGAGAGGGAGAAACGGTTAGGAAATTAGTTGGGACTGGACAGGGAGAGGCCAAGCTCTCTCATTCTTGGCAGGGCATTCTTTCATTTCCCTCTCTACCATATTCTCTCTCTTTCAGACATTTCTTGTATCTTTTTTTCTGATTTGGAAACATCTTCCACAGAGCAGTCTTCAATACAATTCAGATTTTATTCAGTAAATTCAATTCTAGATTACCAGTTTCTATCAGTATATTGGTATTTATATACAGAAGTGGTACATTGAATAAGAAAACACTAATTCCTATGAAGTGATGATTACAATATCTAGTAACCATCACTTATGAGTCAGCTATGAAACATGTGAAGCATGTGAAACATGGCTTAATTCATGTTTCACGTGTGAAGCATGTGAAACATGACTTAATTCTAATAGTTCCAAACTAAAGAACATTACAACAACAACAACAACTCTAAACACACTCTCCTAAAAATCAGGAACCGATCACCAACAAAAGAAATGCAGAACAGTAGAAGAAAGCAACAAAGGCCAAGTGAAAACTATAACCTAAAAGTTAATCCTTGACAACTCCAAAAACGAGGTGGCTCAAATACATTCATCAGAGCAGAAAATTTGATAACCTAGTATTTAAATTGAAGGCATGTCCCATATCTAGAATGGAAAGGATCTGAGTGGATAGTTATTAGACTTCTCTAATGGACCAACGAAAAGGCAGATAAGTGATCATTACCTGTCGCCCCAGGTAGACTGAATTCTATGGAAATTGTTAAAGACAGGCAACAAATCCTTCTGTCTTATTTCAAGCTCATTAATGGGAATGTTCTCTATTTCAATCTCTCCACTGGTACTAAGTTCACATAAATTCAGCTCCCCGGCCTCCAAAGGACTCATCACAAAGAAAGACACCTAAAAATCGAGGGTGAAATAGTTTAGTTGAAAGAATAGATTCATGTTGAGAAAGGTGACAAGCAGGAGTATTCATAATAGAAACCACAATGAATACCTCAGACTTCTGCCAAATTGGTATCCTCCCAGAGCTTATGTGTACTTCTGCATTTGAGAAGTGACATTGCTCTTGAAGTTTTATAGCATTATTGTTCCCAACACTGTTATCTTCATAATCTGAACCCTCCACGATCATTTCTGCAGCTTCTAGTCCATCAAGAGTATTCCCTAATATATATACCTCTCTTTCTGGCCAATCATTTCTCCTACAGGCATCCCACCATTGAACAGGTTCAACCTTCACTCGCAAATCTTCTTCTTGTATCTGTACAGAAGAAACTGGGGCTGTTCTTGGAGCAGTTTCACTTGGCTGTGCCACCAATGGTGGTAGTAGTTTATATTGAATTAAATGACCAGAAGGGGTATAAACTAACAAGTGCTCCAGAGCATGAATTTTTGAGTATGCATTGTGTGAATCACGAGGTATGGAACTATGAAAGACAGCAGAAACAGCACCAGATGGAATTGAGACTTTCCCTGCTGCAGAAGATGCAGCATTACTAACTGTATTGAGCCATCCAGCATTATTATTTTTTATTCTGCTAACCACAGAGAGAACAAAAGGAGGTGGGGGTGCCAGGCAAAGCTGTTGCTGGTTTACTGTGAAATGCGGAGTGAACCACCATGGCAGAGGTAGAATTGGCAAAAGAACAGGCCCTTCAGTGTCCTGATTATGTATCTTAAGTACTGTCTCACCACCAAAAGGGGCAAGAACAAAAATATGAGATGTTCCCTTGGAGGAAATAATGGCAACCCACTGACTGTAATGGCTAAAACAAATATCTTGTATAACCTGTATAATATACACAATGAAGTAAAAACCTTCACAAGTATATAAACATAAGGGTTTAATTTTGATCCATGGTTCTTTACACTATCATCCAATCATACATTGCCAAATCAACAAAGAAGTTTGACAATCAACACCACTACCTAGGAAGTCTAACTCTTTAAATGACGTGTCAACACATCATTGGATGATAGTGTAAAAAAACTTTGAGCAATGCTAGCAACACACTCTTTTGGACACTCCTTTCAACACTTGCTTTATTATTGGTCCACCTCATACACTCAAAAGGATTATTAGGGGAGGAATGCTAGCAACATTTGCTTTTGGACCAATAATAAAACAAGTGTTGAAAGGAGTGTCCAAAAGAGTATATTGGTAGCATTTCTCAAAAACTTTACACTAACAATGGATCAAATTTAAGCTCTAAACTAAACATAAAAGCCTTAAAGAAACACTAAGAATAGGAGCATACAGCAGATGTCATGCCACGGTGGAGCTTGTATAGGTGCACATGAGAACAGCTCCAATCACTGCTTTGAGAACCTGATCCATTCCTTGAGTAGGATGGCATAATCCGAAATATATTAATGTTGTTACCATGAATTGAGGCAGTAACTAGAAGTGTTCCACTTGGGTCAAAACACAAAGCAGATATTGGACTTGTATGGGCCCTAAATTGTGCCACAACAGCTCTAGAAACAAAATCCTTGACAACAACCTGCAATAGATCAGTAATACAAATCAACAACCATATAGAATGATTACTTTCCCATTTCCACTGACATAAAACAACCATTAAAAGAAGGGGGAGTAAAGGGAAGAGACTTCAGTGAAATACTCAGTGCTATTAACTACCTTAGAAAATCCTTCTTCTATGGCTAAGCTGAATGAATATATGATCTCATGCAAATTGTAATACAGATGCCAATATTACTTTAAAAAGGAAAATATCTAGTCAGCAGTCCAGCACATTGCAAAAGAAAATCAGATTATAACTTGTTAATTGTCACCAAAAATAGAATACTCACCACCCCAGCCGTATCTGTTTCTGTAAAATTTGATGTAAACCGACCAACTTTCCAGCTTGAATTTGATGATACAGGAGAACTGGATCCGTCAGGTATAAGATCTTGATAGTATTTAGACAATGTTTTGTAACCCATGTCACTAAGGTTGATCAGCCCAGCAGCCAAGTGCTTGCTAGATTCCATGGCATATCGGGCTACCAGATTTCCACTGCTGGGTGATGTTGATGGGCTGACAGCTGGAGGAGTAAGACTCTGAGGACTCAGGCGACCTGCATTTGACAGCAATGGATTGTTGGAAGCATAAGCTAACCACCGGGGTCCTACAGCCATAGGACCATAGCCAATATTAACCCCAACCATTCCTTGGCCTCCCAACTGAGGTACAGGGTAAGTGAGAACACTGAATTTATTCTCAAGAGTAAGAGCATCGAAACAGTATATCTGCCAGCAAAATGAAAACGAAAAAAACAAATCAGCCAGGTTTTAGCTACAGCAATAGTGAACTAAGTCACTGCATATTACATTAAATTCATATCTAAAAAACACGTAAGTGATCCATTAGGTGTTATGAGAAGCAGTATCCTGCAACCTTGCAATTTTTAAATATGTCAAAGGAAATTGGTAAAACCTACCCAGAATCTACCGAAAACTATCATAAACTCAATTTCCTCAATAAGGTTATATGTATATTTCCAAATATAAGAGCTAAACGCAAATTGAAAAAGTATTTGAGTCAAAAGCTTACTTGAGTAGCAAGACCCACAGCCACTATTTGAGGACTGCATCTAACCATGTAGACAATTGAACGGAATCTCAGAGCATGAACATAGGAATGGGACCTCAGTGAGTAAAATCGAACAGCTGTAGCTGAGCTGACAATATTTTCAGCTTGAGCTTCATTATGTACATCTCTGACATTTTGCGTTGTACCCGGGATCTTTGATTTATCGCATGCAACAACTAAGAGTAAAGGATGTGATGCTCTAAATCCTTCACAGCCCTCCGATTTTGCGGGGACGGGCTGCATCTGTAAAAATGAAACCGGATCATCACGCTTTGAGACAAGTTCCCTGACATTAGAGGCATCTTCCACATCAAGAACTTGAAAGCCATTGGAATAACCGAGTAAGAGGACATGTTTGAAAGAAGACGGACCAAGTTCTAGCCTGTCAAAGCAAGCCCAAAGCACCTGCGTGACAAAAAAAGAGGTGAATAATTCTGACTCCTTGATTCACAAAGAAAAAGTGCACAGATGAAAAGCAATTATGAAGTTTGCCGTAGCATAGTGCTGATCAAAATACAAGTCCATTGCTACAAATGGGGGTCAATCAATTATTTGGTAGCACCACACTTGTTAACCGTATCCACAATTATAAGACTTATCAGGCAATAGTCTAACTACTCCATCATCAAACAAAATCAGTCTCACATTAATTCTGGTCTGAAATGATGAAAAATATCCAAACCAATTTTTTCTTTTTTTTCGGGGGTTAAAGAAACCAATATTTTAAATCAGAACATTCCATGCCTCTTTACTTCATCCATACAAAACAGTTCATTTCCTTGACAGTCTCTCAGCAATAAGAATAGCATTTCCACAAAGGCATTCATTTAACGCCGCTCAATTATTGTGGCATCCGGAACTAAATTTCCTCAAATGAAGAATGATCAAAACTCATATGTATATTTTACTTGTCATTTCTGAACAGCATTCATAACTTCACAAGGCAACAACAACTAACAACTGAAGAAGAAGAAGAGCACCATCCACAGAAAATGCTACCTGGTCTTTGTGGTCATGTCCATCGCCGGAGATGGAGGCGGCGATGGAGGCGCCGGCAGAACGTACGCCGGAAGAGGCGGTCTTAATGCAAGACGATATGAACCTGAAAGAAGAAGGAACAAATCCATTGCTCTTGCTACCGTTTTCCTTGCCCTGGCTCTTCATAGAAGCTATTTTCTACTGGCCACCGGTGAATTACCGGGAATTCCGTCCCCGCCGACGGGAGTCGCGGAACGCAGGCGATCAAATATAGCATAAGAATAAGATTTATAGGCGTCTGTATTCGCCGTACACGGCGGCGAAGAGCTCCGTCGTTCGGTTTAGTTGGTGGTGGTTGAGGAATTTTGACCTTAACAGAAACGGTTCGTCTTCTCCCTCCGTATGTTGCCGTCTTTTATCTGTCTTCCGTTTAAGACACACTCGCGACTTTGCTTTGTGCTTGTTGCTAATCGCAAAGCTAATTTCCCTAATGTCACTTACATCCCATCACATTTTCACTAATGTCCTGGACGTCCCCTTCAGATATATTTTTAAATTTCCACTTCACTCCAAATTACCATCAACTCCCCACATCCCTCTATTCTATCATTTCTATCTATTTCCCTAATAATCACCTTTCAACTCATCTTCAAAAAATCATATATAGTCATCATCTTCATTGACATCACACTAGAGAACTATTCCAAGGAAAGTTTTAATATATTCGGGGTGTAATACACTCAACAGTTGAGATTTAATTTAAAATTTATTAAATAATTTAAAAATTTTAAATTATATATGAAAATATAATTAAACAGTTTACATTTTATGATTTTATTAAATTAAGTATAGTATTTTGAGAATATATAAGAACTTCTTCTTTAATAATGGCGGTGATATCTTATTTTAAAGGACAATTTGGTAGGTAATTTTTTACTTGGAAGCGAATTATTTGGTGGATCAGTGGGGGGTGCAAGTTGGACATTGAAGTGGTGGGCATTGATGGGCACGTGGGTATTATGCGGTATTTTGGGATAAAATTGGGGAGTGTAATGGAATTATGAGGAAATTTAGGGGAGAATTCTAATACGCTAGGTAGGGAAGGAAGCTTGAGGAATAAAAAAAACAGTCCACGCATATTGATTACAAACGACAAGCAAACCAGAATATCTTAAACTAGATGCCAATCCAAATTAAAATATTTTCCATTGCCCTTGCAACTTGTACTTGTTTACCAAGAATAATAATAATAATTTGAGCCGCAATTGTTGGTAGAGTTAGAGACTTGGAGTAGATACAAATCTGACATGTGAATTCTTTTTCAAAATTTTTAAAAAATTTAATGCAGAATAGAGAAAACATGGCTATGTTGATGTATATTTCGGAAAGAAAATTATTAGGTATATAACTTATTTATTGTTAATTTTAATTACATCATTAACAATTATAATGTCTCTTAATCTTTAAGGAAATTCAAAAAAAGTATATATTTCTAACATAATAAAATTAAAATTTTAAATTTAATGCACCGAAAACAATTGCATCAAAGTGTAAAAATACAGTTATCTTTTGTTACTCATCAATACAAACAAATTGAAAGTCATGAACTACAAGTCGGATGCTCAGTTCTGACAATTTGATAAATATAGGAGAATGAATTATAGTACTTTCAAAAGACAGGAAAACTGTACATATATATAAAATAAGTAATGTTACCAACACAACTATACAAGTTGCTCCATGTAAATTTAGGTAGCCTTTCATAGATTACAATTAAAATATAATAATGGAGCTAATTGTGCAAAGTTGTGAATGCAGTAGTTCTGTATGTAATATGTATATATAACTGATTTCTTTTCCATGGACTTTAAAAGCCTATCTTAAGAGTTCATTTTTTCCATGGATTTCTTGAAACTTTAGGAAGTCTGCCTTAAGAGTTTAATACATATTTTTAGTACTAAAAACTAATAACCTAACCATAGGTTTTAATATGATGTCCTTCGCTCTGAAGAACCCAAGGCAACCTGCTTATGTCGATTGAGATCTCTCAGATATTTTGTTGAGTTGTATTCTTGCGCATCCAGTAACTCTTCTGAGTATGTTCTTAGGAGAGGCCTCCTCCGGTATGCTTTTTTAGATTCCAGGACACAGTCATCACCTCTTAGCAGTGTTACAACCTGCTGCCATCAAAGAAAACATAATCAATCTTTTGTGAAATTACATGGTTTCTGCAATCTTATAATCTTTTTTCTTTTTCATTATGTTCTTTTCCTCTCTCACTCTCTCTTTTATTTCAATTATTATTAGCATCTCTAATATCATAAAAATACAAGGGTGAACTCTAAGGAGCTCAAGTGCTACTGCAACAGAATCGGCGTACCAAAAGGAACAAGATCTGAAAGGAAAAAAAGGTATAAGACCTACTCCTTGCCTATCAGATGACAAATGAATTCACCAAATTTAAGTTTTCATCGTCTTGAGAGTTGAGGTACGCAAATACACAATAGGTAAGAGAGATAGGGAGCTCATAGGACAGAAGCAAATTAATTAGTGACTATCACCATGTTGATACCCGCTCCATTGAAGGCAAATCTACTTTGAAGTTCTCTTTGATTGTTAGACCTCACAGTAATGCCTGCTTAGCTCATTTTCATCACAGTGAAATTTACTGAACATCCAATCTATTCTTTTTACCATCTACACCTTTCAAGAATGCAGTATAAAACAAAAACAAGTCATATAACCAGATACTTGTCTTAAGTAAATCATGATTTCTCATAATTTTCTGGAGGAAATAAAAAAAACTAGCGACATGGATTGGTATTTATTAAATTGTAAATTTTCATTTCATGTGGACAGCAAATTAGATAACTCATCAGTGCAAGAAATTAGTTTATCAAATATACAGTACAGGTTATGGAAGATTAAAGCTCCACATAAATTTGTAATGAAAGAACATGTGCCTAACTGGTGAACAATATAGATATGGCTTCATATTTCTCAGTTAACTTCATTCATAATTCTTTTCAGATTCTTCTATCTTGTCAGTTAGCCTAACCAAAATGGTGGTGTCACATTAGCTATCGGAAAGATACACAATTCAGTAACTGAATATATCTTAGTTTCCTTCCATTAAGATGATGCCATTGTTATGAAATTTCAATTTGAATGAACCAGTTGATGAAAGTGTAACTTCCTAGGTTGTTGTGTACTTGCCTGACTCATGCGGGGGCGTAAGATAGGAGACTGCTCAACACACAGTGATGCAGTCAAAACAACATGACCCATCTGTTCTTGGTCATAATCATTGCCAAGAGAAGGATCAACAAGTTCGTTGATATTATTAGTGTCAAGCAAAGGTTTTGCCTACAATACATAAGTATTCACAATGTGCTGAGGCCGCCAATGTAGTGATAGTTAGATGATATAACATATCACTTTTTAGGAAAATGATTTACCCATATCACAACACTCTGCTGCAAATGATCCAAAGCTGGACGCCCAGTTATAATCTCCAAAAGTAGGACCCCAAAAGAATATACATCAGTTTTCTCGTCTACTATGCCATGCATGAAATATTCAGGAGCAAAATACCTGCCAATCAAGTAATTAGGGGAAAATATTAAATCAATTGAACCCCACAAACTCTAGCATTAGTCGCTTTTTATTTGCATACCCAAATGTGCCTTCAAATTTTGATACATTATGGTGAGTCCATTGTTCAGGTAACCACTTTGCTAGCCCAAAATCACAAATCTGGAGAAAATCTCAATTAATCAGGGAGTGATAAATCAGAAGAAAGATAGCGTCAAACTTTATACCCTATTAACAAGGGATACACAAGAGCCTTAAAATCGCATAGGGACATTGTCAGCAGCTGATCTAATTTACAAACAGAACATGTATTAACAAGGCATGAAAGAGAACATTTTCAGGGAATATGAATTATATTCAAAATGCTAAATCAGACACAAACAGTATGATACAAAAACGAGCTTGATGGTGTTTCTCTGAGAGAGACTCTTTCTAATATTGTCCATGGAACTCTCAACAGATAAAGCTTAGCCATCCAAAGAGTCATTAGTCCCACAACTCGTTGCTTGGTTCAACAGCAAATTCATGAGAGAATCATGAGTTTCATGTATAGCACACAACCACAGAATACATTCATAGAGCCCAAGTTTCATGTAGCAAGGTAATACTGCAAAAAAATTATTTTATCATTCTCTCTAATGAAGCATAATAAAAACCTCAGGCTCAAAATTCTCGGTGAGCAGAATATTCTCTGCCTTAATATCTCTATGAATGATTCGCCTGTGACAATTCTCGTGCAGATAGAGGAGACCATCAGCTATTCCCAGAGCAATTTTATACCTTTTACTCCAATCTAATTTGTTTTTATCAGAACCTGGAATACATTATGAGAGTGTAAGCAGTAAATACATTTAAAGTTTAAACAGCAAGTTTTCACATACAAGGAGACAGCAAAGTAAGTACAAACCATGAAGAAGAGATCGTAGACTTCCCAGTGGAGATAGTTTGAAGACAAGCTGCATTTCTCCTTCTACACCACATCCAATAAGCTTGGCAGTATTTGGATGGTCAACATGAGCAATAACGCCTAGCTCAGATAGAAAGCCTGCTGTCTTCTCTTCTGTAGTCCCTTTAGTCAGTTTCTTCACAGCTATTAGCTGCCCATCTTGGAGACGACCCTTGTAAACCTCAGCAAAACCACCTCTTCCAATTAAATTTTCTACATGTAAAAAGGAACAATAACCTACATTATCAAACTGATGTCATTTTTAAGAAAGCAATACTGTTTTCCCTAAGAGCATCCATACACAGGTAGCAAAAAAATTCAAATGAGCATTACAATCAAACTATGCTAATGCTATAGCTGACTAGAGTAATGGAAAAGTATTCAGTGCCAGAGTACAGACCACTGCTGAAATTGTTGGTTGCATTTTTCAGTTCAGAGAGGCTGAAAGTCACCAATGAAGACCTGAAGTTGTATAGATTATTACTTAGAACATGATTTTCTCTAGTGCTTTTGCTTTTCCACTTTGGTATCTTTGGCACACTAATAGGTGTAAAGGATTGGAGGGACGCTATGCGCTTAAATGATCTTTTTTTCCACAGTTTGAAAAACTTGCTCCATTGAGACTGTGCCATCGAACTCGAACAACTGGTCTCCGATTCAGGCGGTTGCTGAGAGTCAAAGTCTTTAATACAGGCTTCTAAGACTCCTCTTGGAGATGCCTCATCTTCTTTCTCTTTCTCCAAGTCAAACTGTCTCAAGTCTAGAAGAATAAAATGAAAATGAAAATTATAACTTATAAGCATGAGGAAAGTCTATGGACTATTCAATTGGGATGTAAAGTAAGCAATTTGAGAGAAGAACCTTGGGCAGAAGCAGAGGAAGACAACAGAGATCCTTGTCTCTTGGGTTTAAGATTAAAAGCATCAGCCATTGGGACCTTCTTTGATTTATTAGCAGAGCTTTTCTTAGGGACCCTACACAGCACATAACATAAGCTCAAATACTAGAAATAGCAAAACATCCTATCCCAGCATGTGTGATCGTTCATGTTTCTTTGCTGCTGTTGTCCATTAAAGGAAGCATATGAATGAGATGAAGAATGTTTAGCACGAAGAGAAACACAGTCGCAGAGACACAAAATACGGCCTACTACAACATCTGCTGTGTTAACACATGATCAATATTGCAATTGGAAAAGATGGTTCAAGATAAACAAAACCAAACTTAAGAAAAAAAGACATTGCATATTGCCAACCCAGAAGCTAAAATTCGGAAAGTTTCAAAATTTTTATACAGAGATGCTTTAAACGTACGCAAAAATTCAAACTTAAGAACCATAAGTAGCAAAGCATGTACCAATTTGAGCTTTTAAACCATTACCTTATTTGATATAGCAGCTCTAATAAAGTACATGCTAAAAAGATAAGACAAAATCCAGAAACCCACAATGGGGTACCCATCAACATTTGGGAAAAAAAGGAAGAGAAGATGCATGTGAAGAAACGCATGCATACCATAAACAATAATACATCTGGTCAGCGTCACCGTTATTCGCCATGAGAGCTCAAAATGATAAAGGAAGGAAGCCAAGGGCAACATGCAATGTAGCAGTGGCAGAGAAGAACAGACAAAATAGAGCGGTTGCGTTTGTTGTGGCTGATGCCTCAAAAACTAAAAAACCTTCCGCCCTTCTTTTTTTTTTTAAAAAAAATGAGTTTTCTATGAGTTTCAAAGTGAAGTGATGTAATCCATAGTCAGAAAACATAACAACAAAATCCAGAAACTGATTACAGAAAAGTTCTCATTGACAACTTGTCCAAGCGCTTTCTCTCTCTATCTATCTCTTACTTGGGGGGGTCCATAAGACAAGTGGTGAAACAAAAACTGTGCAGCGACTTGTACTCTCAACCAACGGCAAGGGAGAACGGTTCAGACAGAGAAAAAGTAAGTGAACGACTTTCGAGTTACGAGGAAGGAAGAGAGGGTGGAACCGCGCGTTGGTTTTCCTTGCTGTCCTTTTCATAAAATTTCCATTTTTTGGCCCAATCTTTTGGATTATTTATCTTCATTGGTCTGCGATTCGAAGTGTCAATTTTTCAATTTTAGGCATTTACAGATTTTTCTTTCTTTTGGATAATTGGATCTGTTGGTAGATTTTGTAAAAAAAATTAACTTTTAATATTTCTGCAAAAATATAAAAACTATCCAATTATATTATATATGATGTTACATAACAGAAAGAATATCTTATCTTAACTCATGAAGTTCACCCAAAAAAAAAATCTCATAAGTGATAAATCTCATCTTATATCATACATTTTTAGCTGAATCTAAATTTTTGGTTTCCGAAAAAAAATGTTAATACTCAATTATTATGATATTCCTCCAACATTTGTGTTTTTATAATAAAAACAAATACTTTAAGAAGGTTAGAGAATAATTTTATATTTCATTAATAAAATTAATTTATTTAGATTTTATTCCGTACTTCATTCAATCACATAATTTGAAGTTAGTTATAGAGTTGGCCCAGGTAATATTATATATTAATAAGAGAGAGAAAAATAATTATAGTTATTTCTCGTGTTGTGATAAAATAAAATTATTTTTCTTTTTATTTTTCTTTTTTAGTTGTACCAAAAATATTAATTATTTTTACAAAAATAGAAAGATGACTGCAATGCTGTTATTGGGAAATAAAATCTAATTATTAAAATCTAAATCACAAAAATAAGATAAAATTCGAGGTAAAAAACAATATGTTAAAAATAAAAATAAAATTATATACATAAATAACATGCATAATTCATAACCTTTTTCAACCTCAATCCGTATTATATATTAGATTATGTGTGTGTTTGGATTGCAGTTGGTAAATTTAAGTTTAGTTAAAAGTATGTTTGTAAACTTAAGTAAAAGTAAGTAAAAATTTATATTTGGAAACTTTTATAAAAGTAACAAAATAAATATATTATACTATAACCTTATCTTTGAACCAACGTCTCAATAAATTGCCAAACTATTAAAATAAACATATTAGATTATAATTTCTAACTAAACATTTTATTATATTTTCACTTATCATCATAAACTAACTCATTATCAACTTCAGTAATAATTTATAATGAAATTACATATTACATATCAACGTTCTTTTGTTATTATTATCATTGATTAATGAGGCATTATCTTTAATCCTTAGCACTTACATTTTATTTTCTTATATTTTTTAAAATTCTTTTTGCTTGATTTATCATTTATCATCGCTTTCCTGATTTGGTCACTTCTTCGTTACATTATTCTAGGCTCCTTTTTTTTTCTTGTTTAATTCAAACTATCTTTTAAAATAAGGCAAAATAAGATTTTTTAAAAAAAGAAAGAAGAGATCCTTAAAACTAGACTAATTCAATCAAAATTCTACCATTAATTTAGAATTCAATCTGAAATTAATCCTCCAATCAATTAGGATAAGTTAATAGCATTGTGATATATTAATTATGTTTAATTTTTTTTAGCATTGCTCTTAGTTGATTATATTTATTTACTTGATTTAGTTTTTATATTTTTCCTTTTTAATAATTATTTCTTACTTAATTTCTCATACTGACACGTAATATTTTTTCTCTCTTAATTTTTGATGTGAATATGTGTCATTTTCTTAATTTGACTTTTTTTAAAGATATGATAAATATATAGATAGATATCAAACAAATAGTTCAATAAATTTGATAGAAGTTCAACTCAACCTAATTTAATTTGAATATCAAGTACATCAATTTTGAATATGAGATATAAGGTTCAGTTATATGATTGAGCTTAACTAGAACAACATGTGTTTGATTTCAATAGACTTAGCTCAAGTTTTGATAAGGTAAATACTAGTTGTATATTTATTTTTTCTCTCACATCTTTTACATTAATGATATGATAAAATCAAAATGTATGTTTATAAAAATAATATAAGACTAATTGATGTAATGTAAAAATTATGTAAATATAAGGTGCCATATGTACATGTTTGTAGCTCGAGTTTATGCTTCTTATATATATTTTTATGGAACAAATTAAATAATTTTTTGAAAGATCTTTTGTTGATTTTGTTTATAAGGAAGAGGATCGAGACTTGAAACTTGAAAGAAGGGGCAAATGGTATATATATTGTTTTATGGAACAAATTAAAATGAAAAAAAGAAGTGAGGTTTTTAATACATCAATTTTGAAAGACCATTTAGGATCTAAATCACAAAAAATTTATGTTGATATTAAAATTTAAAATTTGAAGGAGAGAAAATGATTAATCGGTGAAAGACTTGAAACTTGAAAGAAGGGGCAAATGGTAGAAGATTGTTGTTTTATCCAAAGCCAAAATAGTGTGAAAAAAAAGATAATGAAATAAAATTCAGGATGTGGATCCTAATATTCATTTTAAAAAAAAGTATCCTTATAGTATCTATTTTGAATCTTTACCGTGAATAAATAATTCTAAGAGTGCGATCTAAGTATTTAATTATAAAAATAATCAATGGTTTGGATTTGTTAAGATTATTATATATATATATATAAATTTATATATATATATATATATTTATTATATATAAAGATAATATATATATTTATTTTTTTTATGTTTTTTCACTTTAAAAATTAAAATTTTATAAAATAATTGAGCAATATATGATACTTGAAAAATAATTTTAATCGATAATATTTACACATCTTGTAATTGTAGTGAAAGTAAAATGTGATTTTAGATAGATTCCGATTTTTATAAAGGTTATATCTAAAAAAAAAACAAAATATAAAAAAAAAAACCTATACTAATTTTAAGTGGGTAAGAAAATTTGAACTCAAAAAAATTTATAATGTTATCTAAATTAATAATATTCGATATCTGTTGGCAGTTTAATACAACTAATATCACCAAAAAGTAGATGTTTAAGCGTAAGAAATTGAACTACAATTTAAAAGATTCATCTTTAATTAATTTGTAAATTTATTTTAATTTTAAAATTATAATATTTTTTTATAAAAAATACTTTAAACATCTCAAATATAGTGTGAATAATTTGTTTAAAAAAAGAAACACTGTACGTAGCACACTATAAAATTCAGGATGTGGATCCTAATATTCATTTTAAGTTAATTTAGGTTAAGCTTTTAGAAGTGTTCATCCTTAACATAGTATCTAAATTTTTATGATCATCTTTACCGCTCCTATTACTCATAAATAAGATATAGTTTAAGTGTAAGAAAATTTGAACTCGCAAAAAAATAATGTATAATGTTAAAAGTTCAAGTATACAATGAAAAGGGTATCTTCAATATCCAAGTTTAATTATATTTTTATTTAATTTATTTTAATTTTAAAATTATAATTATTTTTATAAAAGTTTTTATAATAAAATGATATTTAAACATTATTTATTTTACATTATATTTATATTTTGCTTGTTTGGAAAATAAATAAATAAAAAAATATTAGAATGTGTATTTTGTTTTTGTTTTTATTACTTAAAAAAATAATGTAAGAATAATATAAAATAATGTAAGAATAATGTAAATAACATCACTCTTTTTTAATTGTTTTGTCTAATAATTGGAAACGTACCTAACCAAGGGCAGGACAAAGTGCACACAGGTTAGGGACAGTACTCATGAGAGGCTAGAATGAACGCAAGAAAATGTGTACTTTGGATTTTATTTCCTTCATATAGTGTGCGGCTACTTGGTCAAAAAGTCATCCTAAGAATATATCAGATTTTAATATTGAGGGATTCAGAGGAGATTTTGTCCGATTATTTATTGTTTTGTGGATATTTGCAAGGATGGATTTAAGAATTTTAGTCGATGAGAGAAAATATTAGTGAAAATAGGTGTGAGTAAATTTGAGTAAATAATGTTATTTATCGTTGTTAGTTTGAAGAGATAAAAAATATGAGAATTTTTTTTATATATTCTGAGTATATTGATCTATAATGCTTAATTGGTGATTTATACAAATATTATTAAAAAATAAAAAATAATATTATATAAATATATTCAAATACCAAATTATATAAGTATTGTTAAAAAATAAAAATAATAATATTATATAATATTTATCATTATTTATAAAAGTTTTTAGTTAATAATAATAATAAATAAAATATTATTATATGTATTTTTAAAAAAGATTTAGATTGAAAATTATATTTTTTAATTTAATTTTAATTATTTATACAGATCAATAAATAATATATATACATACATATATGAGTTATCAATGTCAAATTTATAAAAATTGATCAACTTAGCTTATTTATATAATTGAATATAAGTTTAAGTTTAAATTTGTATATTTAGTTAAATAAACGAACTTAATCAAATATTTAACAAATCAAAATCAAATAACTCAACTCATTTAAACCGGTACATGACACATATAGGCCTAAGGATTGCTTCTGACAATTGTTTAAGCCATTGCATTTCTTGTTTCTTCACCCTAAGAAAAACAAGAAACAAAAACATGTCTTTATGTTACTTACGGCAATAAAAATAGGCCATTCTATGAGCCCGGGACGCCAGTGCTTCCATAATTATCCACGTGATTAGCATGTCCTAAGCTAGCAATTCTCCACATTTTAAACCACCACATCCCTATAATTTTCCATATACATGATAAGCTAGAAATCATACCCAACAGAAAAAAGCAATTTTCCATAGCCATAATTTTCTCCTTGGAAACAAAATATCCAACTAATCTTTGACCCAAAGCATGTCAATGCCTACCCTTCCTCCTGCACTGCAAGAGCAACACCGTGGTTCAGACCATCATGTACACAAGACCCTTGCAAGTGCAGCTAACCTCGCTAATCTTCTACCCACCAGCACTGTCCTTGCATTTAATGCTCTCATCCCTCCCTTCTCCAACAACGGGAGCTGCCAACTTTCCAACAAGTTTCTCACTTCATTGGTCATTGTAGTTTGTGCTATTATTTGCTTCTTGTCCTCCTTTACTGATAGCTTCATGAGTAGGGACGGAAAGCTCTACCATGGGATCGCCACATTCAATGGTCTTTACATCTTCAACTACAGCAGTACTGGCGATGAAACCACAGAACTGTGCAAGTTTAGAATCCGTGTGATAGACTTTGTCCATGCCTTCTTGTCACTTTTAGTGTTCTTGATGTTTGCCGTCAGTAACACCAATGTGCAAAGTTGTTTAATTTCCAACGAGGGACCTAATGAAAGTGCATTGATCATGAACTTGCCTTTAGGGGCGGGGGTTTTATCAAGCTTCTTATTCACCATCTTCCCAACCACACGAAGAGGGATTGGATACGCAGACATGCCTCCAAGTTTATAATGACAATATACATGCGGTATTAGCCTTTTCACGTGGGCATGCGATATCTGTGAACAGAAACTCGACTAATTAGCATTATAATATTTTAGTGTATACGTGGCTAGAAAGCAAAAGTGAAGAGAAAAGAAGAAAGAAAGAAAAAACTAGTTGGGAAGGTGGTATTCTACAATAACTATTAACTGCCATTAAAAATTATTTATAGAAATTTTATAATAATTAAATATTTTGTTGGTGTTTATTTATTTGTAAATACAATATTTAAAATTAATTTTCACTCAACCTTTATTATGCCTACATCAAATTAATTTATTTTTCTTACTTTTTTTTTGGGTCATATCTTGTACTTTTGATATGAGATTAGTACTTCATCTTTCTAATTACTAATCTATTGAATGAATTAACATGTTAGATGAACATTTTTTTTTAAGGTAAGTGAACTATTATTAAAAGTAATCAAAGTCATGAGTCCTGTAAATTAAAAAAAATAAATTATAAAGCCATGAGTGACAGTGCAATGGCACGGTTATTATACTAGTTATTTAAAATTGGAAGGTCGAAAATTTGTGTATTTTGGATAGGGATGGTCAAAGAGTACGATAATATTCAAATTTCTATTCTTTATGTTATCTCTTTGAAAACAAAACAAATAGATATTTTGTAACTTTTGCCAGAAACAATTAACTAGATAATTGAAAACCGTAAACAAAAATGAAAAATACACCACTTATCTACACCTCAAAATTCTTTTTTTTTTAAAAAAAAAAGTGAGGATGAGGATATGCTTTGAGAATGCGGAAGAAAAGTGGCAATGTGGCATTTTGGGCAGAATTATAGGCCATCGCACGTAGGACCCGGCACGGTTTGGCTAATTGCTAACTTTGCACTTTCCTTCACTACAGCTCATGCCTCATATGATGATAATTATTTTGAGTTTCACAACCTCTTCTTAACTTTCCCTTTCCACTCTCTTCATCTCACCATAACCCTTACCCTTACCCTTACCCTACCACAACCCTCTTCCACTCTCTCTCTCTCTCTCTCTCTCTATATCTTTGGGGTGAGGATATTATTATTTATTTATTAATACCCTCACCTTCTTCCCTTCTCCCTACGAGCTTTTCAAAGCAAAATCTACAATCACAAGACAAAACACACACCACTCTCCTCAAATCATCTACCATTTTAATAAGACTAATATATCTGTGTGATATATGACGACTTTCTTTTTGTGTTTTCCTGTTCTTTTCTCACTTTCTCTCTCTTTCCTTCTCCATACCTTCAAGAAGCACATTCACTCTTTCTTGGGTCTCGCCACCACCTTCTTCAACAATGCAACCGACAACTACAAGCTTCATCTCAAACACCACCATCCCATTTCATCCACCGCCACCACACATGTAACTCCTCCATCACCTATTGGATTGGCTGATGATATCGGCGGCGGGGTCGACGACGGGTTCATGTGTTGCACCGAGAGTCTCGGGTTCGAGAGCATTGACGAAAGGAAAGTCGATGATCACATAGATGAGATTCATGATAACAATAACAATATTGATGAGGATGAAGATGATGATGGTTGTTGGACGAGGAGGAGGGTGGCGGAGGGAAGAAGAAATTGGAGGGAGATGAAGTCGTTTCCGCCGCCGATTTCGTGGTTGAACCAGAACTTTCAACCGAGTTTTTGTCTCCTACCTGTGAGGAAGAACGGAAGGTTGGAACTCACCGAAGTAAGAATAAAAAGACCGGAGACTCTCTATGCTTCGCGACAAGATGGACGCTTGAGATTGTATCTCGTTCCAGATCACTGTATCCAAGATGAAGAGGAGTGTGAAGGGCAAGAGGAAGAACAAGAACTTGTAGAAGACGTAGCAGAACAACCGGAGGAAGAAATAATAGTAGAATCAGCAGAGGATGAAGTGGTTGAAGAAGAGATTAGATATGAGAAAGAAGAAGATAGGGTTGGAGAGTGGAAGTTTCCTACGAGGGGTAATGATGGGTTTAGGAGGTGTCACCAAGTGGTGGATCAATGTTATCATATTCATGCTACCCATCATCACCATCATATGTTTGGAATCGGCATTGCATGACATTAGGAGGTTCACGTTGTGGCCAGATTTTGATTTGTTGCAAGGAACATGAATAATAGTGAATAGAAAAATTAATTATGATTCGTTGATGTTAGTGTTGTGTGTGAAACTGTGAACTATTCAGCTGCTAATTTCTGTCACAACCATGGTTATTAGTGATTAGTGGTACACGGTTCGTTGCTTCTTATCATATAATTATAAAACTTTATTTATACTGCAAAGTATCATGAATTTATGTAGTATGCCGGAATTTGTACGTGATAATTGGTACGTGGTTCACAGGTTGCTGAGAGAATCTGGTAACATTGAGCAGACAAGGGTTCCATGTTGCACCATGTACATAAACATAACGGTGTTGTTTCCTTGCTGGACAAAGACGTAACAAAAAGATTGAGGGTTATTCCTCTGTAACTTGCTTTGAAGTTTTAAGTAGTGGGAAACAGAGAGAAGAAGCGAAAGATTAATAGATTTTTCTGTATCTACAAAATTTTGGAAGTTTTTTTCTAGAGCATTAATCATACTGTGCTTTCTCTTGTAATATTGCAGCTTGCTCAAATTCAGTAAGTAGTTTTGTTGGTTTTGACTTAGCACGGTATATAAAAGCAGGGGGCATGGAGCTTGTGGACTTGTCACATAATAATTGATTAATTAATGGGACTATTAGTTAAATGTTAAAAACGCAATTCTGATCGTTCAAGCATGTTGACATTTCATTAAACAAATATGGAATTTTTTATTTGTTTATACGATCTGTGTGTAATGTGTATAATCAAATAGTAAAAACAAACTGAGACTTCGGACATGGTTAGTGTCATGCCAAAGCTGCAAAAACGAAGAGAATTGGCAAGATAAGTAGAGCTGTAAACTTGGTTTGGATTGGGTAGAATGAGTTAAAAGACATTAAAAAACTATGAAAGGAAGTTTTGGAAGTTTTTTTCTAGAGCATTAATCATACTGTGCTTTCTCTTGTAATATTGCAGCTTGCTCAAATTCAGTAAGTAGTTTTGTTGGTTTTGACTTAGCACGGTATATAAAAGCAGGGGGCATGGAGCTTGTGCACATATAATTGATTAATTAATGGGACTATTGGTTAAATGTTAAAGACGCAATTCTGATCGTTCAAGCATGTTGACATTTCAGTAAACAAATGTGGAATTTTATACGATCTGTGTGTAATGTGTATAATCAAATAGTAAAAACAAACTGAGACTTCGGACATGGTTAGTGTCATGCCAAGGCTGCAAAAACGAAGAGAATTGGCAAGATAAGTAGAGCTGTAAACTTGGTTTGGATTGGGTAGAATGAGTTAAAAGACTTCTAAAAACTATGAAAGGAAGTAAAAACGTCGACAGCAGGGTTCGAACCTGCGCGGGCGAAGCCCAACAGATTTCAAGTCTGTCTCCTTAACCACTCGGACATATCGACATTATTGTTACTTGACCCCATTTAATTAAATATGTGTTAATATCTCATTGAGAAACTTAACAGCAATAAATTGTGAAATAATAACAGTAAGAGCCTCTTTAAAAGGAGCCAAATTTTAAAAGTAAAATGACTCAATTTCTGTATAATTAACACATTGCTACTCTTTTTTCAAATTTTATCTATGCATTTTTCTATGCAATGTTCACCGCATTCAGGTTTCTACTTAAAAGAAAAGAAAATTGATACATACCTCTTTTTTATGTGTTAGTTCTGGACCGTGATCTGGGATCTCATCCGAAAGGATAGACCCGACGCGCATATCACCGGACTCCACCATCAACATCCCGACTAAGGTCTCATGTCATCGAACCACGATATTGGATTGTAACGATCGCAGGATCCATACAGATTCTCATAACTACTAATCATGACTCTAAGTGTGAGGCTTATAACTGCCTACAACAAGGATTGACCACTAAGGGGACAGTGTCCCACATTTTTTTAGCAGTTTTACAATTTGAAATTCTGAAAAAATTCATCATACCCCAAAGCAGTGGTAATGATATTTTTGACTATCAAGCTATATTGAACTTTTCTTTTATCATCTTTAGACCAATCATTTCTAGGTGTCTCGTTTTTACACCATCAACAACTCGTATAGGTATTAATGCGCTATTTTCGACAGCATCCCATACATCTAGATCAATAGCTCGATAAAGATTTTCATTCTTTCCTTCCAATATGCATAACCATCCCCATTGAAAAAGGATGGTCGATTTATGGAAGTTGTTTCTGAAAAACCATTTGATGAAGCCATGTACTCTTGATATTGCTTCAAGAAATTTGTATTAAAAAGAATTTGCGAAAAAGTTCTTAATTACTCAATTCACTCCCCTCTTGAGTACTGAAGCCACTTGGGTAACAGTTACGAGAGTAGCGGATGGTTAGAAAACTATATGAAGCTGACCTTCCCAATTAAAGGCTTCTTAATTCTCGATGAAGTCAAAACAACGGTTTCTAAAGAATCCAAGACTAACAAAGGACACTGCTGCAAGACAAAAGACCCCGTGAGCCACACTTGGAGGCAACAAGAGGTAAATCTCGAAATACAAAATAGTGACATAGGCAAGGACCCATCGCGGTCTCTAACCACATCCCGACCTCGGAAGCACCTCGTATTCGACGATGGACCTCGGCCTCAATACGAGACATCACGAAACCTGACTTCAAAGCTAGGGCGTAATCTGTCGCGAGTTTGATGATCCTATATCTTGACACTTAGGTTTTGTCTAAGCGTCAAGCTGGGGGCAACTGTTCTGGACCGTGGTCCAGGATCCCATCCGAAATGATCGACCCGACACATATACCACCGGACTCCGCCATCAACATCCCGGCCAAGGCCTCATGTCATTGGACCACGGCATTGGATTGTAACGATAGCAGAATCCACGCAGATTCTAATAACTGCCAATCATGACTCCAAGTGTGGGGTCCATAACTGCTTACAACAAGGATTGACCACTAAGGGGACAGTCTTGACACGTCAGAGACGAGACTCAACGATTGTGGGCTGACACCTCTGTCAAGATATAATCCCAAAATACTTGCATCCTATACGGATTGCATAAAGATTTCAGTTATGCTCTATATATATCAGGCCAAATTAACTTAATAAAGTATCTGCTATTTCATTGCATAAACCGTAATTATACACTACCTGACTTGAGTGTTAGAGTCTCTTTGTAGGTACCCACTCCTGGTCCAATACGCTCGGCAGCAGTTATATAAGGAGGAAACAACTATACATGTACCTATCTCAAGTATCATCCGAATCTACTTCAGAACAATGTTTATGTTTAGGTGTAATTTAATATTTCTTCTTTAAGAATGAATTTCAAGGTGTAATTTAGTATGATTACTCATTTAAAATATGGTGTTAGTACACTATTAACTAACATTTTAAAAGGTATCCCTAGCATGTCTTACGCTCAATCAACAAATGAAAGGCTATTTCAAATCTCAAGTTAGCAAGCATAGTCACACATTATAGACAAACCACATAATTGTTGTAAAGAACCTCGTATCTGTGTCACTCATTATGTTGTGAACCTTACGTCAGCTTCTTTACATCAATTACAACCTGTGTTAGGTGGGGTTGTTTTGCTTTTGGCTATCAAATAGTAACACTGAAATTTACGTGAATCTTAAATAATTATGTGTGTATACAACCGTAAGTTATCCAGTCATTTTTTGATAGAAAATACAATATGTCAATAGCCATGTTCAAAATTAGGGGTGATCATTAATTATGTTTAAATTAGTCTAATTTTGACTTAATATTTGATTGAGTCAACTTTTTAGATTCAGTCATGACTTAGTATTAACTTGAATAATGATCAAGTTAAAATCAAGATTGATTCAAAATTTAAATAAAATGTATAAATTTAAATATTATATATAATTAAGTCATAAAATTTTAAGAATAAAAAACTAAAGTTAAATAATATTTTAACAACATATATTTTTAGATACATTTTATCATTATAAAAATATTATCATGTTATATATAAAATATTAATTTAAATACAAAAATCTTATAATTTATCCTTATTATTTTTTAAATATTTTACTTTATAATATTATGTAATATCAAGTCAAGTTAAACTAATTCAAATTTTAATCCAAACTCGACAAGAAAAACACCAAATGTACTTTTCATAATTCAAATCCAACCTAATTAACTTCACATCAAAACCAAAATGTTTCATGAATCAAAACCAACAATGTACACCCAAAATATCACTAATTGAAATCACTGGATGAACTAACTATTCCTTCGTTATGCGATTGGCTCCTTAATAAGCAATATATAGAACTCGGGATTCATTTATAAAAAAGAGTATTTTCATTCAAACAATCTTATTTCACTAATGAAAATAAAAAAACTTATATAGACTTAAAAATGATTCTAAATGACAGTGGTCAGATATAAAACGCAATTAAACTAAAATAAAGCCCGAAGGGGGACGTAGCTCATATGGTAGAGCGCTTGCTTCGCATGCGAGAGGCACGGGGTTCGATTCCCCGCGTCTCCATATTTTTATTTTCTATCCATCTAATTTTGGATATATACATATGATAAAATCGAATTCGGTAAACAGTAAGTGGCAGAATTTATCTAGATATAATTGAAATTTAAACATGGAATATTCTTCAAAATGAAGTGCGATCCAACCATAGAAAAAAGTGATTAATTTCAATTCAATTCAATATTCAAAGATGGTAATTAGTTGTACACGTTTCCAGCTTGCATCCTTACTGCTTTTTCTTCCAAAAGACTGAAAAGAGAGGGAAAGTGAAAGTGCTTTAGGGTTTTGAATAGAAGAAGAAAAGAACCCGAAACAGAGAGAGAGAGAGAGAGATGCTTCCAAAGAGAATTATAGTGATGCGGCATGGGGAATCGCAAGGAAACCTGGACACGTCAGCATACTCCACCACCCCAGACCACAGCATCCATCTCACCCCGCAAGGCATCACCCAGGCCCGCCATGCCGGCGCCCAACTCCGCCGGCTCATGGCCGGCAGCGGCTGCTCCCCCAACTGGCGGGTGTACTTCTACGTATCCCCCTACGCCCGCACCCGATCCACCCTCCGCGAGGCTGGGCGCTCGTTCTCGAAGAAGAGAGTGATCGGGGTGAGGGAAGAGTCCCGGGTTCGGGAACAAGACTTCGGGAACTTCCAGGTGGAAGAGAGAATGAAGGTGATCAAGGAGACTCGCCAACGCTTCGGCAGGTTCTTCTATCGCTTCCCCGAGGGCGAGTCCGCTGCCGATGTTTTCGATCGCGTTTCAAGTAATCCCTTCCTTTTTATTAAGCAAATTAGCGCCGGAAATTTTAATTATTGTTTACTTACAATTTATTTCTTAAATTTAATGTGTCTACGAGCTTAACTTAGTCTTTTTTTTTTTTTGAATTAATACGAATTTTGTAAATTTAAAAAGTAACTGGTATGCCTAATAAAATTCAGCGACTAAAGTACAAGTGAGTTACTAATTTACTCCATTGCTATTTGTCTTTTGATTGCTTGTTATTATTATTATTACAAGTGGAGTGTTTTGTATTTTGTATTTGTTAATGATTATTTCTTTATTTTTTCCTGTTTTGTTCCTAAAATATTTGATTTTGATGTTCTTGGTGTGAAGTTGTGTTTTATTTTAAATGAGAAATGCTTGTTTATGTTTGACGTGAATTTCATTTATTAGTTTATGTTGGACAAAAAGGAAGCAATTATCAACCAAATATGTTTAAAAAAAATTGTGCTAGCTTCGTTTGTTAGATTTGATGATAAACTTTGAGACTTGAGAACAGATGGATTTTAAATAATGAATATGTGAATGTAGCATTGTCCAAGTTTATTTTTGACAATTCACTGAATCAATAAGAGCTTGCAAAATTTTGATTTTGACTAGCTCACCTCCTGCTTTGCCCCCCTCCCCCCTCCTGAATTGTGAAAGGAGGTTGTTTCGAGTACTAATCGGGACCTAGGTCGAACAAGATCGGTAAGAAAAAAGGAACCTAGGCAAGTTAGAAGAATGATCGTAAAGAATGCAAAAGCTAGTTTGAGTGTCTGGGTAAAAGATGGAACATGTCTGGCTTAGGTTGCCAGACCGGTTTATGTAGGGTTCTGAGGATTGACTCCTCGGATTCCTACCATTCAGGCCATATACGACTCTGACCGTTATTACTACGTTATGTTTGGTTTTTATGGCGCGAAGCTGTTTCCGACTGTTGTAGATGAAGGCATCGAACGACCAAGGACCGTTGATGGCTCATAATAAGCTTGTGATTAACGGTTCGCTACCCGTTCGGGTTTAGTCTGGTCAGGTCTTGGAGCTTGACGTTGGTCGGGTTGATCCGGACCATTCTGGGCTCATTGTTCGGGAGTGAGCATAACGCATAGATGTTGGGCTTGCATGGTCGGCCCATTAAGATTTGCTTCGATCATGGTAGACCTACTATAATATTCGTGATGGTTCACTATAATGTTCGTGACGGTCCACAGCCCCCCAGCTCAGTCATCTGTGAGGATGGACCGAGCTTGTGAACGGTCAGATGGCAATAGGATCCGGACGGTCCTGAGGTGATTATGTGATTGCTTTTTTTCATTCATTTTGATGAAATGACCAAGTCACATTGCCTGCAATCCAAGGAAGGAATTCGACTTGTTTGATCTTTATATGTGGTTATGCATCCCTAACAAAGTTTTCCATTTATAAACATACACTTGATTGTAGATTAGATTATCCATTAATGTGTAGAGGGATGTAATGTTAATTTTGAGACGTCTTCCTAATGAAGTATTTAATTCGTTTGCAGGTTTCTTTGAATCTCTGTGGAGGGACATACACATGAATAGGCTTCATCATGATCCTTCCAATGATTTGAATCTTGTAATTGTGTCTCACGGGCTGACATCACGTATTTTCCTTATGAAGTGGTTCAAGTGGACGGTTGAACAATTTGAGCACCTAAACAATCTTGGAAACTGTGAGTTCCGCGTTATGCAGTTAGGAAGTGGTGGAGAATACAGCTTAGCAGTTCATCATACGGAGGAAGAAATGCTGGAATGGGGGCTCTCTCCTGATATGATAGCTGACCAAAAATGGCGGGCCACTGCAAGCAGGGGTTCCTGGAATGATCAATGTCCCTGGTACCTTGATGGTTTTTTTGATCATCTTGCTGTCTCTGATGATGACATTGTGGAAAAAGAAGATGAAGCAAATTCTTTGAGTATACCTGCATAGTGTGCTTGCCATCTGGGGTTAGAGATTCATTTCAACACTCACTTGATACTAGGGTGATTTTTTTTTCTTTTTTTAAATGATAAAAGAAGAAATTTCATTAGAAAGAGAAAGGGAAAAGGAAAATGAAGAGGAAGAAGGATAAGATAATAGGTTGTTAGTTGCTAGTTTCCTGTTCTAATCGCCTCATTCATTGTCATAAAATTGACAATTTGGAAGTTCTAGTAGAACCTTTGGTTGTAGGTATATTAAGCAATCTATACTTTCAGTTGGGAACGGTTGCTTTGTATCCATGCCTCGTGTATTATTCATTATGATATATAAGAGCTTGTTGTTTATAGAAAGATTGTGATGTTTGAGTTTGTACTCGTTCTGACAGATCTTGTTTGGTTTCATCTATGTTTATGAATCTTTATCTCGGGTGCACTCATTCTGTTATGCATCACTTGGTGTCAAAAAATACTTTGATTTTTTATTTTTTTTTCTTGTTAAAAATCTGTAAATGGAAGAAGAAAAAGAAGATGGGGCCAATTTTTGTGGTTCAATGTCAGCTTATTTGTTATTTTTGTGAAATTTTTTATTGAGTAAGCCGACAAAAAGATAACGAAATTGATATGTGTTGTGAGAAACATATAGTTCTTTTCTTTTTACCCACAAATTTGGTTCTTATTGAGTTATTTATATGTCAGGGTCATCTCTTGGAAGATAAACAGAAATTCTGCACATGACAAAGTTTGTGAATTCCAATGCATGGATTTTATATCTATCCGTCTCTTCATATAAATTATATCACATCGTCATGTGAAAAAATCATATAAAAGGAGACTTGTGCATTTAATAAAATACCACTTGCTTTAGAATTTAAGTTTCTTTAGATCACTTAACCAAAAAAAAGAAGTTTCTTTAGATCAAGTCTCCAAAACAGAAGAGGACAGAGAGATATAAAAGTAAAAAATAAAAAGAAGATAGCAGCTAATTGTGGAATTTTCAATGAATAAAGAGATTGTAATGCCACCACATTCACATTGGCCAGCCGCCTGTTGTTTCATAACAAACATATTATTATTAACATTATTACAACTGAAATTAACATTTGTCATTGAGATCAGAACCCACTTTCAGAATTGATCGCAGAGGCTTTGGTTCTTCTTCTTCTTGTTGATCCAGAGAGCTTGATTTTTTAAAGGACTTGCTCTTCTTCTTCTTCTTACTTGGGAAAATCTCCTCCACGTTGTCATTTATGCTTACCATTTTCTTTGGAGGTTTTGCTTGTGATAAACTAGTCGTTGGCAATGCCAATGTCATATTCTCTCTCGCCATCTCATCAACGTTAATGCATGGATTATTCTTCTCTTCAGCCTGCTCTGCAGGAGAAGAAATAGAGTCACCTAAGAGACCTTGAGTTGGTGGGAGCTCCTTGCTATCATCATCATCACTTGGTGTCTCTATCCGTACTTCTTTGTCTGCTGCTTTAGACCCAAAACCTCTTAGTGCAGTTGAGCTTGAACTGTAATGTGTAGGACGCCCTAAAGTCACTGTCTTCAATGCTTGCAAAGCAAGAGTTTTCGTGATAAAATGATAGAGCCTGTAGCAGATGCCCAGAGGTTGAAGATGGAATTCTCTTTGGTCCATCTACTAAATTTTTATCCAGAGAAAAGATGTGAAAAGGTTGTTATGGTGTGTTAATGGGCAGGGTGGAAGAAGAGATCGATTAATCCCACCGCGCTAAGAATATAGAAGTATAAACTTGGAAGAATATATTGAGACTATTTGGAAGATATTCTTTGCTTTTCTTAGAAGGGATGTAAACCAAAAAGGTTTACGGCCTTCATAAAGTTGCTATTAAATCTAAAAGTGGAAAACAAGAATATAAGAAGGCAATTGCTTAAGATTGTCTGCATCTTCCATACTCTGATTATGCTTATTGCGTGGCAAGAGCACACTTTGAGCGATGCAATTAATCAGTACTAATACAACAAAATTTATATGCTTGTTTTAGTGAGTCTTTCCAAATTATTACCAGGGTTGTCAGATTACTATGGAATTGTTAATATTTTTTTTTGGGTATTAGGAGTAGTTAATCTATTTGGAAAAATGAATCCTGGGTTTGGGAGAATAGGATTGCTTTGCCCATTCTTCCACGTTTACTATTTTATTATGCTGATATTAGCGAATTCCTTTCCCACATTGGTTTCTTTTCACCGATATTATTTTCCAGTTCGCCATCAAGAAAGAGACTAATAACAAGAACAGAAAAAGGGGGAAAAAACCCTCTCCAAATGGATTTCATTCAAAGAACAAATTTTGGATATGTTTACACCTATATTTGATTTTATTCGTCGTAGTTTTAGTGACAAATCAATATAAGAATTCAGCTCAAGAGTCATAAGTTATAACAACATAGGAACGGCTAGAACTATCAACAAACTGTCTCTTCTTTCAAGGAGATAGCTATGATGCTTTTGGTGATATCCGTCCACACAGACGCCAGTATGCTCCTGAGTGAAACAGAGACTTCTCAAAAACCCATATATCACGGACAAGAACCTGGAAAACACAGGAAACCAGCAATCAGTGCGAAGAGAAGGAGGCCTTTATTCAAAATAAAGAGAAAGAAACTGAAATGACCAAAAAAAAAAAAAAAAAGAGCAAGGCACTGAACTTGAGTAAACAATGGATTTTGGCGGTCAGAAACGCAAAGGGATGCATCCTTAAAATGCATGAAGTTCCTTCTGCTATAGCAGGTTGCTAGTTCATAGAAAATGAGTACCCTGCTTCTATATAATTCATGGCACGGAAAATTAGACAAGGCTCCTCTAAAGTGAGCTTGTCTCTAAAATGAGTAAGTAACGATGTATTCACTATTAAATTTTAGTAAGTTAAGATCACGATGCATTCTAAATTAAATCAAAGGTGAATATACTCTTGCTCACTTTAGAAGAGCTTTTTCCCAGAAAATTGAATATTGACTATTCCCTTCTATCCGACCAATGGGCAAGAAAATAAAAGCCAATGAAGAAAAAACTGACTATCTTGCCTTGATGGTTTAATGCAGTTTGCTAATTGGAAGAAAAAAAAAAGGGAATGAATATCCAGGAACATCACTAGGATGGAAATAAAGAATTTGCTATCATTACCTCCTTGTTTTTATCTCCAGCTACAACAGCACCTTTTAAGTCATGTGCTTCAAATTTCTGCAAGTAATATACCATTAATTAACTGTTCTAAGTTCTTGAAATTCCCATGACTCATAAAACCATAGGTACAAATTTCCTGGGATAGGGCTAATTGCCTAATTTTAATGTGTGTAAAGCATACCTGCTTAGCCAAAATCTCAAGAGTAAGCTGAATAAATACTTTGTTTAGGTCTTTTTGATCAACACCAATCTGTAATTGATAAAGAAATCTTCATAAAAATCATTATATAAGAAAAGCAAGATACTAATTTCACAATGTGTGTGTGAGTCTGTGAGAGAGAGGAGTACAATTCAGCATCATATATAATCTGCTCTTCTGCATAGCACTAGTAGGTTAAAAAGGACATGCATACAAACAGGACCCGGTCAATTTGTATTTCTAGAATTGTTATCATGATTCAAGCAAACAAAATAGCAATTATATAGAATCACAATTTTATAAAAATATTTTATCCCAAAAAAAGGTCTATGCAGCAGAAACTTTGAAAAACCTTCAAAATTAAGTTTTTGCTCATGGTGCCAAGGAGACATGACCACAGGGAGATGCCCAGAAAATACATTAGAAAGATGCTAAGAAACCAAAAGGATTAACTTCAAAAATATAACTGAAATGCCATCTAGAAAGAGAAATACCTTTTAAAGTTTTATGGACAATTAGTTTTCACTTGTAAAATGATCAGAACAACTCCAAAAAATACATCCTACCAAAGCAAATAATACTACTCGATCCAATTGGACCAGATTTTAATCAATGATGCCTCACCCTTTTTTAGCAAGTTGACAAAATCAGCTCCTTGATGTGACCTAATGCCAGTAAAGGCAGATGGTCTTTCTCATATTTCATATTCATGCTACATTTTGAGTTGCTACATCATCTTGACCAAAATTTAATATAAATACAGTAAAAAAAAATACTAACCAGACGGGCACGCAAAGTTCGTATCTTAACAACAGGCTCAACCAGTTCCCAATAAACCTTGCTCAATGTAGTTTCTCTGTGCTTAATTTCATTTTTCAGTTCCTGTGGACAAGAAAATGAAATACAACATCTCAGAAATTAAACTATATTCTCTTTAGAAATTATTGATACAAAAATGTACAGAGCTGCATCATATCATATAATACACTAAATAAAAGCACAAAAAGGAACTGAACCATACAGAAAACATCTTATCAGTAACTGCTTTCCTTAATGATCTTTTGTCACCATTAGCTATTTGAGTGTTTATCTGGAGAAAAAAGAAAAAGAAACTTCAGCACTGAGCCAAAAAAGATATGCCAAGTGAAATCATGGAGCAAAAGAAAGTCAAAATAGAATAAAAGGCATAGTACAAGGCAAAAGAAGGAAATTACCAAGAATTAGTGATGATAAGTTGTCCTAGCGGGTAAAAATTCATAATCCAAACAAAGTCCACACATCAAAGTCTTTTATCCTTAATTTCATCAAGGCAGTTTGTTCAAATTTATTCTCCTCAACGCTAACCCAAGTAATTATGTCGCTCTGAAAGACCTCCCTTTAATATCTTACTTCTTTCCAACAATACACTTTCCTCCTAATCTATTAAATGATATCAATCTTGCTGCTATATTCTGTCAAAGAAACTGCTTGCAGCAAATCATGGTACTCACAAGGTGTGGCAGAACCACAAAATAGATGAAGTAAATTTGTTTGTTAAACAGGCTAATCAAATGCCATTTATATCTGCTTTCCCCAGGCTGATAATTTGTTCCATTACACTGATGGATGACAGATCTGAAATTAAGTACCTAAGGATTTGAAATAATCACAATATAACAGTAAATCAAGTACCTAAGGATTTGAAATCATCATAGTAAATCAAATATCAGATTTCAAGTTTAAAGACTGCATCTTTTGAGCAAAATATTTATATTCATTATTTTACTATTTGTTCTTCACTTGTATAAAATTAAAATTGATTAAATTTTGATCCCTCTAGTTTTAAACAAGTTTGATTTTGATCCCCTAGTTCTGATATCAACAATGTTGTTGTCATTGGTTTTCAAATTGATGCAAAGTAGACCTGTATGGCACTCTTGTTGCTGATTTGGAACTGTGCCACACCATCTCCCTGTCAGCAAAGATAATGCTACACCAGCAAACAAGAGCCACAAAAGCAAAAGATGTCACCGTGCCAGCCAGTTTTGCAGATGTGGCACTATCTTTGCTGACATAGAAATCATGAGGCAAGTGGAGGACCAAATTTACTTATTTACGTCAATTTGAATTTTAAACAACACGAGGGCAACATTGTTGAAACTGGAACTAGGGGGACCAAGAGAGAACTTGTTTGAAGCTACAGGTACCAAAAGTGTAATTATTGCAATATTTTTTTCTCTTCATAATTTCTTTAGTCCTACTGTGTAGCTTCAACTACTAACAGGCAATCAGTAAAATATCATAATCAAATTGCAGAATGAGTTGTAAAAAAATGTAAAGCTTATTAAAGGCTACAGAACATAACAGGTACAAACCTCCTTGTACATGTTGACAGCCTCATTGTAGAACTGATTTTTTGAATATCCCTTTTTTCTTAACTTTGCAATGGCATAGGCACTTTTGAGCTGCAGCAGAGCGAAAAACAAAATTTGATTAAGGTGATTGATATCATCCACTGAAACATAGGGTTAATGTCCACTGTACAGGATTCAATACTTTCAGTGTGACTTTAATTTTCTTTTCTCTGATAAAAGAACAATATTTAGTAGAAAGAAAGGGAAAAAAGAACATCAGGGAGAGGAGAGCAAATCCTCCTTAAAAGAAAGCAACAATCAGATGTAATTCTCCAAGATTGTCGTAAAAGAAAAGCGGGAATGGGAAAGAACAATTTGGATCAACAGAAATTATTACATAGAAATACTTAGGATCTAAAGAGGGGGAATAATGCAAACAGAAATTAACATAAGTGGCATGCATCATCACCTCCAGAATTATGTCGTCTTTAGTTCTTTTCCAACCACTTTTAGTGAACCATCTGATACATCAAACACCAAACATCTGAGAAACTAAAGAAAATATCATGATACATAATTGTAATAGTTTACAACGAAATGTAATGCTATACAAGTGTTGAAGGCACATTGATTTGGTGAAAGAAAATAGCTAGAAAAAGATGTAAATAATTCTAAGTAGATGCAGCATTATGGATACTCTTTCAAGTTAAATTAAACCCAGAAACTGCAAAGCAAATTTAAATTTTAGAAAATTATTTTCATACATATGGCAGTAGCTACTTGACCACAAGTTCCTGCTATATTTTTTCTTTAGAAAATGAAATTATATTAGAGAAGAGAAGTCAAATATAAAACCATAGAGATTTAAAACCACTGAGATCTAACCTCTTCCAAAATGGGATTTTCTCACGAGGTTCATAAGGTTCAAAGATAAATCCAGGACTTAATATGGTTATTTGTGCTCCCTGCATCAATAATATGTTAGCAAAGCATCAAAATTATTACCTGATCTGCAAATTAAAAGATCAGACAGTTACAATGGATCAATTTCATTTGTCTTATCCTTTAAGAGCATTATAATGACAAAGCAATTGTTAAGCAGTAGATAAATGCCCAAATTCCTATAAGTGAATTGCCTAAAATCCATCTAATTATCAACTCTCTAGGTGACTGTTTTAGAGCACAACACACATATACGGTGCATGTACCTACATCTAGCATATCCAATTTAAAGTTGTTAAATGATGGAAGCTTCTCATGTGGTTTGCCAATTGAAATGCTGATATGATATGAATGTCAGGAAAAAGTTCACAATATATGAATGATAAAAAATCTTATTAAATGCCTTAATTATAGCCATAAACTGCACGTCTTAGGTTCCACTCTCCCTCAGGTTGAAGAGTTAAAAAAACCCCTTCTTTTTTGAAAAAACCCTTCACTTCAATTGGTAATATTTTCATGGAAAGGAAACATGAGATAATAAATCCAGTAATTCAATTGAAATAGTAAAATAAAATGGCTATATAATCTGGCATACAAGAAGGCATAAAGAAGAGACATAGTAACAAATCAAATTGAAAACATCATAGCATCAACAGCTACATAACTAAAGACTTTAACCTAAAAGACAGATCAGTATAGCTCCGGAGTGAAACAGGTTCCATCCTCCATATAACAAAGCTCCTTCCAAAAATTTTATCAATCCAATACAATAAGTATACATTGGAATAATGTATATATTATATATTAAGAAGAATAACAGAAAATACTCGATCATCATAAAATGAAGAGAGGAAATTTAAGAGAGCCCACCACTTGCCGTACGTGTGTAGGAGGGGCTTTGACTTGAGTAGTTACCATCCTATTATGGTTCATGAAAATGGACAACTCAGAAGCCTAAGAAAGATGCAAGAAGGTTAGGAGGCCAAATCCCAAAAATCTAAAAATCATGTTCTTGATAAGACAGCATGATCAAGAACATATTACCATTGTAGAACGGAGTGTCAAAGTTTTTACACTATCCAAGGGAAAGCCATTGCGGCCCTTATACAAATGAGGATGGAAGCTCTTGAAACTACACTCAGAACCTGATCAAGCAGGAATCACTTGAATTGTCAACAAATTGAAGATTGAAGGCCAATCCTGAATTCCTATATATATATATATATACTATAAAGTCCCTTTTTGCATCTAAATTAAAAAAATTAAGGGGGCAAAAATCTATGTTGAAACAAATTACCGTTTGATAGAGCAGTGGAATAGCTCCTGCAGCTACCAAGCCTGAAAGTTCAAACACACTATAATCTTAGTTAAGGGACATTCTGTTTGCAGAATGGCATTAATTTCAAAGATGCTTTTAGATACATTTCCCCAGAAAGCAAGTAAGGCAAGGCAGTGTAACTCACAGATACGATGAAGATTCTCCACCAATCTGAGAAGCACGATAGAGTGTGCGAACTAACTGAAATCGTTTGAAGGGTATCATCTTCTTCAACTTCAATATCAATGGAGAAACATCAGATCACGATGATCGAAAACACAGACAGAGGTTTCTGGTTTCCAAGGGTTTAAGCCTTCAAAGGGAGTAACGGAGCTGAGTACAGCTTAGAAATGCATTCAAGTAGACCTGTAAAACGGTAGGCCCATTGGGTCTCAGAATGGGCCGGTCCAGCCTAGCAAACAATTTGGCTCAAATCACCTGCTCTATGTATGAGTCAGTCATTTTTTATTTCTTTCTTTCTCTTTTTTTTAAAGGCCCTGCCCATGATTTATCTCTCTATTTTTCTTGATATATTTTTATCTCTTAATTTTTAATATCATGCTTTCATATGGGTTTGAATTTTCTTATTTTCTGTTCAGCATGTTAGAAGAAGTGGGAAACTAACTTATTTATTAGTTCAATGATTAGCTCTTTCCAATCTAAATTGTATTTGGATTGAAGGGACAAATTTTGTTATTTGTAATTTGACTTAAACTTTTTATATCTCTTTTAATGAAAATCTTTCTTTTTAGTCAAAAAAATATTATCATGATGTTATAAAAGACAAAATTTGAGTAAAATTAATGAATCCTATCACGATAGTGTGAGTTTTATAAATCAAGAAATATTATACACAAAATAATTTGTGAATGAATTGAATTCTTGAACTAATATATATCATTCCAAATAAGTTTTATAGAATAATTCATTTGTAATTAGGATCAATTTTTTTTTCATTTTAAAGTATGTCTTTGAAATCTTTTTTTCTTTCGTATAAAAAAAAAAAAGATTTCAAAGACGTAAAAGGATATTCAGCAAATAGGGTACAGCTGGTTGGTTTCCAACTGGAGGGACAGCTGCTATTTGTAGTACTTGGTTGTTTTCTTTAGAAAAGAACCTGTCAATACAATTCATGAATCCATTTTTATTTTGTCTCTAATTGAGATTTTTGCCGCTGGTTTGGCACGTTAGCTCAATAATAAATTCACGAGTAGCCAGAAAAAAAAGGGCTCAATAGGACCACAGCATAAGATAGAACATCTGGACTTTCTTAAATCTTAATGCATCTGTCTTTTCACTCTCGTGTAGTTACTAAGCTGCACAGGTCAAGAATAATATAGTGATAAAAAGCTATACAAGGTAAGGGACATATGATTGTCTAGCTGTATTTATGCACTGTTTTTATCCATTATAATTTAGCTCACATGCTCTACAGAATTACTAAAACAGAATAAAAACAACGGCAGTTATCAGAATAATTATCATTGCCGAGTGTAAAGGTTCACGGGGGTGCAATGGAAGATTCTGAGGTGAAGCAATACAATCCCGTGGAGATGCAATGCAAGTCAAGACACATACATGCACGCAAACTGTCCAGAAAAAAAAACATCATCAATCTCTTTGCTTGTGGAATAGTGCTCTCTATAGTGCTAGTCTGGTTTTCTTGAACGGCATGAGGATAACATGGCAATGCAAACGAAAAGGAACGGTTTCCTTGTTGCTTTCCAACCATCACAAGCAAGCTTTCTCTTTGTTGTTGGGACTTCACATTAGCTATTAATTTGAAGCAACCAACTGGGTGTGCATATATATAAACATAAAAGGCATCATTGCACACAAGAAGTGAGAGCCAAGTGTCATGGCTTCTAAGAATGTTGTTGTTTTTCAAGTTGTCCTATTTTGCATTTGTTTGGCTGTGGCAAATTCAGTTGACTTCAATTATCCGGCAGTTTTCAACTTTGGTGATTCAAACTCGGACACAGGTGAACTTGTTGCAGGGTTGGGCATTCAACTTGCCCCACCTAATGGACAGAGTTACTTCAAAACCCCATCTGGGAGGTTCTGCAATGGCCGTCTCATAGTTGACTTCCTAAGTAAATTTCTAATCGTTTCAAGCAATTCTCTTATAGTATTATAATTATTACAATAATCATTATGTTCATTTCTAATTTATGTTGTACACTCAATCTAGGTTGACATAATAAGCAAACTTTTGTAGATTAAGCACGACTATAAACTAATATTGTTTATATAATAAAAAAAGTAGTGTATGTAGTATGCCAATCAAGTGCTACAAGTTACTTTAATTTTTTTTTTCAGTTTAATGGAAAAGGGTTAGACTTTCGCCAATATTTTTGACTTATTTATAACTAACTAGCCTCTCGAAATGAACTCGTAGAGCTTCATGTTATTAGAAATTTTATATTTGAACTGTTGCTGATAATGAGAGGACAAAATTAGTATGAAGAGAAAAAAATATTGATGGTCAATGAGATTGTGGCTAGTAGTATTAATGCCGATGAGTCTCAAAACAATCATTTAGTTAATCTTTTCCTATTCCTTTATCTTAAATTTAGGACCTTATATGCAATGATAAAAAAATTGAGGCATAGCTTTTCTGGAAGATGGAATGTTACTGGTAATGCTTCTGCTGCATGTGTAGGGGTTTAACAGTTATTTTTTCATCAATTACTTGAAATTTAGAGAATGGATTTATTTGAATATTGATAGAATATAACAATGATTTACTTCCAAAACGAGTATGACCCACCAAACAAACATCTAATATTACATACATAAGATATAACTAAGCATAAATAACAGGTGTTTTGAAACAGAAGGACACTCTGTAAGGCTTGGAAACCCTCCATGCAATAGTCAATAGCTATGTCCACTAACACATGTATCCTTCGAATTGTAATGATAGTTCCATGTGTTTTTGGTTGATTATTGCAGTGGATGCGATGAACTTGCCATTCTTAAATGCCTATATGGATTCAGTGGGTATGCCAAATTTTCAGAAAGGGTGCAACTTTGCAGCAGCAGGTTCAACTATCCTTCCAGCCACTGCAGCATCCATCAGCCCATTCTGCTTTGGGATTCAGGTATCTCAGTTTCTCCGATTCAAAGCTCGGGTTCTTGAATTGCTTGCAGGTATATGATAAATTAATCAAATATCTTCTCATTACTTCAGTTGTCAAAACCATTTATCTCATTCATTCATGTGAAGAAAAATTATCACAATAATGTTTCAGGCAAGAAATTTGATAAATACCTTCCAACTGAAGATTATTTCGGAAAGGGGTTATACATGTTTGACATAGGCCAGAATGATATTGCCGGTGCATTTTATTCAAAAACATTGGACCAAATACTTGCCTCAATTCCAACAATTCTGTTGGAATTTGAAACTGGAATAAAGGTTGGTGTCATTGTGTCTAAGAAAATAATAATAAATTGATACATTTTTTATTCAAAATATTTTATACTAAAAATTTCTTGAATTCCACAGTATAAAAACAGTTTTACTGAAATTGACATTCAATCTGTTATTTGTGTGCTAGAAACTGTACGACCACGGGGCTAGGAATTTCTGGATACACAACACGGGTCCTCTTGGATGCTTGGCTGAGGTTGTTGCCAAATTTGGCACTGATCCATCAAAGCTTGATGAACTAGGATGTGTCAGTTCACACAACCAAGCGGCTAAAACCTTTAATCTACAGCTTCAAGCTTTCTGTAGTAAATTACAGGGCCAGTATCCAGATGCAAATGTTACATATGTTGATATATTTACCATAAAATCTAATCTCATTGCAAACTATTCTAAATATGGTAAGTGTAACTTGGTAAAATTTATTTCTGCCTCATCTCGGTTCCACCTATTTTATTGATTTTGCCTTTTTTCTTTTTTGAGATAATTACTGTTTCCAAGAGTTTTAGATGTTAATTTCCGTAGATTTTGAATTCCTCATATTGCCTTTGGCATCATGTGACCTGCAGGTTATGCAGCAGCAACTTCTGTTTTATTCATACCTCTTATTACAATCCATTCATTACTCATAACCTTGACATGATCTGACAATGGAAGAATATACAAGAATGACTTCCTTGTATATTGCATGATACTTCATGGAAATTCATTTCATTCATATTTCTAGCTTTGTTTTCTCTGGAGCCTCCTTCCTCTTTTACCCTTCAGTCAAATCATTGTGATTGCAGCAAAATTTTCTAGTTATCTTATACGTTTACAGTCACTAAAATGATAGAAGTGTGTCCAAGTCAGTGGTGAATGTAGGGCTCAGGATTAGCCAAGATGAAGTTAATTTCTTTTCTAACATATCCGTCTTTGTGGGGGAAACACAGTTAATTTTGTGTGATTATTTGTTTGCAGGTTTTGAACAACCTATTATGGCTTGTTGTGGATATGGAGGTCCACCATTGAACTATGACAGTCGAGTTTCTTGTGGGTTAACAAAGATCTTGAATGGGACCACAATTACAGCAAAAGGTTGCAATGATAGCACTTTGCATGTAAACTGGGACGGGATTCATTACACTCAGGCTGCAAATCAATATGTGGCATCACAAATTCTCACTGGAAATTACTCAGACCCTCCTTTCTCAGACAAAATTCCCTTCCTTCTCTAGCTCAAGTTCTAGACCCCCAATATGTTTATTGTTATAATAATTTGATTCTTTCTGTACTGGTTTAGTGAAAGCAACAGCTGATTGTAACCTTGAATGAGAGTCAAGCTCTTACATATGAATATGATTTAAGATTGGATCAATTGACTTTGTGACGTGGTCAGTGTAATTATGTTCAAGGATTAGTAGTTTAATACACAATCAGTATGCTTTACCATTAGTTAGACTTCTTTAATCACAATAAAAAATTCAGTTGGTGACTGTTGGAAGAAAAAATTAAGATTTGGCAGTTTGTCGGATGATGATGATTTTTGAAAAATTTTTGGAGCTGACAGAAGTGCCAAATCGACAGAAGCGACGAATGAAAAGGGGGGATTTTAAATGACTAAGGGATTGATATCCGACATGAAGATCATATTTTCGACGAAGATTGGTTAGAATGGTCGGGTACTGTTTTAGTCTATAATTAGGTATTTGCTGTAGGAAAAACCGCTAGAACGTGTTAGTTTTTTAGAATGTCAGTTATTTTTTTATGATGTCTATAAATAGTGGTGTGCGTAATGTAAAATGGGAGGTTATTTGCTGATACAAAATCCTAACATCTCAACCCGAGCAGATTAAAGGATTTTTGTCCAAGTATGCCTTCCTTTACCATTTCATGTCATTTAAATTAATGCAATGTTCTTTTAAAATTCTTTACTTTTTTCAGTCTTGTTCTTTTAAATTCTTTTTACAGTTCTTCGCACTTTTATTTGCTTTTCTTTACTGCTTTTCCATTTAAATTCTGCACTTTAATTTCGTGCCATTTACATGCTTTCAGTTAATTTTCTGCATTTTAAGATTCCTGCAAAGTTTCTTTAAATTTCTTTAAATCTTTTCAAGCTTTTCTTTCTGCAATTTTCCTGTTTATTTTACTTCAAATTCCTTTCTGCATTTTCCTATTCCTTAAATTTCCTTTGTTTGCTGTTAAAACCATTTTCATAAACGAGATTACCACATAACTCGTGAACCCGCATTCGTTTGATAAAATATATTTGTTTGTTGGAATTAATTCTGAATCTTTGAACCAAAATTCCACATAAACAAATTGGCACGCCTTGAGGGGGACTCCAAAATCTGCATGGGCCAACAAATTGGCATAAACAAATTGGCACGCTGGTGGGACTCCAAAATCGCATGGGCCAACAAATTGACATAAACAAATTGGCAGACGCCGCATGACGAGTTTAGAGTAACTCGTAGTGTCATAAGAAATGGTTTTATGCGTTTAAGGAGTGGAAGATTTATCTACTCTTCTCGTAATACACAAACCATGAGTATTATAAGTAGTCGGCGTCGGATACACCTTCGACAAAGTTCATCGTGCCACCCTCAAATATCGTTAATACCTGGGTCTGAGTGAGGATGTTATAGCAATCGGTGCTCTCCTGAGTAATCCAAGAGTGCAACAAGTGGTGCTTCGGAATAACTCGCCTATCGCCGAGTCACCAAGTAACCAAAGCATAATAAATTCAAATTCGAGGTTTGTGCCCCAATATGGGTTGCCACCGAATTATGTACCTCTGTTATGACATAAACGGAATTGGTGCTACTTTAACTAATACTTGTCGGACAATCGGTAGTTTCACAAGGCCAACCGCGATAAGTTCGGCCTTGGCAAGTTTTGGTAGCTAAAGAGTAGGGGTTGCAAGTACAAGCAATCCAACTCCCTTTTCGACAAGAAAGACAATTTGGACCGCTTTCCCAAACATGTCGAGAGATAATCCCCAAAATATAACAGGGGCCAACTATGAATTCTTTGGCCGCTTTTCGACAACAGATGGATGAGAGTAATCATGATATGGTGCATATGTTCACTCAAAGAATGGGTGCCGTGATTACGCCAATCATGGAAAATACAAATAACGTTTGCAGTGCATTGGCTCAAAGAAATGGCAAGGCTAAACCAAGCCTTAGGACTAGGTGATGTAGCCAATGATAATATTCAGGGAACCCAGCTTGGGGTAAATAGAGAAATGGTCGCACCTCAGGCAAATGTGGGACAAAATCAACAAAACTTAGACCAACCAGGCCACAATGATCAGCCTCGTTTGGAATATGGAAATGTCTATATGCTCCGTCGAGGAAATGAAGATCAAATGGCCAGAAATGATGTAGCCATGAGGTTGCTTCGACAAAATCTTGGGGGGCACCAAGTAATCGAACAAAATGTAAACCAAGTGGTGGAGTGATTAACGAGGACGCACTTGAAGTTTGCTTGAGGGATCAATTTGGTGTACGACTGGTGAAGAAGGCCGAAGAAGATCGGCCAAGCACTAGTTATGAGTGTTAATGATTATTCGAAAGATTGTCTTTATTATTTGGCCGACAAAGCAGTATTCACTGCTGAAAGAATGCTGTCGGATTGCATAATTGATGACGGTCCTTTAGGATTTGAAAAAGGGCTTGATGAAAAGCAGAGTGTGGAAGTGGAAGATCCTTTGGAAGAAATAAACTTGGGCACTGGAAGCATAGAAGGCCCATTTTCGTAAGTTTATTTCTCGCCAAAGGATTTTAAAGAAAAGATTGTCGAATTAATTTTGGAGTATAAAGATTGTTTTGCTTGGGATTATGATGAGATGCAGGCTTGAGTAGAGATCTTGTCGAACACAGATTGCCTCTGAAAGAAGGATGTAGACCTGTCAGGCAAGCCAACAGGAGATTTGCACCGGAGGTGGTATTAAAGATAAAAGAAGAAATTGAAAGATTGCTCAAAGCCAAATTCATCAGAACCACCAGGTATGTCGAATGGCTTTCTAATATTGTTCCTGTAGTTAAGAAAAATGGTAAATTGAGAATATGTGTAGACTTTAGAAATTTGAACACTGCCACACCTAAGGATGAGTATCCTATGCCAATTGCGGACATGTTAGTTGATGCCGCATCTGGATGGCCATGCAGGTTATAATCAAATTTTCATTGCCGAAGAGGACGTGTTGAAAACTGCCTTCAGGTGCCCAGGAGCTATTGGGACATTTGAATGGATAGTCATGCCTTTCGGTTTAAAGAATGCAGGGACCACTTATCAGAGAGTAATGAATATAATTTTCCATGATGTTATTGGAAAATTTATGGAAGTCTACATCGACGATGTCATTGTTAAGTCGGAAACGAAGGAAAGCTATTTGACAAACTTAAGGCGTGCATTCGACGTAACGAGGAAGCATAGCCTTAAAATGAATCCGAAAAATGTGGATTTGGGAGTGTCTGCCGCCAAATTCTTGGGTTTTCTAGTCCATAAGAAAGGTATGAGGTGGACAAGAATAAAACCAAGGCAGTTTTGGAGGCCACACCACCGACAAACAAAAAAGAATTGCAATCTTTTTTAGGCAAAGTTAATTTCCTAAGAAGATTTATATCCAACTTGTCGGGAAGAACCGAGTTTTTGCTCTATTGATCAAGTTGAAGGTCTGAACAAGATTTTGTGTGGGAACCTTGCCACCAAGAAGCCTTCGACCGTATAAAGCATTTTGACAAAACCACCTGGTCATGATGCCTCCAAGGCTCCCATCGACCGTTGAAATTGTATATATCAAAGATCGAAGAAACCATAGGAAGTATGTTGGCTCAAGATGTGAATGGCGTCGAAAGGGCAGTGTATTATCTTAGTCGGGTTTTAAATGATGTCGAGAGAAGATATAGTGCAATAGAGAAACTTTGTTTAGCAATGTATTTCTCATGTACTAAGCTCAAATATTATATGATGCCTTGTAATGTCTTGGTTATGTCGAAAACTGATGTAATAAAATATATGTTATCGAAACCAGCTTTTAAATGGTCGATTGGGAAATGGACTATTGCTTTATCAAATTTTCTTTACAATATGTACCGATGAGAAGCGGTAAAAGGCCAAGCAATTGCCGATTTCTTGGCCGATCATCCTTGTCTGGATGTAGAAAATATAAATATTGTCGGTTTAAAGTCAGTGGTGTTTATATTTTGATGGTTCAAGGCATCAAAATGGAATTGGAGTTGGGATTTTAATTGTTTCCCCTAAAGGTACTCCGACCAAGTTCATGTTTGAACTTAAATATGTTTGTTCTAACAATGAGGCTGAATATGAAGCCTTAATTGTCGGATTGGAGATACTAGTGGAAATGAAAGCACGTAATGTGCATATATTTGGTGATTCGCAGCTGGTCGTTAAGCAACTTGCCCAAAAATATAAATGTGTTAGTGAAAATCTAATGAAATATTATGTTGTGGCAAGTAAGCTAATGAAACAATTCGACGAAGTAACTGTCGAACACATTTCCAGAGATTTAAATGAAGAGGCTAATGAATTAGCACAAGTAGCCTCTGGGTATAGACTTTCATCCAAGGTTCTTACAAATCTAATGGAAATTAGGAAACTTTTATATCCATTAGAGGAAAGAGATATATTACAAAACGACGTTTCGACGATTAATGATTGGAGACAACCAATATTGAGTTACTTGGAAAATCCCAGTCAAGATGTGCATAGAAAGCTTAAGTATAGAGCGTCGAAGTTTGTGGTATTAGGGGGAGCCTTGTATAGAAAGTCTGTCGATGGAAATTTAGAAGTTTGCCTGAATGAAGCAGAGGCTTATATTGCCTTGGCAGAAGTCCACGAAGGAATTTGTGGAGCTCATCAGGCAGGTGAAAAGATGAAATGGGTCCTTCGACGTCAAGGGTATTATTAGCCAACATTAGTTAGGGATTGTATTATGGTTGCCAAGTCTTGTGAAGAGTGTCAAAGACATGGCCATATACAAAATGTTCCTGCCAGTGAGCTACACGCTATAGTTAAACCTTGGCCTTTCAGAGGATGGGCTTTGAATTTAATTGGCCAAATTCATCCTATCTCGTCGAAAGGACACAAATACATTCTAGTAGGAGTCGATTACTTCACCAAATGGGTTGAGGCTATAGCCTTGAAGGATGTAACTCAGCAGGATGTGATTAACTTTATTGAAGATAATATAGTTTGTCGGTTTGGAATACCACAAACTTTGACAACTGATCAAGGATCAGTATTCATTGGAAAGAAAGTTGTTGAATATGCCAGTTCAAGGAAAATTAAAATGCTCACGTCGACCCCATGTTATGCTCAGGCGAATGGCCAAGTAGAGGCCATAAACAAAATAATTATAAATTTGATTAAAAAGCATATTGGTCGACAACCTAGAAACTGACATAATACTCTTAATCAAATTCTATGGGCTTATAGAAATTCACCAAGAGAATCGACGGGCACTTCACCATATAAGCTAGTTTATGGTCATGATGCAGTGTTACCTGTTGAGATCAATCTTCAATCCATTCGAATTCAAAAACAAGACGAGTTACCAATTGAACATTATTGGGACTTGATGTTTGATGAATTAAACGAATTAAGTGATGAAAGATTAGTAGCTTTAGAAAACTTGATTCGACAGAAAGAAAGAATTGCAAAATTTTACGATGGTCGAGTTAAGTATAAATCTTTCAAGATTGATGATTTGGTTTGGAAAGTTATTCGCCCATAGATAAGAGTTGTCGAGAATATGGAAAATGGTCACCAAAATGGGAAGGACCATTTAAAGTTACTCAAATATTTTTTTTAATGCTTATGCACTTGTCGAGGTTAATTCTGGTTTAAGGATTAAATCAATTAATGGCAAATATTTAAAGCCATACAAACCGACAATAATGTGTGAAGTACAGATATAAATCGAGTAAAAGTAAAATCTCATTCATATTGTCGACGATTACAAATTACATATTGGTGTTACATCTGGTTTAGATTGTCAAGGAAGATAACAGAGAAATCAACTTATTCTAAGTAAACCAGAAGCTTCTCCCCAGCTGAGTATGTGTTCCGTTTAAGCTCGTAGGACCCAAAGAAGAGGAAAAATACCTTCAGGTATTTTAGTGATGACTTCAGGTGTTCCAAAGAAATTGTTCGTCGACAAGGCAAACCGACGAGTAAAACTCAACTTCCTGGAGTTCTTGTAAGAAAAATATTACTCACAGAATATGTCCTATCTAAAATAGGGGTAATCATGAGCCCTATTTACTAGAAAATGGCTATTTATTGATTCTTATGATAAGATTGATTGTGGCTTCGGATATTGATGAAGAGATTTGATTAGATTTGGAGATATCTATGTGAAAGAATTGTAATTTTAAAATTTTTTTCTTTCTTCTCGGCTCGAAAAAAAGAAAAATTTTGGGGGCATTTGTTGGAAGAAAAATTAAGATTTAGCGCATTATTCATGATGATGATTTTTGGAAAATTTTTGAGCCGATGACGAAGTGCCAAATCGATGAAGCGACGAATGAAAAGGGGGATTTTAAATGACTAAGGATTGATATCCGACATGAAGATCATATTTTCGACGAAGATTGGTTAGAATGGTGGTACTTGTTTTTCGTCCGATAATTAGGTATTTGCTTTGCGGCAGAAAACCGCTAGAACGTGTTGGTTTTTAGAATGTCGTTATTTTTTTGTGATGTCTATAAATAGTGGTGTGCGTAATGTAAAAAGTGGAGGTTATTTGCTGATACAAAATCCTAACATCTCAACCCGAGCAGATTAAAGGATTTTTGTCCAAGTATGCCTTCCTTTACCATTTCATGTCATTTAAATTAATGCAATGTTCTTTTAAAATTCTTTACTTTTTTCATTTGTTCTTTTAAATTCTTTTTACAGTTCTTCGCACTTTTATTTGCTTTTTCTTTAACGCTTTTTCCATTTAAATTCTCAGCTTTTTAATTTGTACATTTACATGCTTTCAATTAATTTTCTGCATTTTAAGATTCCTGCAAAGTTTCTTTAAATTTCTTTAAATCTTTTCAAGCTTTTCTTTCTGCAATTTTCCTGTTTATTTTACTTCAAATTCCTTTCTGCATTTTCCTATTCCTTAAATTTCCTTTGTTTGCTGTTAAAACCATTTTCATAAACGAGATTACCACATAACTCGTGAACCCGCATTCGTTTGATAAAATATATTTGTTTGTTGGAATTAATTCTGAATCTTTGAACCAAAATTCTACATAAACAGTGACACATGCTTTACTGTGTAGAGTATACGACGTTAAGTAACAATGTTACAAGAGGGCTTTTAGGTACATACATCAATGCAATGTACAAAGCTAGGAACACCTCCGCCTCCTATAAGATTTATTATTGAAAATGGAAAAGACACACCCTGGCAAGAGGAAGACTGGTAGAGAGGCAGGGAACTAGAACTCATCCTACCTGACTTTAAGAACGCTAACTCAACCCAAAAGGTGAAAATGTGTGATATAAAAAGAATTATTAACTGTTGTACGCTAGTCTTCAATAACATTTACCAACCTGTAGAGTACGTAGATGTTCTTGATGTTTAGAAATTCATTTGGAAACTGTTTAAGCACTGCATTTGGTCTAACATCTTTTCTTTTTCCATTTGCAAAGTTGCTTTTATTTTCTTCTACTTCGTTTCTTTTATCAAAGTTTTATGCTTGATTAGAGCTGCATGACACAGTATGGGTGACGACATAACCCTTGTTCTGACAATCGAAATAAATATGTGCAGTGAGAGTACATTAAAAACTGCCATATAATAGTCCAATACTTTGGAATTGCATTTATAAGCCAAAACTCAGATCTTATTCTCCAACTTTCTCAAGCTCAATTGTAACATGAGCATGGTTACAACTGCACATTGACATTATACATCTGAATTTAAAGAGTGAGAATTTGGAAGACAGATCGAATTATTATATAACTATTTTCTTACTTTTTGGATACATAAGCATAGTATTGTGCCATAGGAACAACGAAGGCAATGACCAACAAACCTCCAACTACAAGAGAGAATTGTCCACGCTTCTCTTCTGTCTCTTCCCTGGATTTGAAGTTAGATTCACGCTTGTTGTCTTTAAATTTGGGCCCACCAGGATCCGGAAGCCCATCAATGGCAGCAACTAGCCGTTTAGCAGTGCTAAAAATAGCTTCATTGTACTTCTCATCCGTAGCCAATACTGCATATTAAAACCAGATATTGGTAGTTTTGTACCCCTTAAAAAGTAAATGATGACAGCTTCTTCTCATTGATGAAAACTTCAGAAGATTGACAAGTTTTATAAATAATACAAACTAGCAGACTATCAATAGCATGTGTGCATTCAAACGAGTAAAAGTATATGTAAGTGGGTGGTAAATTAATGCCAGAATCCAGACTATCCAAAGTGCCATAATATGTGTAAACATTTTCAGATCTAGAAGCATCCCCTAGAGTAAGTTAACTTCAGGACTTAAAAGTCTCTAAAAAAGAGGTCTTATACTTAAAGAAAGGTTAGAACTTGGTGGGGGCATGAATTGGAAATTTGAGCTTCTCCATCTTTTGGGAATTTAAATTTAGCAAGGTTGTATATCAAGAAGAATAAGGATTTCTAAGCCAGAAATCTGTTGCTTAGTTTAAACAGAAATATATAGGTATCTCTTGCAAACTGTGGGCGGATAGGCCTTACCAGCATAAGCATCAATTAAACTGACAAGGACCAGATGCTTTCTATGATAGCCAAAAAGGGATTATTGTATGTTGATTTCCAAAAATGCAAAGTTTGCAAACATGTCCATCCACTTTGCTTCTGCAAAGAAGGTGAAATCCGAGGAGGGGATCACATATAGCTAGCTTCTATTAAAGGCAATTTAGAAGATATGTTGACAATGCCAATGATGGTTGGCTCATCAGATAGGATTCAACTACATCGACTCAAAGGTATAAGTACCATTGTACGCCCTCGCTATTGCTTGTGGCATGCCTCTATGAGAGGATTTCCAAAATAACAACCAAGACACAACCAAGTAAAATTATGAAATGGTGTCTATTCATGGAGAGATGTGTCTCTTCCATGAAGAGATGTGTCTATATGTGCATGTTGTTGCTATTCATGGTGACTAGTCATGAAAAGTTACTATACATGAAGAGTTGTGTCTCTTTATGAAAAGTTGTTATACATGAAAAATTGTGTCTCTTCCCAAGAGAGAGTTGTGACCATTCTCTAGAAGAAGTTGTGTCTCTTCTCAAGGGGTTTCTCAATATCTATATAAAGACATTCTCCATCAAGTCTTAGCGGCATGATTGAATTTATTTTTTCTTCCAAATCATCTTTGCTTTTCTTTTATGCGCAAGAAGCATAGTAGAGAACTATCATTTTGTAAAACATCATTGTTGTCATTGGCTTAGTTGTGTTAGTGCAAAACAAACCAAGTGTTTTTCATTGTATCCTCCAGGAAATTCGTTGTTGTCCTTTTGCATCCAATATTTCAGAATTGGTGGGGCGAACTAAACCTAAATAAAAGTGTTACAACACGCTCTAAAGAGTTGCGCATATTTTCCATCAAAGTTACTGATTTTTACAAGTTTGAAGTGTTATACCAAGATTTCATCTTTGTGTCATTCCAAGACTTCACGAGACATCATCTCCAACAGTCTTGACCTTGGAATGAGTAAACTTTCCCTCCCCCTAAACTTTTCCTACTCAGGAAAAAAAAAAAATTATGCTGACAAATGATTCACATTTTTCTTGACCTTGGATTTGTTTTTCAAGAAAGGCCTTTTAATTAAAACTTTAATCTGTCCTTTATCAGTCTATTATAGGCAGAGCATGTTATGACCATCTTCATATCAAAGATAATTGCTTCAAAGTTTATCAACAAATGACTTCAGCAATTCACGTTTGCCATATTTGTTAGTGGAAAAACTCCAAGCCAATCTCCGAACTCCTTTGAAACCATTAGATGATGGATCAAATGGCAGGAAGTAGGAACTAGGAAATACCTGGAAGGTTCTCTGAGACGGTGGCATCAAGGATATTTTCTCCTACAGCTTGGACAAAAGCCGGGCCACCGGTGACTGCTCCTTCTTTCTGACTCGTGACAAGAACCACGATACCCTTGTTGTTGCCCTCTTCTACAGAAGGATACCAACGCTCCAAAACTTGGTCAGCATACTCAAAAGCATCAGCTTTGCTCTGCAACCACATTATAAAACCAAAATATGTAGTATTAAAATATGCTAAGTACACATCAATTTCACACACACCTCTCTCACATTTGCTTACGTGGCAGAATAAGAGTGTAAGTGTGTAGAGAAAACGAGGTGAGCCAGTTGTAATAAGATGATAAAAACTGTAAAGATGTGAGGTAATATGTGTGCAAGTGTGTGTAGCATTGTTGTTTAGCATTTCATTTTGCCATTTCATGCTCCATTAGATGCATTGCAGGGAACATGGAAGGAAAAGGGTGCACAAGCCTAATGATTTTTCAATGTTAGAAACACAGCACAATATGATAGGAATTTGTCTACTCTCTCACACTCTTCTAACTTCAAAGAAAAACATTTGACAGCAAGAGTTTTAGCATTAAAAACAGGTTATTTAAAGCATATAGTTGTGTAACTAACCGTGAGTTTTCGAACTGTAATAAAATTGATGTGGAAGTTCTTCCTGGATTCCAAATCCGACAATAACTGCTTCAAATCAGACCTTGTCACCCTACTAAGCACTCCTGCATCGTCAACCAAATAAGATTCTTTGGGTGGACCCTCGTTAAGTACATCAAATTCAGATGCAAGTGCATTGCCACTGTGCAAGAGTGGGCTAAAGTTGAGTGCCAAGGAAATAGCCAGAGCTGCTAGGCCCTGTTGAGCATGAGTCAACCAGCTAGTGCATGAAGGTAAGGATGGTTTAAGAGATAAAGTTTGGTACTTTCTGAGACTGGAAATAATGGGTTTTGAGCAAAAAAGAAAATTTGACTTGGGTTGGACAGAGGGAGACAAAAGGGATTTTGAGGATGAAGCTTTGATGTTGAAGAGTGGAGAGAGAGAGTGAGGAGGAAAAATGGTTCCCATGAGGGATGAGGGAGGTTAGCAAGACAGGAATTTGGGATAAACGGAGAGGAAAGGATTCAAATGCAGAACTGCTCTTCTTCTCTTCCACATCATTCTCTGTCCTCTGTTTGGTTCAGATTTTGGGTGGTCTGGATTGGTTGGCTGTGTTTGAAAGAGGATAACGTCTGTTAGCCATGTGGGTCTTTTAGACTTTTTCAGCACAAGAAAATTTCAATTTTTCCCTGTGAATCTGCTGCTATTTATTTATTTAAATAAATAAAACTATCCATGTATTTGATATATATTATTTTCCCTGATTCATAAATAAAATTTATTTGTTGAAATGACTTCAAGTGCCCCTCATCCTCATGCTGCTGAATTCCAAAAGCTATTTTACTAGAAAGCCATCCTTTATTTCATGTCCCACATTATCTCCCTCCATTAGTAACGGTCATGATAATTGTCTCCATTCTCTTTCATGGCCATTCTTTTCTCCACTTTTCCCAATCTCCAAAATCCTAATCCCAGTATCAGCATCACTAAATCCTTCTCTTTCACCTCAAAACCCAACCTCACTTCCAAAAGGCACCTAATTCTCCAAACTTCTTTGCTCTGCATTAGCATTAGCCTAATTCCTCAAGTCCCAGTTGCACAGTCTTCAGCTCAAGTGTTACCCTCCAAACCACTTCTTTCTAGCATTGAAAATACGAAATCTTGGTATCAGTTCTACGGGGATGGGTTTGCCATTCGAGTCCCACCAGAGTTTCAGGATATCATGGAACCAGAGGTAATGAAGAAATTGTACTATATTCTGTGTTGGGTAGTCAAAATTTATAGCATCTATTTCAATCTTGAGAATTCAAGTTGTAGCATTTCAATAGGCAGGACTATTAGTTGAGTTCTCTCAATTTTTAATTATAATTTCCTAAGTTACTCTCAAGTAAATTACTTTTTTAATCAAGTCAAATCTTATTATGCTTTTATTTGTCTATTCAAGTTTGTAATTTGGAAATTACAACTAAAAGTGATAAGTGAAAAGTGTGAATAGAAACTTGAAGTGTGAATAATAGCATTGAAACGTTATGAATTTTTCATTTGAGTGAGAGCTGGTCTTCCATTTGCTTATAGGATTTTAATGCTGGACTGTCTCTTTATGGGGACAAGGCAAAGCCAAAGACTTTTGCAGCACGGTTTGCATCTCCTGATGGGTATTTTTATTATCAAACTCGTAACTCCCTATTTTCTTGCTATGCACTTACATATGTTTAGAAGGAAACATGAGCAGCTTGTTTATGTTTGAAACAGATCAGAGGTTCTGAGTGTTGTTACTCGGCCAACCAATCAACTTAGAATCACCTTCTTAGAGGTAATCAGACAGTCAAAAGACATTTTACACACGCACACACATACATATATATGAGAATTGTTAACCTACACACCATGACATTTTACATACACACGCACACACATATTGTTGGGAAATGCCAGCATAATTTTCCTCCTATGTGAACTCAAAAATAGGCACTATGCGGAAGCGTAAAACAAGTGTAACAACAACACCAGAAAATTTTTAGTGTGGAAAACCTTCTCAATGTGAGTAAGGAAAAACCACATCCGTGGCCAATACTACAAAAATATAAGAATATTGTATCATCAATTTGTGGATAACACTCTCACAAATTGACTCACTATTTTTCTCTCTTAAAAAACTCTCTCTAAGACTCTCTAATTTTTTCTCTCACTCTCTTTTTCTTGTGAGGCTCTCCTCAATTTTTTTGGTTGTTCTTCGAATGAAGTAATGGTTCTCTATTTATAGAGAACAATTCAAGCCTTGCAATTAAGGCTTCTGCCAACTACCACCAATCCACCGAATCTGCATATGCCATCCAACGAAATGCAATAATCACCAAGCACCGAAAGTACAGCAGCATGAGATTGCCAACTTTCATACACCACAATTTCACATGGCTGGACCCCTCACATATACATATGTAAGGTTAGCAATCTACACATTTACACTAGAAATGTGTAGATTAGCATAAGGGGATGCTAATCTACACACCATGATATCTAGGTTAGCAACCTACACATTTACACTAAAAATGTGTAGGTTAGCATTTCCCTATATATATACACACCCATGATTGAGTCTTGAGTGTTTAATAACAGATAAGCAAGGCATTTTGCAATTTGTACATCAGAAACCGTTGTCTAAGTCAATGTAATGTGTCTGCAAAGGCTTGTCCTCTAGATTTTATTGCATCTTTTCTATCTTTTCCAATTGCTCACTGTTTGGTTCCTTTCTGGTTTAATATCGAGCTAGCATTAGGCTCCTTCTTATTGCAAGCTTTTCCTTTTAATGGTTTTCAAGAACTTGGACTAGGATTAGGAACATTTTGCTCCTGATGATAAATTTCTCACTTATCAAAAGTAAAGGATGGAGAAACTGATCTAGTCCTTATAATTTGTGACAACTCAGAAGAAAACTATATTTGGTCAATACTGCTTCGCTTAACCTCTGCATAATTCAAACTTTCAGAAGCTCTCATAATGTATTTCACTAACAAGAACATGTGTACAGTATATCAGCCATCAGGTTTTTGTGACTACGGTATTACAAGTCCCTGTAATTGAGATTAAATCTAGTCCTATTCTTGATTCTTGATGCAAACTCCTCAAGGAACTTACATATTCTTCATTTATTAGAGCAGGCTCAGGATATAACTGATTTAGGCTCCTTGAAGGATGCAGCAAAAATATTTGTTCCAGGTGCAATTTTGTTTTAAGTTCTGTATGTTTTTGTGGGTTCTGAAAGAATATAATTTTGTTCTAAGTTTATGGTATAGATTGTTATTTCCTAGCATTAAGTTATGATGCACTTCATTGCCCTTTCTGTTTACTCCTAGTTCTTGGTTTTGGTATCTCAGTCTGCCCATGATTTACATGCAGGAGGGACAACACTTTACTCTGCACGATCAATAAAAATAAAGGGAGAGGATGGTTTTAGGTCAGTTCATTTTCAAATGACTAGAACTATATAAGTCAAAGGTTTTCCGTTTTGAGGATAAAATACATGAAGGAGGTTTTTTTTAAAAAAAAAAATTAAAGAAGAAATAGGATGCCTAAAATAAGAAGGGCTATAACTTTGTATGGGTGGATTAATCTTTTGAGCTTTTTTGTTTTTTCATCTGGAAGCAACCTTATTGAAGTGACTTCTAGTTCTACATGCCACATTGAGTTTTTCTAATGCATAAAATTCCAATGCAGTATTGGTTTTTCTAATTTCAGGACTTACTATTTCTATGAATTTGGTAGAGATGAGCAGCACATAGCACTGGTGGCAGGCGTCAGCAGTGGAAAGGTTTGTTACTACATGCATTTTACTGATATGACTAACCCATTCGTATCAACTCAGGTATGCAATGCCAGGAACGAATCATAGGTCACCTACTTTAGCTAATTGACCCAGTACCAAAAAACCAAATTCTCATTATTTCTGTGGTGATACTGAATACTGATACATGCCAATCATTTATATATTTTCACCAGCGTAAATTACAGAAAAGTAAAATATCTGGTCCTTATATTCTATAGGCAATTATTGCTGGAGCAACTGCACCACAGTCCAAGTGGGACAGTGATGGTGTAAAACTTCGTTCTGCTGCTATATCACTGACAATTCTGTAGCCATATGCTGAAATTTTTTAACTGGGTACGTCAACTCTTGTTGAATTTATTATAGTATTTTACAGAAAATCACAACTAGCTGTGTAGGCCATTGATTTGATAAACAGTTATTACTCTTTCCAGCTTCCACATTGATGCTTTCTTTCTGCTTTGTAGCAGATCTCTACTTGTGACCTGCATGATTTATTACTATCTTGACACACAGCTCATTGCGTGCCCCGCAGCCTGTCAAAGCTGAAAAGCAGTTAATAATGCGTCGGACTTTTAAATTAAGGATTTTACTGACAAGTACCAGTTTAAATATTCTATTGAATTTCGTGAAGCTGATGCATCTTCTGTTTAAATATTAATGAAATTTTGATCCAATTGTGGACATTTGATTGGATAAAATTCATTTTATTCTTTATATGAGTCAATACATAACAGTGATACAGAATACTCGATAGAGAAGAATTAACCTATCAGACTAAAAAATAATATTAATGAACACTGTGACTACTTTTTTTAAGCTGGAAAGTAGGTTACTCTGCATGAACGAGTACTTTATAAGCTGCTTCATCTCTTATTTAGCATAATTGCTTCCTGCACTAAAATAATATTAAATATCTGCATAATGAGAGTAATGGACTGCTTAATCCTTCCAAGATTTTGATAATGGACTCAAAGTGGGAATAACTTGCAGGGAATTACAGATTTATGGTCTCTTTCAACGCCATCATAAATTATCCCTTTTGCACCACATCTTGGCATAAGGTAATAGAGCTTGCTTAGCAATATCATTCACTTAAATGAATGACTATTAACGTAAATTAAGAAAAGGAAATACTAACACCAAGTCAGTTTAGACCAGTCTGAATATTAGGTAAAGGTTTTACTTGATATTGAGAAATAATTTGTTGAAAAAAAATGAAAGATGCGTATGACTCGTAGGTGGTTGTCACGCTAACATTAACCCTGTCAATAATTCGCTATCTCCATGTGGTGATGTATCATTTGTTAACTTTTGTTACAATGGTGGCCCTACGATTCTTAAATGGAGCAATTCTTATTTATTTATAGTCTATTATAGATATGTAAATTATTATTTGACATATATAAAATTGTAAAAATTATGTTTAAAATGTATTAATTTTTAAAATTATTTTTATACATATTAAATAATAATTTAAGTATCTAAAAAATAATATAATATATTGTGCTTAACTAATAATTTTTCTTTTAAATGCATTTGATAGTTATTAAAAAGATAAGGAAGGAGAAATTATTTAAAGACTAAAGATAAAAAATATAATTTTATTTTGATGAAATGAGAATATAAAAAAATTTCGTGTAGTTAATATGATGAAACTCATTATACAAGGTGTTAACACAATATTAATTATAGTTTAAAATTGTTTTGTCAAAATTAAACTATAACAATTAGTCAAAATTAATATTAAACACAATATTAATTATTCAAAAAAAAATTTCTCCAAAAGAGCAAGTTTATGCTGGATAAAAATGCTTAATAGTGTAAGTAGTTACTTCCAAGTTCCAACACTCCTGCTCTTCATGACATTCCATATGGAGTGGCAGGAAAGAATTGAATTAAGACAAGCAAGCCAATAATAATGGAACAAATTGATATCAAAATAGAGAGTTTTCTGGTATAAGAGGGTTATAAATTTCCTCTAGAATGGTATCAAATCCTCAGTAGCAAAGAGTATCATAAATGCAATTATTCACTTTATAATTCCAAGATATACATATGTGCGGCTTTTGCAGCTCTTGAATCTCAGTGGGATTTTGACTATTTTGTTCTGTGGCATTGTTATGTCACAGCACACATGGCACAACGTTACAGGAAGCTCAAGGATAACAACCAAGTAAGGACATGATCTTTAACTCTCTTTTAGTTGGGGTAGATTTGTATATATTAATGTTAATCAATCAGTTAATATGGGGATGCCATAACAATTACAAACGCAGTTGCAAAATTTAGTAAAATCATATTATTAATCTACTGGAGTTTCTTTTCCCCTCTCTTTTTCTGTGTGCTATACTGCTATTGAGAAATCTAAACTTCGTTTTGATAATTCTAGCAATTAAACTTGACATAAGTTTGTCTAGAAGTAGAGGGCAAAATAGTAAATTTGAATTAAACAAATAAAACTACTTAGAATCTTAATTTGCAAAATATTTTGGCGATTTCAGGCACTCCTTTGCAACTATCTCATTCATTGCTGAAACCTTCATATTTCTATATGTTGGCATGGAAGCTTTAGACATTGATCAATGGAAAAACAGCAAAGCCAGGTAATTAAAAATTTCTCTAGTTCACACTTTAGAGCATGAATTAATTAGCAGAAGATACATTGTTTCAGACAGACCAATGGGTTACTATATATTGAGTTAAAGTTCCCGCTGTTTTCATCAATGAACACACAAATCAATGGTTTGCTATTCTAGTTCTCATGTTATTTGTTTTCGTAGCACATTACCATGTTTTTGGAGCAGCGTAGGAACTTCAGTTGCTGTCAGTTCAACGTTGTTCGCATTAGTGTTGATTGGAAGAGCAGCTTTTGTGTTCCCTATTGCAAACATTACAAATTGCATCAAGACAACAGAGAGTACCAAGATTGAGTTTCAATCGCAGGTGATAATTGTGGGATTCTAATTCCTCAGGTGTTGATATTTTCAGTTGACCTCACTGAATTGCTGCTTAACTGTTAGAAATGTCAGTTTATTATAATATGGTGGGCAGGCCTAATGAGAGGTGCAGTGACTATTTCCTTGTCTTATAACCAGGCAAGTAGATGGTACAAGTTTATTCCTTTCTGAAAATTCTGTTCTAAGGCAGGCATTTTATCTTTGCTGCTTTCAAATTGTGGGGTCCAGCCACTAGCTTGAGTTGAAATTGAAGGATAGAAACAAATCAACTTTCGGTGGCTAAAGTCAATAATGAAGGCAATTTTCAAATAATTGCAAATGTGGTGGATGGAAGCTAGCAAGCATGAAAGCATTAATTTAATGCTTGAGAGGTGCTCTATAAATAGAGACATTTTAGCTTCATTCAAAACACACACCAAGGGAGAGCCTCACAAGAGAAAAGAAAGTGAGAGAAAAATTAGAGAAACCTTAGAGAGAGTTTTTAAGAGAGAAAAAATAGTGGCCGATTTACTGAAATGTTATTCATAAATTGAGGATCTGATATTCTTGTATTTTTGTATTCAAATTATTTTTATAGTGGAGATTTAAGCGGCCTACGGTCCCGTGGTTTTTCCTTGCTCACATTGAGAAGGTTTTCCACGCTAAAAATTTTCGGTGTTATTACTTTCTTATTTTACGCTTCCGCATAGTGCACTATTTTGAGTTCACAGAGAGATAGGAAATTATGCTTATGCATTTCCCAATTCAAAGGTATGTATCGAGCTTTCGAGCTCAACAAAATGGGATACTAGGAAAGAAAACATCTGGATATATAAGAAAAATTTTAGTATGCTTCTGTGGTTGCGATTATCTGATCTTCCACATCGAGAAAACCTTTTTTATTATTCTCATTCTTTGGAAATAACGTGTAGGGTGTAAAAGTGTTGTCTTCAGGAAAGTTATCCTGAGCTAGAAAGACTTGGTATTTAAGTGTATCCATTAGTGAACCACCTCTCTTTCCCTTCTCATTTCCATACTTACTCTGGTGCACTATTTGCATACTACGAACCCTATTATTTCAATTATACCTGATCTATATAATTATTAGCTGTGTAATTCAAGATGGAGGGAGTCATTACTCATGATGGAGATATGTTCAAGTGACACCGAAAATTACTCCTATTGGAAGCCGATGATGGAAGACCACTTATCTGCAAAGATTTGTATGAGCCAATTACCCGTGCAAAGGATAAACCTAAGGAAGAACGACAAAGATTGGGAGCTCCTAAATCGGAAGGCGTAACCCCGCTATGATCCGCAAATACATTGATCGCGGTTTGATTATTTCGAGCATGTATCAACTTATACAAATGCGTATGAGTTGTGGACCAAACTTGAATCATTGATTCAAAAGAAGCGCCAGAAACAAAGCCCACCTTGTTAGACGACCGGTGAAGTTGGAGTACTTGGACGGTCATAACATGATCGAACATTTGAATACCTTCAAAGGTATTGTGAATCAACCGACGAAGACGAAATGAAGATAGATGATGAGTTGCAAACTCTTCTACCTAAGCGCTCTCTACCCGAAAGTTGGGACACTCTAGTTGTCACTCTCCACAATTACACTCCTTCACGGAAAGCTTAGCATGGATTCTCACATCTATGACTTTCTTGAATGAAGAGTCAAGACGGAGGGAAAGAGGCTTGAACAACCAGTTTGAAGCCAACGTTGTTGACAACAGAGGAAGGAGTAAGAATCGTGAAAAGGAGGTCGTGAAAAATCACAAGGTAGATCTAAATCTCGCACTGACTAAGTTGTTATTATCTTGTGGCAAACCGGCCATAGAAAGTCCGAGTGCGATTCTTGAAGAGAGATCAACAATGACCTGGAACAGTCCATCCCGACCGATAGACCCAAAGAAGAAGAAGGAAGAAGGAACAACTATGCTCACTCGGTGGCCTCAAATGATGAGAATATATTTCTTGTCGGAGAAGAAAATTATCTAAACATTGCATCAGATGATTGCATATGGATAATTGATTCCCGAGAGCATCCTTCCACGTCACACCTCATGAAGAATTTTTCTCATCATACCAAAAAGGAGACTTTGGTACGGTGAAGATGGGAAATCATGTCACAAGCAAGATTGTTGGCATTGGTGAAGTAACAATGATTACTGAGAATGGAAACAAGCTCGTCTTTGAAGGAGGTAAGACATGTTCCAGACATGCGTCTGAACCTTATCTCAAGGACAGAAAGTTAGATGAAGCCGGGATGATAAATCAATTTGGTGCGAAAGGTAAATGGAAACTCACCGAGGAAGCATGATTATTGCTCGCGCGGAAAGGAAGGCTCTAACTACATACATTATGCGAGGAAAGATATGCAAGGGGAGATGAATGTTGCTCAAGACGCAAGCAAGGAATTGTGGCACAAACGATTAGGCCACATGAGCGAGAAGGGTTTGGAAATCTTATCAAAACACTATCTTCCAAACATAAAGGGGACCACTTGAATCATGTGAAGATTGCCTAGCAGGAAAACAACACAGAGTATCTTTCAAAAGATCAGATGATGCAAGAAGAAGAAAGCGGGATTCTGGAAATCTTGTTCACTCGGATGTTTGCTCAACATCCGAAAGGTCCCAAGTGGCGGTGCTCAATACTTTGTTACCTTCATTGATGATCACTCCAGGGAAAGTGTGGGTGTATCCATTGAAGACGAAAGATCAAGTTCTTCAAGCTTTCAAGGAGTTTCATGTTTCCCCTCTCTTTTTCGAGCATCTGGAAGAAAATCTAAATGCTTAAGAACCGACAATGGCGGAGAGTATAGAGGCCCGTTTGAGGATTATTGCAAGACTCATGGGATAAGACATGAGAAAGTGCCACCCAAGACACCTCGGATGAATGGACTAGCTTTAGAGAGAATGAACAGAAAGCTATTGCGAGAGAAAATTTCGTCACAGAGCATGCTTTCTCATGCAAAACTCCCCAAGGCATTATTGAGGGTGAAGCAAGTGTTTTCATCAATGCATGATTGATCGATTAATTTGTCTCCTTCAAGACCTTTAAATGGAGAGATTCCAGAAAAAGTATGGTCTAGAAAGAAAGCTTCTTATGGTCATTTGAGAGTCTTTGGGTGCAGGGCATTTGTCCATATTCCTAAAGATGAAAGAGCAAAGCTTGATGCAAAGACTAAGGAATGCATCTACCTTGGTTCACCAAGAGATGAACTTGGCTTCAGATTATGGGATCCTGTAAACAAGAAGATTGTTCAAGCGAGACGTGGTATTCTATGAAGATCGAGATCAATCCAGGATATTCAAATTCTGAATCTAAGAAGCCAAAGACCATCATGTGGTACACATTTCGGGGGAGATTCCTCAAAGGAATGAACAACTTGATCGAGCTGTGCAATACAACCTCATCGATGGAGCAACCCAGATCGATTTGAATTACAATTCCTTGACTGTAGTCAGAGTAAACAAAGTCAGGCAATACAAGAAGAACAGATTGAAAATGATCAAGTAGAGCAAGAACCTCAAGTGAGAAGATCAATGAGAGTCAGACAACCATCAAGAAGGTATTTCTCAGATGATTATGTCACTCTCACTGATGAAGGGGAACCTCAAAGTTTCATAAAGCCATTGAGACGAATGATAAAGATAAATGGATGCAAGCCATGCAAGAAGAAATCACGGTCCCGAAAGAGAATCGGACATATGACCTGGTGAGATTACTCGATTACTTAGATTTTAAGGCATTGAAAAACAAATGGGTGTTCAAGCTCAAGAGATGAAGAGAACAACCCAAACCCTAGATACAAAGCAAGAATTGTTGTAAAGGGGTGCAACCAAGGAAAAGAAAGCATAGATTTTGAAGAAATCTTCTCACCAATGTGGTGAAGATGACATCTATTAGAGCAATTCTCGGTCTAGGCCAAAACTAGACTTGGAGATTGAACAACTCGATGTAAAAACAAAGATTCTTACATGGAGACCTAGAGGAAGAAATCTATATGGAGCAACCGTAAGGTTTTGCGAGAACTGTGCAAGGAACACCTAGTGTGTCGTCTGAAGAAAAGTCTCTACGGTCTCGAAGCAAGCTCCAAGACAATGGTACAAGAAGTTTGATCTCTTCATGACCCAACACAATTTCAAAAAGACCTCCGCGAGACCATTGTGTGTTTGTGAAGAACTATGAGAATGGTGAATCCATCATACTTCATTTGTATGTTGATGATATGCTAATTGTTGGGAAAGACAAGGCGAAAATAGTACTCAAAACATCCAAATTGTGCTACTCAAGAAGGCATTGAGCAAGTCCTTTGCCATGAAAGATCTGGGTGCGATAAAGAAGATCCTTGGAATGAAGATCATCGAGAGATCGTTTAGAAGAATCTTTGTGGATGTCACAAGAAGACTATATCAAGAAAGTTCTTGAAAGGTTCAACATGCACAATGCCAAACCCAGTGCACGTTCCATTACCTAGTCATCTTAAACTGAGCAAGACGCAATGTCCAAGGAATGAGGAAGAAAAAGAAGAGATGAACAAGGTGCCTTATTCTTCAGCAGTGGGTAGTCTTATGTATGCAATGGTCACATGCAATTAAGACTGCATACATTGCTTATCTTTGTTGGAGTTGTGAGTAGATTCCTATCAAATCCAGGAAAGGAGCACTGGAATGCAGTGAAATGGATACTACGGTATCTGAAGGGAACTGCCAAAAGCTGCTTGTGTTTTGGCAATGGAAATTTAAAGCTTCTTGGATACTCAGATGCAGATATGGCAGGAGATGTGGATTCCAGAAAGTCTACATCAGGATACCTGATTACTTTTGCAGGGGGAGCTATCTCATGGCAGTCAAGACTTCACAAAAGTGTATTGCTTTAAGCACCACGTGAAGTTCATGAATTCATCGCAATCACCTTTGGAAGGTTGCAGGAGATCTTATGGATGAAAAAGTTTCTACAAGAGTTAGGTCAGACTCAAGAAAGCTATGTTCTCTATTGCGACAAGTCAGAGCGCAATTTCATCTCAGGAAGAACTCGACATTTCATTCAAGGTCGAAACACATCGACGTAAGATATCATTGGATCCGTGATGTGTTGGAAAGTAAACTATTGCAGATTGAGAAAATACATACCAAAGACAACTGGGTGATATGATGACAAAAGCTCTACCTAAAGAGAAGTTAGAAGTCAGTAAAGAAGTTGCAGGGCTTAGCATCAACCCCAAATTGATTCAAGGATATTTTCCTTTTGGTGGAGGGGGCAGAATTGTGGGGTCCAAACACTTGCTTGAGTTGAAATTGAAGGATAGAAACAAATCAACTTTCGGGTCCCTCCATAAAGTCAATAATGAAGGCAATTTTCAAATAATTGCAAATGTGGTGGATGGAAGCATAGGTTTGCGCCAAGCATGAAAGCATTAATTTAATGCTTGAGAGGTCTCTATAAATAGAGACATTTGCTTCATTCAAAACACACACCAAGGGAGAGCCTCACAAGAGAAAGAAAGTGAGAGAAAAATTAGAGAGAACCTTAGAGAGAGTTTTAAGAGAGAAAATAAATAGTGGCCATTTATGAGAGTGGTGTTATTCATAAATTGAGGATACAATATTCTCATTTTTGTATTCCCATTATTTTTATAGTGGAGATTTAAGCGGCCACGGCCCCGTGGTTTTTCCTTTGCTTCACATTGAGAAGGTTTTCCACGCTAAAAATTTTCGGTGTTATTACTTTATTTTGCTTTACGCGTAGTCTTTCGATTTTGAGTTCGCAAGGAGGGAAATTATGCAGGCGTTTCCCAACACAAATGCAGTTTGAAAAATCCATGATAACATCAGATCAAGACCGTGCATTAATGATCACCTCTATTATAATCGTCATCTTATTTAGTACTGTGGTGGGTTTCATATTCTGTAATTCTGTAAATGTAAAGAACATGAATTGCATCATGATTAAATAAATATTAATATGGTAGATTGCTTCCATTGCAAACAGGTTTTTGGTTCCATAACAAAGCCTTTGATTGAGGCTGTGCAACAAAGGCATTCAAAACCAGCCATTTCTGATTCCACTGATAATCCAGATGATTTGAGATTACAATTCCTTGAAAACTGTAGTCCGAGTAAACAAAGCCACAATCAGCCATTTCACAGGAGAAGTAGCCTAAGTTTGCTAATATGTCATCCCTCTACAACCGTTCACTACTTTTGGAGGAAATTTGATGATAAGTTTATGAGACCAGTATTTGGTGGAAGGGGTTTTGTTCCATTGGTTCCTGGTTCACCATCTGGTGAGGCAGAGGAGACTTCTTGAAACACAAACAATTTTGCTTCTTTTCACTTTTTCTTTCAATATAATGCACAAACGGTGGTATTTTATTACTATAGTACATACTTGAAACATCTCTCTCTACAGTGTCGGAAGTTAAATGGCAGAATTAGATTTGAGGATGATGGCCGAGATGTGTAGGTTATCATGTCATAGATTTTTGGAGTGATAATTTCTCAATTGAAATAGTTACCACTGGTGTTTGTCAACAATAGATATCTTTTTAAGTCTTTCTATATTATGTGAACAAAATGATTGTATCTTTAAATGGTGACAATATATGAGTGTAAGGTCATAAACTCGTGATCATACAAAGAACGGAAGTCATTCTTGTAACATTATGATTTAAGAATTATTGGAGAATGCATTGGATTCTTTCTCACAGTTGTTACTTGTAAAGAAATTATAGTGGAGGCACCCCATCCCCCGAACATCTGTTGTCAATTCTTATGGGTGGAGGAGTATTCCTCACAGGGAAGGGATCAAAGATTTTGATAATGGACTCAAAGTTGGAATAACTTGCAGGGAATTACAGATTTATGGTCTCTTTCAACACCGTCATAAATTATCCCTTTTGCACCACATCTTGGCATAAGGCAAGAGAGCTTGCTTAGCATTAGCAATATCATTCACTTATATGAATGACTATTAACGTTAATCAAGAAAAGCAAATACTAACAGATAAAAAAAAACAACAAAAAAAGAAATACTAACACCATTCTGAATGTTTTAGGTTTTTCTTAATATTGAGAAATAATTTAACAAAAAAAATAAAATAATGAAAGATGCATTTGACTCGTTGGTTGTTGTCACACTCAACATTCAACATTCCCTGTCAATATTTGCTGTCTCCATGTGGTGACTAATCATTTGTTAAAAGAACGTGTTTTTTGGTTACAATGGGGGCCTACCATTCCTAAACGCGTTTCATAGTTGTTAAAGATAAGGAAAGGAATTTAATTTTGATCCAAATAGTATAATGCACAAACGGTGGTCTTTTATTACTATATTATATATTTGAAACATCTCCTCGCTACAGTTGTGCATCCTTAAGGATCATCGTACCATAAGATAAATTAAGTTATTTTTAATTATAACTAATTTATGATTTTATTTAAATAATTTAGGATATTTTTATTTATGATATTTATAATATTTTATTTTATTATTTAGAATTTTATTTTATTCTTAAGAATTCTATATTATATTTAGTAAGTTATTTGTTTTTAGGAAATTAGGATTTAATTAGAATTTTATTTTAGAAAACCATTATCTTAATAGGATTTTATATTTAATTAGGATTTTATTATTATCGAGTTATAAATATCCTATAAGTATATTATGTAAGGAAGAAGTTGTCATTGATTTTATAAAATTACATATTTTTCTTCAAGTATGGATGTGCTTGTTTATCTTTGAGGCTTAATCGAGTGTTAACCTTTATATCCATGCTTAACTCAATGCGTCAATTAACATCAGTTGGTTTTATGACAGGTGGCATGGTTAGAGGAAGCGAAGGTTCTACGAAGATTGGAGAATTGAGACCTCATAATTCGTTGTAGATCATGAAGGGATGTTGAGAGCTTTTGAGCAACAAGCAGATCTTATATTCTAGCATTAGAACTATTGACCGGCCGAGTCCTGCAAACGGTGTAGACATTAGGTCTACTTTGATTATTCAGATGAGAAAGATGATTATTATGAGGAATTTGTGAGAAACACTAGACGTAAGAGACATGATTACGATAATATATTTAGTCACAATTTTTTATGAAAGGTAGATATTCTTTATTTTGATGAGACTTTGAATATTGAAAATTTTCTTAATTGGATTGAAGAGATAGATAAATTATTTGAATATATGAATATTCCAAAAGAGGAAAAGTGTGAAACTTGTCGCATGTAGATTGAAGGGTAGTGCTTCTACATGATGGGAAAGGTTACAGTGAAGGAAGAACTCCGAAAGAAAAGCACTGATTCAAACATAGTTCAAGATGAAGCAACTCTTAAAACAAGAATTTCTTCCCCTTGATTATGAGCAGATTTTGTCTAGCACTATTAGAGGCATTATCGAAATAGCTTGTGAGGGTGCATTATCTGTGGCAAAAATCTATACATGAAATACAACAGAATTTGCGAGCGTGGCTAAAATGAATGACTTGAGGGATTATAAAGATATAACTATCATGTAGGATCATAATTATTGTCAACTGGACTGGAGGCTTTGACTTGTCAACAATCAATACAAGATGAAGATGGAGTTAGGGAAGTGATTGGTGTTCAATTAAAGGAGACGATAAAAGAATGTTTGGAGTTTGTGACAACCGCTTTAGAAGAACAACCAAACTGTGTTTGCGGTATCCAATGAAAGTTTGGATGTTTCACAAGAAATTCAAATTGAGGTCGTATTAGATAAGACCATGTCCTCTCTTGCAACAGTTGTTAATCGAGAACAAGTATTGGATAAAACTATAAGCGAGAAAATACTTCATGTACAGGAAGACATCGTGAAAAACATATTCAAGTTCTATTATACACCATGAAAATCTCCAAAACATTTAATGTGTCAGACATTTACCAATTTCATTCTTTAAATTTAAGATCGCTATAAGCGAGAAAATACTTTATGTAAAGGAAGACATTGTGATTGAAAAGCATATTCAAGTTCTATCATACACCATGAAAATCTCCAAAACATTTAATGTGTCAGACATTTACCAATTTCATTCTTTAAATTTAAGATCGCTATAAGCGAGAAAATACTTTATGTAAAGGAAGACATTGTGATTGAAAAGCATATTCAAGTTCTATCATACACCATGAAAATCTCCAAAACATTTAATGTGTCGGATATTTACTAATTTATTCTTCAAATTTAAGATCGAGTTTTTTTTAAGTAGAGGAAAATGACGTTAGACGTCTTGCAGAGGAGTTTGTGAAGTAATGTTGTGGCATAAAACAAATTGTTATTTTTAATTGTAAAAAAATATGATTTTATTTAGATAATTTAAGATATTTTTATTTATATTATTTGGAATATTTTAATTTACTATTTAGAAATTTTTAGATCTTTTCTTATTTTAGGAATTTTATTTATTCTTAGAGATTTTATATTATATTTAGTATGTTATTTTTTTTAGGAAATTAGGATTTGATTAGAATTTTATTTTAAAAAACTATTATCTAATTAGGATTTTATATTTAATTAAGACTTTATTACTATCACGTTATAAATAGCCTATAGGTGTACCGTGTATTATATAAGGAAGAAGTTTGCCATTAATTCAATAAAATTACATATTTTCTTCAAGTATGAATTTGCTTGTTTATCTTTGAGGTTTGGTTCAGGGTTAGCCTCATATATAAGCTTAACTCAATGCGAGAGTTGGCATCAGGGCAGTACAAAAGAGAATAGTTTTATCCTCTTATGACCATATAAATATAAATCATTTGACTTTTGTTAAAAATTTGTATGCATCTTATAAAAATAGGCCTGCGAGCATGTGCAGCACTATATGCAAGGCAAGTCTGCAATGGTCTCCCACTGTTTATAAAAAGACCACCGTTTGTGAATTATACTATAGTGCATTAACGTTGTTAAAACATAAGCCACTCCAACATCCATTTTGTGCTCAAATCAAATCCCAAAACAGCTAGTTTCCTCATTCATTCCCCCAACGATCATCACCTCACCACTATTAGAAAGGAAAGATGAGTATAACCCAATACTTGAATGCCCAAAATGGCTTTGCTTCAAGTTGAAGAAACCATCTCTGCACTCTATTTTTCAACATCGTATTTGTTAAGAGTCTAACATTGTCTGTCTCAATATTTCGAATGTGATTTATATATCTATTAATCCACTCTACTTAATGTTAATTGATTTTAAGTTAGAATCTCATTTGGTATCAGAGATAAAATCTCATTTCCGTCCCCTAAGTACCATTGTGGCTCTTTGCATATTCTTCACACTCACCATTGGGTTGCGGCTTAAGAAATCCCCACCAGGGACTAAGGAGAAAGGAGAGGGGATATGTGTGTGTGTGTATTCTGCTGTGTCAGAAAGCACCCCCACTAAGGGAGGTACTTCGTCCCTTTTATATATAGGGAATCGACACTTCGTAAGGGAGGTAGTCCGTTTCACATATACCCTGAAGTGGAGGTAGTCCATTTCCTTCCTTTCCTTTTACATATATCCCAAAGTTAAGGTATAATCCATTTCCTCCTTTTCCTTTCACATATATCCCAAAGTAGAGGTAATCCCTTTCCTTTCACATATATCCCTTTCATAAATCTTAAATGCACTAACCTTTCAGAATTGGCATCTTGAACACACTAACCTTTCAGAATCAGTACTTTGTAAGGGATTAAGAAATTGAATGAACCGCTTATTTACAAATCATAGTAGTGTTGTGTTGAAAGTATAGTCCTCTTGTCCCATTTGTACATAGTTATGATCAAAATTAATCATTGACGACTCTTACATGTACTCCCTTTGGTGATTCTCCTTGCACTTTCTCTCTAATGTTAATTAGTTTTAGGCTGGAATCTCACATGATATCAGACATAAGATCTCATTTTTGTCCCCGAAGCACCATTGTGGCCCTCTACATATTCTTCACACTCACCATTGGGCTGGGGCTTAGGAAATCCCCACCAGGGACTAGGGAGAAAGGAGAGGGGATGTGTGTGTGTGCATGTGTGTATTCTACTGTGTCAAAAAGCACTCGCACTAAGGGAGGTAATTCATCCTTTTCATATGTAGGGAATCAACATTTTTTTCAGAATCGACACTTCGTAAGGGAGGTAGTCCCTTTCAAAAATCTTGAATGCACTAACCTTTCAAAATCGACACTTCGTAAGGGAGGTAGTCCCTTTCACATATATCCCGAAGTTAAGGTAATCCATTTCCTCCCTTTCCTTTTATATATATCCTGAAGTGGAGGTAGTCCTTCTCCACATTTTCCTTTCACATATATCCATTTCATAAATCTTGAACGCACTAACCTTTCAGAATTGGCATCTTGAACGCACTAACCTTTTTGAATCGGCACTTCGTAAGGGATTAAGAAATTGAATGAACCACTTATTTACAAATCATAGTAGAGTTGTGATGAAAGTATAGTCCTCTTGTCCCATTTGTGCATAGTTATGATCAAAATTAATCATTGATGACTCTTGCACACACTCCTTTTGGTGATTCTCCGTGCACTTTCTCCCTCATATCAATTAGTTTTAGATTGGAATCTCACTTGGTATAGAGACAAGATCTCATTTCCATCCCCTAAGCACCATTGTGACCCTTTGCATATTCTTCACACTCACCATTGGGCTGGGGCTTAGGAAATCCCCACCAGGGACTAGGGAGAAATGAGAGAGGATGTGTGTGTATTCTGCTATGTCAGAAAGCACTCGCACTAAGAGAAGTACTTCTTCCCTTTCATATATCGGGAATCGACATTTTTTTTAGAATTGGCACTTCATAAGAGAGGTAGTCCCTTTCACATATATCCTGAAGTGGAGGTAGTCCCTTTCCTTCATTTCCTTTCACATATATCCTGAAGTGGAGGTAGTCCCTTTCCTCCCTTTCCTTTCATATATATCTCGAAGCAGAGGTACAGTCTTTTTTCTTCCTTTTCCTTTCACATATATCCTGAAGTGGAGGTAGTCCATTTCCTTTCATATATATCCCTTTCATAAATATTGAACACATTAACCTTTCTGAATCGACACTTCGTAAGGGATTAAGAAATTGAATGAACCATTTATTTACAAATCATAGTAGAGTTATGCTAAAAGTATAGTCCTCTTGTCCTATTTGTACATAGTTATGATAAAAATTAATCATTATTGACTCTTGCACGTACTCCCTTTGGTGATTCTCCTTGCATTTTCTCCTTAATGTCAATTGGTTTTAGGTTGGAATCTCATATGGTATCAGAGACAATATCTTATTTTCGTCCCCTAAGCACCATTATGACCCTTTGCATATTCTTCACACTCACCATTGTGCTGGGGCTTAGGAAATCCCCACCAGGGACTAGGGAGAAATGAGAGGGGATGTGTGTGTGTGTGTGTGTGTATTCTGCTGTGTCAAGAAGCACTCGCACTAAATGAGGTACTACGTCCCTTTCATATATGGGGAATTGGCATTTCTTTCAGAATAGGCACTTCGTAAGGGAGGTAGTCCCTTTCACATATATCCCGAAGTGGAGGTAGTCACTTTCCTCCTTTTCCTTTCACATCTATCCCGAAGTGGAGGTAGTCTCTTTCCTCCTTTTCCTTTCATATATATCCCGAAGTGGAGGTATAGTCCTTTTCCTCCCTTTCTTTTCACATATATCTCGAAGTGAAGGTAGTCTCTTTCCTTTCACATATATCCCTTTCATAAATTTTGAACGCACTAACCTTTCAGAATTGACATCTTAAATGCACTAACCTTTCAGAATCGGCACTTCATATAGGATTGAGAAATTAAATGAACCACTTATTTACAAATCATAGTAGAGTTGTGTTGAAAGTATAGTCCTTTTGTCCCACTTGTACATAGTTATTATCAAAATTAATCATTGACGACTCTTGCACGTACTCCATTTAGTGATTCTCCTTGCACTTTCTCCCTAATGTCAATTGGTTTTAGGTTGGAATCTCAAATGGTATCAGAGACAAGATATCATTTCTATCCCCTAAGCACCATTGTGGCCCTCTGTATATTCTTCACACTCACCATTGGGCTGGTGCTTAGGAAATCCCCACTAGGGAGTAAGGAGAAAGAAGAGGGGATGTATGTGTGTGTATTCTACTGTGTCAGAAAGTACTCACACTAAGAGAGGTACTTCGTCCCTTTCATATATCGGGAATCAACACTTCTTTCAGAATTGGCACTTCATAAGGGGGTAGTCCCTTTCACATATATCCCGAAGTGGAGGTAATCCATTTCCTCCCTTTCCTTTCACATATATCCCGAAGTAGAGGTATAGTCTTTTTCCTTTCACATATATCCCAAAGTGGAGGTAGTCAATTTCCTTTCACATATATCTATTTCATAAATCTTGAACGCACCAACCTTTCAGAATTGACATTTCATAAGTGATTAAGAAATTGAATGAACCACTTAATTACAAATCATAGTAGAGTTGTGTTGAAAGTATAGTCTTATTGTCTCATTTGTACATAGTTATGATCAAAATTAATCATTGATGACTCTTGCATGTACTTCCTTTGGTGATTCTCATTGCACTTTCTCCCTATTGTCAATTGATTTTAGGTTGGAATCTCATATGGTATCAGAGACAAGATCTTATTTTCGTCCCTTAAGCATTATTTTGGCCCTCTGCATATTCTTCACACTCACCATTGGACTGCGACTTAGGAAATCCCCACCAGGGACTAGGGACAAAGGAGAGGGGATGTGTGTGTGTATTCTGTTGTGTCAGAAAGCACTCGTACTAAGAAAGGTACTTCGTCCCTTTCATATGTAGGGAATCGGCACTTCGTAAGGGAGGTAGTCCCTTTCAAAAATCTTGAACGCACTAACCTTTCAGAAACGACACTTCGTAAATAAGGTAGTTCTTTTCACATATATCTCAAAGTGGAGATAGTCCATTTCCTCTCTTTTCTTTCATATATATCCCAAAATGGAGGTAGTCCATTTCCTTTCACATATATCCCTTTCATAAATCTTGAACACACTAACCTTTCATAATCAGCACTTCATAAGGGATTAAGAAATTGAATGAACTACTTATTTACAAATCATAGTAGAGTCATGCTGAAAGTATAGTCCTCTTGTCCTATTTGTACATAGTTAAGATCAAAATTAATCATTGACGACTCTTGCACGTACTACCTTTGGTGATTCTTATTGCACTTTTTCCCTATTGTCAATTAGTTTTAGGTTGTTATCTCACATGGTATCTGAGATAAGATCTCATTTCCTTCCCCTAAGCACCATTATGGCCCTCTGCATATTCTTCACACTCCTCTGCGCATACTTTATCATTGGCCATCTTCTGGAATAAAACTGGTGGTTCAATCAATCCACCACTGCTCTCCTTCTGGTTCTTAAACTCAACTCATTCTTCTTATCCCCACGTTCAATTCTGTGCCATTCTATATTAATATATTATATTATTTTAAATTTTTCTTGGCTTGGTTAAATAAATACAGGGGCTGTGTTCTGGAGTGGTGGTGTTGCTGGTGGCCAAGTTCCATAATACCGAGATTTTATTATTCAGTGAAGACTTGTTCTTCCTTTACTTCCTTCCCCCGATCATTTTCAATGATGGGTAAGTGTGATTATCACATCTCTCTAATATTGGTTAAACTAAACTGTTAGTCCTGTAGTATTACTTAATTTGGATTTTGATTCTTATAATTAACTTTTTTGGATTTTAATCCTTATATTTTTATTAATTTGGATTAAAGGACTAATACATTTATAGTTTAAAATTATAAGTATTAAGTATTAATCAAATATAGGGACTAATATCTTTATAAATAGAAACTATAAGGGTAAAAATTAAAAAATAATATAAGGACTATTTTGAAGTGGATTCAGATGGATACTTGAGGTAGGTATGTTACAGTTGTTGAAGGTGGACTCATCCGTAGCACAGCATCGGCAACAATGATGCGAGGGGTGGGTACCTGTAAAAGGCACTCCGACGCTCAAGTTAGATTGTGTACAATGAGGATAATCTGTATATTTGAGAAGATGCATACCTTTGAGACCTGACATAACATTTATAAGAGTGTTTTACGAGAAGTGCAATATATATTAAATGTAATTATTTAAGATTAGAATCTGTTAGGAATTGTGATCCCTTTTAACTAATTTTTTTATTTATGTGAGATATAATTAGCTTCGATATCCATCAAGGATACTTAAGAAATTTATGCCTAATAAATAAGTAGATATACTCATCAAGATAGGACAAAATAATATCTAGGTATTATTCTGGTGGGCTGAGTTGCTCCTAAACTGTTAATTCAAAATCCCAGTCCAAAATAATTGTCCTCAACTTGACGCTTAGATGAGACAGCTAAGTGTCAAGGTATCCATGTTTAGCAGGAGCGCATGGTATGTAGTGAACAAAAAGATCCAAGTCATAGTTAACGCCGGATCTCACGATGTTTTCTAAAGGGTCGAGGTCCATGATATATCATAGTATGCCTCCGGGGTTGACGTGTAATGTTGGGGTCCGAGTCGGTTCACTCTGCTTACGTTGCCATTCTTCCATCCGAGTTATGTTATATGTTGTCCCCATGTGTTCGGGGGGTCTCGACTATATGTCATGAGTGAATTCTTGGACTCTGACATACTACATGTTGGGTCACTCAGTGGGACATGATTCCGGATCACGGTCAGAATAGTTGCCCCTAACTTGACGTTTGGCCAGCATAGTGAAGTAGCAAGTCTCAACGCCCTCAGATGACGGACTATGTGCTTTACTTAAAGCTGTGGTCCGCGCTTCTCCATAGGGTTATGAGTTCTAATATAGAGGCGTTTAATCATGACACTCGTGGACGCGTCGTAGTCTAGTCTATGCATCAGTTGGCCATAAGTGGACATTCCGGGGTGTAGCCGGGGTCTGTAGAATGAGCCAGAACTATTATCGTGTTTATTTCTTTTTTCGAGGTTCGTACCTATTCTAATGCCCAAATTTTTAGCACTCAGAGGACTTAGTTGAATTTAATTTCAAGATCTTAGCCTGGGGTCCAACACCTATGTTTTGGCGCTTTGGATTCCACTTGACTTTTAGGCAATCAATAGAAACTTGTATGGGGTCTGTCACCAAACGCTTTGGCATTTAGGATCCCATATGACTTTGGTATAATGTAAAACCTTGTCTGAGGTCCATCACCAATTGCTTTAGCGTATAGGATCCCACGTGACTTTGGTACAATGTAAAGACCTTGTTCGGGGTCTATTACTAATCGTTTTGGTATTTAAGATCCCCCGTGGCTTTGGTATAATGTAAAAACTTTGTTTGGGGTCCATTACCAATCGCTTTAGTATTTAGGATCCCACGTGACTTTGGTATAAAAACCTTGTCCGAGGTCCATTACTAATCGCTTTGGTATTTAGGATCTCATGTGACTTTGGTATAGTAAAAACTTTGTTCGGGTCCATTACCAATCGCTTTGGTATTAGGAACCCACATAACTTTGATATAATTTTAGGTGGTCCTTGGCCGGAGTCTTTTAATATTTATGATTTAGTGCATGAATTTTCCCAAGATTTAGGATTTTTTTACTACACAACCTGTTTAACATAAGATAATTCACGGTTGGTACCATAATGGCGAGGCACAGATGTCATTATCTATGCTACCAGTAACCATTTAATGGTTATAACCAAGTGTTAAAGTTTTGCGACTCGCGACTAATTCGCTGAGAAGGATTTGGTGGATTGCCCTCTTAACTTGGAATGTAAGGCACTCCCTGATCCCATTGGGAACGAGCTCCTAAGGCTACTGAAGGTGGAGTTCAGTTTGAGGGCATTCCAATCTTCAAAATCTAGATCCCATAAGGAACGGACTCAGTGGACAGTCTCAAGGCGGAGTCCAGCTTAAGGGTCCTTTGAGACTTATTAAGCTTAACCTTTGTAAAACTTGTCAGTTTATGGGTTAAGTCAGGCTTATACGGACACAAGTTAAGATCCTTGAATGCGCTTCTTGCCCCCATAGGGTGGTCAAGTGGATTCCCCTATTTGACCATTATGTATAGATGATCCTCTTCGGACCTTGTACTCCTCAGACCTTATCAAGGTGTGGTAACCTTGTGGGTTATGTCAGGTCGAAGTACTTGTTGACTCAAAAGTCGCCGAGATACTAGCTTAGAGGATGTCGGGTTAAGATACTCGTGGACTTAAGGTCGCGACTGAGATATTAGCTTAAATGGGAATGACTGACATGAGAATGACTAAATGCATTAGTCGAAGTAGTATAAGGTCATTTTCCCCAGATTTAGGAATCTTGTAAATTGCCCTCTTATTTTCTGCATTACTGGCAAGTCTGATGTTCGTACTTGCGGCTCACTAGATGCATGCCCATGGAATGGTGGATATTGGCTAGTTTCTATAGTTTAATCCAACCCACTTCCTACTTCAGAAATCGTTGTCCCACAAGTTTGGCTCACATTCACACACATACCCTTGCACATAATCTGAATTGTTTTTGTCTCCAGGACTATTTGTCATTCTACAATTGTGATGACAGGAATGAATTTTGAAGCCAAACATATTGATAGTCGTAATGTGTAGCTGAAGTTGTTGAGCTCCTTCTGTCTATAGAAAGCATCATCACTATTTCCAATATTAATTTTCTGCGAGGCCATGATGACTTAAACAGTAAATGTTCAAAAGATAAACACAGTAGGGTAGCAAATGCAAGGATTCCGAGTATATGCAGCAGCAATGATGAGCCGCCATTTATAATCAGAAAGACCCTCCTTGTGCAATCAGGGAAGGCTGCCAACAGCAACAACAAAGGTTGAGGTATTCCTATTATAGCTCGGGATGCACACAACTCGGTATCGTTGCCACATAACTGGTGACTTGGCTGTAATTAGTTGTTTGGCAGTGTATCATGGGTTATGGCTAGGAAACTGTGGTGATAAAGATCGTGGCGGCTTCAGCAGGCACGAGCGTGGTGACAGGGACTGCAGTGGCTGTCGCAGAGCCTTGGCCTACCGTGAAGAAGAGGAGTCCGTCGTTGAAACAGGGTTAGGTCCCAAAGACCAAGATTGGACGTCTTTGTGAAAGAAGGAAAAATTTGAAGCTTTGAGCAGATCTACCTAGTTCAAGGCATTCGTTGTTGTCGATGACAGAAATGGCTATATGGGTCTCGACATCAAGCGCAGCAAGGAGGTTGTCACCACCATTCGAGGCACCATCGTACTCACGAAGTTGTCGGCACTATCATCCGTGGCTGGGGGAGTCGTTTCCCTCCTTACGATGCGTTTGAGCGACAAACGGCTGTGCCATCTCCAGAATGTGCATCAGAGCAATGACCGTTGTTTTGAACTCTTTGTACACCAAGTTGACTCGGTCACCAAGTGGTTGCACATCTCGCAGAACTTGAAGGCCAATGTTATCTTTCGGGCATTTGGGTGCCATTGTAAGTTCGGAGAATGTGTCCGAGTACGGCGTGGAAACAACCTCGTGCTTATGGAGGATGGCAGCGGTTATGGCCTGCTCGCGAATCGCAGTATTGTGGCACCACTGCTTACCTCAACATGGAACCAGGAGATTGTCATGGTGATCACACTGCTGTAGAGTTAAAAGATCTGTGAAAAAGGAGATGTGCAGAGCATCTCCTCCACAAGTGCTGCTGCGCTATGCTCCATGGTGGAGGTGGAGGAACTAAACCACATCTAGATGTGTTTGAATAAGTTGGGGTGGGATTTGAAGTTTATCATTCCCACAAACAACACTAATATTTTGAAATAGATTCAGAGGGATGCCTGAAGTAAGTATGTTACAATAGTTGAAGGTGGACTCCTCTGTAGCACAACAGCGACAGCGGTGGTGCCAAGGAGTGAGTAGTTGTAAAAGGTACTTTGACACTCAAGTTAAACCGTGTACAATGAGGTTAGTTTGTATATTCGAAGAGATGTATACCTTTGAGACTTGATATAGCATTTATAGAAGCGTTTTAGGATGAGTGCAATATATATTAACTGTAGTTATTTAGGATTAGAATCTGTTAGAAATTGTGATCTTTTTTTAACTAATTTTCCTGTTTATGTGGGAAATAATTAGCTTTTATATTCATTAAAGATACTTGAGAGATTTATGCCTAATAAATAAGTAGATATACTCATCAAAATAACGCGTACTAATATCAATGTATTATTTTGGTAGGTCGAGTTGCTCTTGAACTACTAACCCAAAATCCTAATCTAGAACAAGGACTAATATCATAATTTCAATGACCAAAATCCAAAAAAGTGAAAATATAAGTATCAATGTCCAAAGAAAAAGCAATAATGACCAAAGTCTAAATTGGGTGAAAATATAACCTCGAATTTTTCTGTATTAATTATGATATTTGATTTGTTTTGTATAATTTCAAATGGTATGTCAGTTTCCAAGTTAAGAAGAAACAATTCTTCAAGAATTTCACAACTATACTGCTGTTTAGAGTATTTGGAATAGTTATTTCATTCTGTCTCATATCAGTTGGTAAGATATGCATTCTCTTGCAAACCTTTTGTGTCTTAAACTTTGTAATATCATTCTAAACCTCATGTCGATGTAACCGTCGATTTCATTGTCAATTTAATTTATTTATTTTTACAACTGAAGTAGACACCCAAATGTAACACATCAGTAATTGGTGAACGCCTCTAAGATAAATTGTAATTCTTATATAAGATATAATGAAATCTAATTAGGCCAAGTTTAGGAGAATAGAAAAATTTCAATATATAAGTAATAAAGATCATTACTTATGGTTTCATTGATCACCGCATCTTTGATTTGTGTTGAAAAATATGTCTTAATAAATGATGAATACTTCTAAAATAAATGATAATTTTTGTGTAAAATTTGGTAAACTCTAATTCCAACTCAATATGTGTAATAGAAGAAAGTTACCACATAAATAATTCGAATCATTACTTGTCACCTTATTGATGACCACATTCTACGGATTATCCATTTGAGTGTCTCATCTAGTTGTATAAATAATGAAAATGTTTAATCTATATGGAATGTACAGAACACAGACTCAATATTGTTATTTCTGCAACTTCTCTAGGTGCATGTCTGCTTATTAGGAGCATTAGTATAGCTAACTTGGACAAAAAAGATTACCTAGGTGAGAAAGAGTTTTTATTTAAAGTACTATTTCTCTCTCTCTGACCCTCTCTTAATCTAATCATTACTTGTCCTTCTATTATGATTGTTCATGCACCATAAATGTGAAGTCCTTGGTGTCATATTGTCAGCAATTGACTTAGTTTGTACATTGCAGGTATATTCTAAGCTTGGCTCAAACACAAATTTGTATTTCAAAATATATTATATGATCATTTAATGCCTTCGTTTTCCTTTGGTGGTGAAGATTCTCAGTCAAGACGAAACACCCTTTCTTTACAACATTTATTTGGGGAGGGAGTAGTAAATGATGCTACCTCTATTGTGCTTTTCAATTCGGTCCAATCACTTGACTTCAACAGCATCAATGCTATTATAGCCTTGAAATTGTTGGGGACCATGATTTTAAATTGCAGTTGCAGTTGCGGTTGCAGAGACCACTAAAATTGCAATATTACAGACAATTATGGCAAAATGCGGCCGATGCAACCGTAATTGCGGTTGCGATGTGGTTGCAGAGACTATTAAAATCACAATATTATGACCGCAATTACGGTTGCGAACCGCAATTTAAAACCATGTTAGGGACCTTCCTTTACCTCTTCTGCACTAGTATTGCCCTTGGGATATCATTAAGTTTAACTCCAGGGAGGAAAAATTGAGCTATAATGAGAAATCCAATGTTTTGGATGTAAATATTGTATAAGAAGGTTATAAACTATGAAGGATTGATGGTTTTTGTAACACCCCAAATTTCCGTATCTCTTAAACAGTAATTTTGAGTTAACGCAATTTTCTTGTTTAGTAATTTCTAATTAAACCTTGACTTTGTAAAATTATTTTATTTATTCCGTCAACAGATTTGATCGTTTTGAGTGATTTACTCCGTTATTCAGTATCGGTTAAATAAATACAGAAAATAAAAATTTTCGGTTTTAAAACCTTACGTAATTTAATTTTTACCGTTAGGTAATTATTTTACGTAACTGATTTGATATTTGTGTGTTTTCTAATTTTTGTGATTTTTAATTGGATGATTATGAAATTTTTTTATGTTTATGAGCCTTTTCATAGTGTATGTATGTGAATATATACATAGTGTTCAAGTGGGTCCTTAAGCAAAAAAAAATTTTCTACGATAAAAATTTGTCTTGTTTAGACGGAGACAGGATCTTACTAAACCTGAATCCGGAAATCAGCTTTTAGAAAATTTCAGACATTTATTTTATCTTGTATTTAATTATCGATGATAAAAATACAAGAAAATATTATTTGTAGGATACAAAAAATAAATATTATAATTACAAGTAATCAACAAAGAGAGCTTGACTTGATCTATACCTCGGATGAGAATACTTAGTTTGAATATTAACCATTGATTTAATCAAAGGCTAAAAACAAACTTAATAAAGAAAAGCTTGGATAATAACCATTGATTTAATCAATGGTGTGAGAATAAGCTTAGTTAGGAAGGCTTTGATATCAACCATAGATGTAATCAAAGGTGTAGAATTGGTCTTGAAAAATGACAAAGACCATTTATAACCCTTGATTTAGATTAAATCAAGGGTGGAGATTTAATCTTAAAAAATGTAACAAAGAATTTATGACCATTGGATGAAGAATCAATCAATGGTGGAGATTTGGTCTTCTAAAGTAGCAAATTAATTAGGACCCTTGGATTTAAAGTTTGAAGAAGCAATCTTGGCTTAATTTTGGAGACACATCTACGGTAAATTTAGAATTTAAAAAAAATCCAATTGGCTGACAGATTAAGTCTTCTAACCTATCTAAATCTACCTAAATCCTAACCATTGAATTAATCAATGGCTAGAAATGCTTCAAATGGTGGCAAATAATGAAGACAACTTTATTGAATGCATTATGAAGAAGAGAAAAGTGATGGTTTTGGAGTGTTTAAGAAGGCAAAGAAAGCAATGCTTTATGTCATTTTTGCGTATGTCTTGGTCAAGTTAGACATCATAATGGCTTACTTTTGATTTTTTTTGCACTCAAGAAGAATGCAAGAAGGGGGGACTACGAATTTGGTGCTGCATGAAGGAGTTTGGAAGACAATAATTTCTCATCTTTAGTCATTATTGTTTTCCTTGGTGTTCATTGATTCATTTTCAAGAAGGAAACTTAGAAAATTTTCTCTCCATCTCCTTTCTTCTCTAGATTTTGGCCAAGCCCTCCAAGAGCACCTTTCATCACTCAAAAATTTCATCCAACTTAATTTTCTAAACCTAAACACCATTCTAAGAACATCTCAGTTATGAGTTTTTCCAAAATCATTCATCTTGAGCTTCAAATCCAAGCTTCAAGTTTCTATCAAAAATCAAAAATTTCATCTTTGTGCTTCAAGAGAAACCATTCGGTTATCTACCCTAAAATCACCATCCAATCTCTTTTAATTTCATCCAACCATAGATCTTGAATCTACATGATGTTCTAAGCAACTTTCATGTTGAAGATTTTCTCAAATCATTCATCTTCATGGACTTTCTTCAAGATCAAAGTTATTGGGTTTTTTGAGGTGAAGTATAAGGAAACTTCATTTTCTTCTCTCTTTTTCATGATCTAAGCCATGTTTGATCCATGGTTCCTCTTAATCAAGCTTAGTATACTAATTTCTATGTATTTTGTTTTGTATTTGAGAAGCTCTTGGTGATGAAGGACTTGGAAAAAGAAGCAAAACAAAAGTTTTTAAGGATCTTCAAGAGGTAAGAGGAGATCCATCTCACCAACCAAGATGGTGGTGAGATGGTATTTTATTTGATGGATGTGGAATCCATGTGAGGATTCATATCCATGGTCATGTAATTAATTTGTGGGTGTTTATGAGCTTTGATTAATTTTCTATGCTTGATATGCTTTGCATGATTTTATAGCTTTGATATATCTTGATATCTATACATGCTTTTATGGCTTTGAGGGTATCTTATATTATTTATGATGAAATATATATGTATATGCCATGACTTGATGGTGGAAAGGAAATTGATTTTTGGCTCCAATAGCCAAGGAAGAGCTACGGTTTTGATGCCCTTGATTAGGGTTCATGTTGAAAATTTTCAAGAACAAAAGAATTAATTTTTGAGTCTTGACTTAGAACATGGTGGATTTCAACAAGACACCTCAAAATAGGTGTTCACAAATTAATATTTTCATGAAAGATGAAAATGGATGATTTGAAGAGTATGAAAAATAAACAAAGGATTTGTTTTTCAAGAGAACAAGAATATGATTTTTGGAGGAATTTTTATTGATTTATTTTGTGTAAAAAGATGCCAAGTGTTTTTTTTTCTAAACATGAGTTTTGAATGAAACGGGTAAACGTTGATTTTAAGGATTTGCAAAGAAAGTGAAAAAGAATTTGTAAAGAAAGTAAAAATGAATTTGACAAATGGGTTTGGTTTTATAACCATTGGTATTTCGGTTTTGAAAACAAAATTTTAATGGTTTTGTTTGTGTAAACCATATCAATTTAAAAGGAAAAGTATTTGATGGCTTTAATGGTTTTGTTTGTGTAAAACCATATTAATTTAGAAAAAAATGTTTTGATGATTTCAATAATATGTACGCTTTTTTGAAGGCTTGTAATGCCTTGATTTTTATGAACACAAATGAATTTCAAAGTGAAAACGAATCGGATTTAATACAAGGATTTTGGAAAGGAATCAGGCGTTTATCACTTGAGAAAATCAAGTTTTTGTAAACGAAAATGTTTTCATTATGAACTTCAATTTATTTTGAAGAAGGTTGTGTTTGGAAATAATTTGGGAAAAATGGAGAATATAATGGTGTTTTGAAAATTTACTAACGATATTACTTATTTTCAAGTTTTGAAAATACGTTAAAAAATGTTAAGTTTTGAAACGTTGATTTATATCAATGGAAAAGATTTTTGTGGATTATATTTTTGGAAAAAGATTTTCTTGAGTAAGAAAATGTGAAAAAAATGAAATACAAAGTTATAATATTTTGAGAAAAGTTGAAAGGAATTTTTGATGGTTAAGAAATATTTTCTGTAATGAAATTGTGATGAAAAATGTTTTACGTATCTTAAAAATGTGATTTTTAAGCTACGCAATTTGAAAAAAATGTATTGAAAATGATATTGATTTATTTAAGTCCAAAATAGTGTTTTGGAATATTGAAGAATATTTTACGTGATTGTAAAATGTTGAAAAATATTTTACGTATCTTAAAAGTGATTTGAAATCAATGAAAATATTTGTACGCGATTTGAAAAATGTTTAAATATTTTAAGCGATCAAATATTGTTGAAAAATCATTTCCACGTGATTTGAATAGTGATAGAATATTTTTACGTGATTGTGAAAATGATAGAACATTGTTATGAGATTTGGAAAGTATTTTAAATATTTTGAGAATGATAGAAAATGATTTACGTGACGTAAAAGAATGATTTTTAAGTTACGCGATTTTGAAACAGTGGAAAAATACTATGCGATTTGAGAAACGTATGTTTTTACGCGATTGAGAAAAAACGTTAAAAATTAGTACGTGGTTTAAAAGTGCAACAGAAGAGTTACAACATTTTGAAAACGTATGTAAATGTTACGAATTTTGTAAACGTGAAGAATGATTTTAATATTGTAAAAAACGTAATAAAACGTTTTGGAATTTTAAAACGTAACAAAAATGTTACGGTATTGTGAAAATATAAAAGAAGTGTTATGGTATTGTGAAAACATAACAGAAAAGTTTTGGATTGTGAAAACATAATGTAAATGTTACGCGATTATGAAAATACGGTAAAAGTGTTTTACAACTATGAAAAACGTGATAACATGATTTTATTTGTTTTGAAAGTAAAGATGATTCTTGTTGAACCAAGGTGTCCATACACATGCTTGTGAGAAAATGACATATTTGATTGGATTTGGTGCATTATACATGCATTGGAATGGTCCGATGAGAATTTGGATATGGTGATTGCTTTCAGAAAACACACACCTCTTGAGTGGGTGCGATATGCGTAGTGTAGGTCACTTGTTGACCTTGGGGCATCGAAGTGCGGGTTGCTACTACATGGGTGGTTGGTCGCTTTCTTCCCGTAGGTTAGACCGATCTACCGATGATCCGGACCGAGACACTATTCTTAATCAAGATCTCTGATAAAGATCGTGTATATCTTAGATGTGCAAAATCAAAATGAGGATTATAGCACGTGTCCTGGAGGATGTGGTACCTAGGCAGATCTTTTTCGATCATTTCTCCGACCCGAGTTTAGCTCCATGGAGTAGGAAATCGAGTCTTGTGTACATACATAATCTAAACATTTATATCTGTGATATATTAATTGAGGAATATTGGTATGACAATTGTTTTGAATACTTGGATGATGATGATGATAATTGGACATTATCGTAATTGTTGTTTATGATAATTGAATTGATAAATGATTTGATGATGATAGTTGATTAATATTGAATATATTATTGGAAGTTTGATATGATATCCCTGTATGATATTCTTTGCTTGTGTTATCTCCTCTTTGCTTACGTATTGGTATTGGTGTAGGTGATCTCACCTCTTTTTATATTGTTTTGTTGTGTCAGACTTCAGTTAAAATCAAATATTAGAAGGATCGAGTTAACTCTTAGGCATAAACAAAATCACTTGACTTCAAAGATTGATGAGAACATTGAAGAGTGGTCATCTCAAGTTCGAAGGTGTTCGAGTAGACAAGGAGTAGAGTTCGATGCAAAAAAGTTTGGATACTGAAGATAAAGAATGAGTATGTTAAGTTTTATCGTTAGTGTTATACTATATCCTTCTTTATTTAGTAGGGCCGTCATATTTTTCTACTGTTTAAAAAAAAAAGAGTACTGCTAGTTTATATTTCTCTTTAAATTGTGAAATATTAATTGGTGTCAATATCGTAATGAATAATTGAAATATGATTTTCAATATTACCTAATATTTTCAAGAATACTTATGGATTTCATAAATTTATGTTTCATAAAAAGAAGAAATTTTTTAAAACCCACTTTTCATAACTCAAACCTTGTGTGAATTTAAGTTTTTTCAGGGAGGACATGAGTTGGGAGAAATCGAACGTGATGTAATATTGTATAAGGAGGTTATGTTGACGGTTTTCATATTGATATCTAATATGTATCGTATCTTCTCATATACTTTTGAATACTTCTTTTAGCTGATATCTTTTAATTAGCTTTTGAATTTTTATACCGATACAAGTTCAGTATAAAAATAGTTAGATAAATTATAATATTTTATTGAGTATACATTGATTAAAATTGACTTATATTAATGTTTTTATTTTAATTTAAAATTTGCACTTTTATATTAGTATTATATTAACTATATATTGTATCTTATTGTATTGTATCTTATAATTTTTAAAATTTACTATATTTTTATATGAATATCTTTTCATATCTGTCTCCCGTATTTATATATGTGTTTCCTTAAGTTATAAATTCCCTACAGAATAACAACAAATCCTCAGTAGCAAAGAGCATCATAAATGTATATAAATCATTTAATAATTTCAAGCCATATGTGCAGCTTTTGAATCTAAGTGGGATTTTGACTATTTTCTTCTGTGGCATTGTTATGTCACAATACACATTGCCCAACGTTACAGAAAATTCAAGGATAACAACCACGTAAGAATATGATCTTTAACTCTGTTTTAGCTGGGGAAGATTAGTATATATTAATGTTAATCAATCAGTTAAGGTGGGGATGCAATAACAATTTCAGATGTAGAAGTAGTTGCAAAATTTAGTAAAATCATATAATTCTGCAGCTTCTTTTCTCCTTTCTTTTTTCTGTCTGCTATTGAGCAATCTAAACTCTGTTTTGATACTTCTAGCTACTAAACTTGACATAAGTTTGTATAAAAAGAACGATAAAAATGCAAATTTTAATTAAACAAATAAAAGTACTTAGAATATTAATTTGCAAAATACTTTCGCTATTTCAGGCACTCCTTTGCGACTATCTCATTCACTGCTGAAACCTTTATATTTCTATATGTTGGAATGGATGCTTTACACATTGACGAATGGAAAACGAGCAAAGCCAGGTAATTAAAAACTTCTCTATTTCACATTGTAGAGCATGACTTAATTAGTCGCCGATACATTGTTTTAGACACGATCATCGTAGCTTTTGAATTAATTCTTTGATCTGCATCGCCATTAATGCAACTGTATATTGGGTTCACAAAGTTCCTGCTGTTTTCATCAAGGAACACACATAGCAATGGTTTAATATTCTATTTTTAATGTATATTATTTTCGTAACACATTACCATGTTTTTGGAGCAGCGTAGGAACTTCAGTTGCTGTCAGTTCAACGTTGTTTGCATTAGTGTTGATTGGAAGAGCAGTTTTTGTGTTCTCTATCGCAAACATTACAAATTGCTTCAAGACGAGAGAGTACCAAAATTGAGTTTCGATCGCAGGTGATAATTGTGGGATTCTAATTCCTCAAGTGTTGATATTTTCAGGTGACCTCACTGAATTGCTGCTTAACTGTTAAAAATGTCAGTTTATAATATGGTGGGCAGGCCTAACGAGAGGTGCAGTGACTATTGCCTTGTCTTATGACCAGGTACGTAAATGGTGCAAGTTTATTCCTTTCTGAAAATTCTGTTCTAAGGCAAGCATTTTATCTGAGTTTCTTTCAAATGCAGTTTGAAAAATCCAAGAAGACATCAGATCAAGGCAGTGCATTAATGATCACTTCTACAATAATCGTCGTCTTATTCAGTACTGTGGTGGGTTTCATATTCAGTCAATGCAAACAACTATGATTTTTTTATCACATTTTTTTTTCTCACATTATTTTTTACACTATTTTCTATACCATTAATCATATCATTTTTTTCTATCACTTTCTCTTACTTAATCACAATCATTCAAAGTAGTGTGGAGAATGGTGTTTTTTCAAAAATGATGTAGTAACATCATTTTTGTAATGCAAATAATATGAATTGCATCATGAATAAATAAATAGTAATATGGTTGCTTGCTTCCATTGCAAACAAACAAAAAATGCAAACAGGTTTTTGGTCCCATAACAAAGCCTCTGATTGAGGCTGTGCAGCTAAGGCATTCAAAACCATTCATTTCTGATTCCACTAATAATCCAGATGATTTGAGATTACTATTCCTTGAAAACGTTGGTCCAAGTAACCAAAGCAACAATCAGCCATTTCACAGGACAAGTAACCTAAGTTTGCTAATTTGTAATCCCTCTACAACCGTTCACTACTTTTGGAGGAAATTTGATCAAAAGTTTATGAGACCAGTACTTGGTGGAAGGGGTTTTGTTCCATTGGTTCCTAGTTCACCATCTGGTGAAGCAGACGAGACTTGTTGAAAAACAAACAACTTAGATTCTCTTCATTTTTTCTTTCAATAGTATAATGCACAAACGGTGGTCTTTTATTACTATAGTACATATTTGAAACATCTTCTATCTACAGTGCCGGAAGTTAAATGGCAGAATTAGCTTTGAGGTTGATGGCCCATATTTAATGTTATAGATTTTGGAGTGATAATTTCTCAATTGAAATAGTTACAGTGGTGTTTGTATACAATAGATATCTTCCTTTTCTATACTGTGTAAACAAAATGACTGTATTTTTATCTTCCTTTTCTCACAGTTGTTACTTATAAAGAAATCATGGTGGAGGCACCCCATCCCCCGAATATCTATTTTCAATTCTTATGGGTAGAGGAGTATTCTTCGCGTATCTAATCTAATAATTTAAAATTGACAATTTGAAAATTATAAAAAAAAATATAAATAGATAAAATATAGCATTATATATCGTAATTTTATCCAATAATTTAAAATACTTACAAAATTAAAAAATATCACAAATAACATACCAAGTTCAATTATATTTTGTATCAATTAATTCACATTAATTATTATTATTTTAATGGTATATTTTTTTAATCATGTCTTTTCATTATGGACTCATTTACTCTCTCTATATATATATATATATATATTGTGTGTGTGTGTGGAGTTTGAACCTATAAAAAACACTTGTACGAAGGAACAATACTTCAAACAAGGATTGTTTTCACACTCTAAAAAAAAAAAGGAAAAATGAAAAAAAATGGAGATACTTAATCCAACTTCTCTATCTTAATATATAATTTAACATTTTTATGTGAGGAAATACAATATTCTTAGGGGAGGGGGGCGGGGGAATAGTTTGGTCTTATGAGGTTCTCCACCATGGTCATGAAGTAACCACATTACCTAATCCTGTTACACCAAAAAAAAATTACAAGATTCATTACCTAAGGAAAATCCCTCTTATCTTGATGTTATTATGTTTGTAAACCGATTTACCACTATTGACTATTGACCAATGTCTATTACTGACCTCATAGTAGTTTACCCCTTTGTAGCATATTGTTTCTGAGGAAGGGCTCTCCAACCAATATCCCGACGATAGAAGCCTCCTGGCCAGTTAATATCCTCAACAGCTCGATAAACTCGATCACGTGCCTCTTCAAGATCATTTCCCTTGGCAGTAACCCCAAGAACACGCCCCCCAGTTGCAATAAATCTTCCTTCAGAGTCAAAAGCAGTTCCAGCGTGGAATATCTTGATACCTGGAGCAACAAGCTCAGCTTCTTCAAGGTTTCTAATCAAAGTTCCCTTCTCGTATGATCCGGGATATCCCTTACTTGCCATTACCACAACCATGGCAGACCCGGGAGACCAGTTCAGTGATACCCCACTCAGCTCTCCTCTGCAAGCTGCAAGCAGAACTTGTGCCAAATCAGACTCCAACCGCACCATCAAGACCTTTTTAAAATTCCAGAAGGAAAAATGATAAACGCATCAGTTAACAACATGGCTTCAACATTAGTAACATAAAACATAGTGTTAATGTGATTATCTGTTATCACAGGTTGTACCCTCGCATTTTGTAAATAAACTGATGCTCGATTGTGTGTGTGTTTGTCAACTCAAATAAGATCTAAGATATCAGTGAACTAGAAAGATGATTAAAAGAAAGCTTTGAAAAGGTTGGATACCAATTTCTCTATCAGCAGAAATATCAATAGACATCAACTTGTGATTTGAAACCAAATAATAATGACCCAAAGAAAAGGACAATCACAGCAAGATAAGAAATATAGACATAGTAGTCTGTTGATACATTTTTCAAATGACCAAAGGGACAAAAGAACTATAAAGAAAAATGAACAAAGGGACAAAAGAACTATAAAGAAAAATAGCAAATCTTTTGAATTAAAAACTGCATATATCACACTATTAACATGAGCTCAATGAAAATGGACACATCTAAACTATCAACTGTGCTCTGTGCATAAATGAGAATTATGAGATTCCTAAAGCAATTTTTGTCACTAATGCCTTCTGAGTTCTAGCCTGTTATAGTGTATTTCAAGGGTTAAGTTATAATTAGAAAGTGGATTCGTTCCAAACAAGCATCTTATGACTTAACTGACCTGGCACTCCGGATCACCAAATCTCACATTATACTCAATTAACTTAGGCATGCCAGACTTCTTCTCAATCATAAGCCCGGCATACAAAACCCCAACAAACTTGCAACCTTCTCTTGACATTCCTTTCACTGTTGGGATGATAATAGAATCCATTACAATAGACTGAAGTTCGTTGGTTAATATAGGAGCTGGAGAGTATGCACCCATGCCACCAGTATTTGGCCCTCTATCACCATCACCAACTCGCTTATGGTCCTGGGCAGACTCTAGTGGAATTGCATTTTCTCCATCAACCAATGCAAAAAATGACACTTCTTCTCCTTCTAGAAATTCCTCAACAATGACACGACAACCTGCAGAACCAAAATCACCCTTCACCAGCATTGAATCAACAGCTTCATATGCCTCTTCCAGTGTCATGGCAACAGTAACTCCTTTTCCAGCAGCCAGTCCATCTGCTTTGATAACAATCGGTGGTCCTTGTTCTTGAATATATTGCTTTGCAGCAGATGGTTCTGTAAATGTTTTGTACTGCACTAATTTAATCCAGGATTAGTAAGAATTATGTAAGAAAATTCTGGCAGCAAAAATGACATAAACAAGGTCAAAAGAAGATGGAGACACACATATATGTTCAAGGAGGACAGGGGCAGAACACAATATACATGGAATTAAGATAGAAAAATAAGGGCACAAACATGATGACTCCACTAATTATCATATACAAGTATCATTTCTTAAATATATTCCAACTTGATTAATAGAACGATCAAGACACAAGTAGACAACTCTCATATTAGCTATCAAGGAAACCCTGTCAGCTTAACAATAATTACATATCCAGAAACCAATGCAATAAAGTTTTAACTAATAGAAAATTCAGGGAGAAAGAACATATAAACTACTTATAGGATACAATACATGAAGGAAACATGCACAAATAAGCAGTATCATCCCAATAGAGTAAGGATTAATCAGTGATCTGGTTGATGAGATTCAGAACAAGACAGACCTTGGCAGTTGGAATATCATACTTGTCACACAAATGTTTCATGAAATTCTTAGAACCTTCCAAAGCAGCAGCCTCTGCAGAGGGGCCAAAAGTTGGGATTCCAGCCTTAACTAAATCATTTGAAAGACCTGCAACAAGTGGAGCCTCGGGTCCCACAACAACTAGTCCCACCCCCCATTTACGGCAAAATGAGACTACTGCTGCTCCATCATAGACATCAAGATTTGAAATGCAAGTGGCATTTCCTGAGCTGGAAATTCCTGCATTGCCCGGGGCACAAAATACAGCATCACAGGATGGTGACCGTTGCAAGGCATAGCAAAGTGCGTGTTCACGTCCCCCTCCACCAATAACCAGAACAGTCACCCTTTCTTCTTAGGCATAAGCAATTTTTTTTAAAAAAAAATCAGTAAATGAAATAAAGTGAGTAAACAATTCATATAGAAGACATTTAATCTTCTTGACTCTTAAATCATAACAAAAACAGAAGATTAAATCAGTCGCAATTGTCAAGAAAATATCAGCAGGATGTATGCACTTTTATCCATAAAATATCATGTGTATAAAAATAATATCATTGCAGTCCAGAAGACAATGGAAAGAGACAGACAAAAGTCAAGGAATGGAAACTTTTTTAATCATTGGCCCATTCAGTAGAAACAGAAGTTCCTATAGTCAGCAGCTTATCAATTAATTCAAAACTTTCTTCAATTCATATACTAAGTGTTTGCACTGGTTCATTGGAAGTTAAGATTGGGTTTTTCAGACATTGCAGCAGATTACAAGTGTAGTACAAAAAAACCACAATGACCAAAACTCAGTTGATTAATGACAATTTCAATCAGTATTTACCATGAAAGGGCCGAACTGAGGTGACCACTTTGAAATTTACTCCATTCTACTATGTCTCCTTGATAGATACTGGTTCAGATAACACACACAAAATACTGAATATGCACTGGAATCTCCTCTCCTGAACTGATATCAGTGTGATATCAGATCAGTGGGGACTAAGATGAATGTTTACAGATAATACTATTAAGCAGAAACAAGGAAAACAGATAAATCTAGGCAAGTTCGAGAGTGCCTAGTCTCTCCCTCCCAATTCCTCTTCACTCAGTATCCTCCTACCCTTCTCTTCCCTCTCACTCCCCTTTTTCCTCACTCCCCTCTAACTGATTCCGTTTTGCATTTCTCACACCTCTGGCCACGTCAGCAGGTGGTTATTCCTCTCCACTTCACTGTTCACGTAATCATCATGACTCTCAGGGGATTGTAATCCCCTACATTCCTCTCTCACGCAGTCAGCATGGTTTTGGTGGGGTTGTGATTCCCTACATCCTTCCTTTCTTCTCCTTTGATACACTTGGGTTATCTCAGGTTTCCTAACAATCCTTAATGATTTAACCACAGAGAATACCAATAATGATTTTGGAGGATGAGTCTCCAAAAAGAAAAGAAAAGAAAAGAAAACCATAAAAAAAAGGTTGTCGCTGGTAGATGAAATTATAATATTATATATAATATAATAATACAAAGACAAGGGGAATTAAAAGATTGAGTAACTACAAAACTTACGAGAATTATTAATTGTCTCAACGCCAACAGAAGCTGCTGGCTCTGAATTCTGAGCAGCACATTTGAAAACACTGTGGAATGAGCGTGAGCGCATATCCCGACCAAAACTATGATCAGTAAAGCTCAAATTCAAGGTCTCAAGGAAGAGAGAAGAAGACTTGAGGAGAATACAGTGGTGTCTGAACCCAAATGGCTTAGAAACTCCATGCTTAGTGCATCCATGAAGATTCAAAGAAGCTCCGACATTGAAGGTGGCGCAAGACATTCTACTTCCTGTTCCAAAATTACTTACCCACTTTTAGAAGAAATGGCATAAAAATATAATCTTCCTAACGGACACATTGAGAGAAAAAAAAGAAAAGTAAAAACGCATAAAAGTTCAAAGGCAGCACTCTTGACTTGAGGCCCTGTATATTTGCAACTTGGGTTTTAGCCACAGAGCCAGTTCAGTTAATTTATCAAACAACTTGTGCACTTGAAACTCCAAAAGTTGAAATCTTGGTGTTCCATATGCACAAGCTGTTTAATAAATTAACGCATAAAATTTCAAAGGCAGCACTCTTGACTTGAGGCCCTGTATATTTGCAACTTGGGTTTTAGCCACGGAACCCATTCAGTTAATTTATCAAACAACTTGTGCACTTGAAACACCAAAAGTTGAAATCTTGGTGTTCCATATGCACAAGCTGTTTAATAAATTAAGTAAATGGGTTTTGAGGCAAAAACCCAAGTCATAAATATACGCTGGGCACGGTTCAGTTCAGCATAGAAAACCAAACTGAATTGAACCAGTACTGTGGTTTGAAGAACCGAACCGAACCGTTTATTGTTTTACATGAGAAAACCGAACTGGTTCTTTTGCATGTGACTAGTTCAAAAACCATTAAAAAACAGTTGAAAAACAGCAATGCACAAACAGAGAATCAAGGTAGTAACACAGTTATTAAGGTCATAAGGTGACAAAGGGACGAGATGACCTCTAAGTCTCTCTAACACAGTGATCAGATGCAGTAGGAAATGTACAAGCTCAGCACACAAAAGAAAATATCCCAGCTCTTGCAAGCTTCAGCCAAATGCCCCTTCTTTTCCAGCAGCCAAATGCCTTCTTCTACAGCAGCAGCCCAGTCCTTTCTTCCTAGCAGTAGTGTCTTCCTTTTTTGGCAAAGCTTAGTCAACCTGAAACACTAATTCAATATTATAAAAAAAAAAAAAGAACCGGTTCTGCAAATGGATTTGAATTTTGAACCAAAGCAAGGCCAATCTATGCTGCTTCCAATCCCATTATCAAGCAAAGCGCTGAACAAATCTTCAGTTTCCAGTAGCAAATTCAGACACAAGGACCAAGCATATTTTCATATTTTTCTTCAAGATTCAAAAACAAACTAGGAAAAAAAAACAAATAAATATTTAAAAACCAGTTATCAAAAACCAGTTCAGTATTCACTCAGTATTCCCATCTCATACCCCGTTAAAGAAAAACAAAGAAAATGCAAAATTTACAAACTGCATAGATCATTCTTCCTTAAACAAAGAGCTCTAACATATAATTTTCATCTCTGCCTATACAGATTGACCATGATCCTTGCCTATTGGACCATTGGTATGACATGATATGTGACACATCTTTTATTGTTTTCTTTCAAGTGGATATTTATCAATCTGGCATGATCAATGCTAAAACAAGATACAGCATTATAAGATTTACATGAGAATGGATTTACCGCATGGGCTAAGCAAGATACAGCCATAGAGATATATACCTTCAAATATCTAGCAGCCATAGAGAGTCTTCAAATTTCACAGAAAAGATTTACAGCAAGGGCTAAGCAAGATACAGCCTCTGCATTAAGAAAGAGAAAAAGGAGTTTAACATTGAAAGTGTTACTGTCTTCATATTAAAAGGAGTTTAACATGAGAATAGGATCACACTTGCTTTTAGTCCTATTACAAATAGTAAGATCAATTCTACAACAAGAAAAAAAACCTTTGGATGGGTCCCTGACACCCTGTATCAAAATGAAATTCTATCAATCAGACCATACATTTTAAGAAGACAGCACTTGATTGAGAAGTCATACCCTACTATGCCGAAGAAAGAAGAAACTGCAAAGCATATCCTGCAATCAGAGAAAATGCCATAAAAGTGAACTATACCTAAGGCTCAGACGTAGAAAATATGGCAAAACTAATGCGGAAACTGAATAGGAACAGACCTATTTGGTTTCTGAAATGCCAAAGGACATACTTTTGAATTGAAAAACAACATTGGCAGTAAAATACAAATTAAAGTGGGTAGGATCAACAAGACAATAAATATTAAAAAAAGTTAGTTGCTTGACTTAAAATTAACTAACAATCCAACAGATTTCATCAAGAAAAGGTAGGTTTAAGTTTAACTATCGTAATTGATGTCAATAACAAGCTGGTAATAACTTTGACAACGTATATGGAGAAGCACACTGTAATTACTAGGTCACTCATTAGGCATAAATTACATTCCTAAAACATATTTAGACTCCTAATTGTAGTCCAAGTTAATAAATTAGTTAAACCTACCTGAGAATAACGTGTGTTAGTCCGAGTGGAAGAAATTTGGGTCCCTTAAACATGTAATCTTAGATTCCATGTCAGGATTCATGTGCATAGAAATAATACCATTGGAAATAATCCAAACTTAGGCACCTGAACATATTACTAGATATCAGTCTGTCAAGATGGGGACTCTGGAAAAAAAAAAGTTAAACCTATCCTGAACGTGGTGTATACCAAATTGAGAAATCCTCAATAAGTGACTGGTGTTCAAAGTTTGATTTGGTTCGGTTTTGAGGACATATCACAAATGAACCAAACCAGTCGGTTTATGCTTCTCATCGTCCATTCGGTTTGATTAGTAGTGGAGAACCGAACCAAATTCGGTTCGGTTTTTCGGTTTGTGCAAGAACAAAGAGCAAATATCAATTTTCTAATTACTAGCACTAGGGGTGTCAAATGGATGGATTGGTTTGATTTTGGATTGGATCATAATGGATGGATCCAAAATAAACTATTAATCCATTTAAGATCCATTACAAAATACTTAATATTATCCAATCCATCAATTACAAATTTAATGGATGGATATTCAATCAATCCATTAATCAATTTTAATGGATTGGATGGATGGATATCCAATCCACTCATTAAAAAAAAATTATCTCTAAAATTTATCTTTAAAAAAAATACTTTAATGAAAGTGAAAGTGTTGAAATAATTAAAAAGGTAAAATACATTGGATATCCATTGGATTGGTTTTTAATTGGATATCCAACGGATATCCAATGGATCCAGTGGATATTTTGGTTGGATTACTAACTATCCATAATTGGATGAACTTAATTGGTTTTAATATGGATGAATTGGATGAATTAAAAATTAATGGATTTTTTTGCCAGCCCTAACTAGCACAACACAAAACAACAAAACAAAGCATTTAGCAATTTCGTACTGCAAATTCCATTCCAATTTCCAGTAACAGAACAACAGAACATAGGAATTCGAAATTGATTCGAAAACACAGAGTAAGAAGCAAGAGGCCAATAGCCTACAGAAATTTATTTGAATTTCGAAGGACATACCTCAGTCCTAAAACTATTAGATATGGTGAACGCTGTGACGGTGGGGCGGTGTGAGGCAGTAAATGAGTACTCACGGCGAGCGACTGCGTCTCTTCTCTCTCACGACGGTGGAGGTCTCACCTCGCAGCGACGCCGGCTGGCGACGAGAGTGGATGATTGGTGGTCGCGGCTGACGGCGGGTCGCACCTTGCGAGAGAGAGGGCTTAAGGTGGCAGCAGTGTACCGTGAGTCTGTGAGAGTCAGACTGCAGCAGAATGAGAGGCGTTTAGGATTTTGTAAGTCGGGATAAAGTAGTAAATTTAAGTTAGGGACTTAGGGTAGCTTAGTAATTACATACATAAAATACTTTTTTTAAATACATATACATAAAATACTATATATATATTAATTGATTTAAATCAATTTTAAAAAATAAAATCAAACTCCAAACCAAACTTATCAGTCCTTAAAAACAAAAAGTGAATCAAACCAAACAATTTCGATTTTGATAGATTTTTTATTTTTCGAATTTTTTTATTAGTTTGGACAGGAACAATCTTAGCTATTGAATTGTCTTTCATTCCAACATCAACATCCAAGGTTTCACGACTCAACTGTGAATGAATAAGCTCTTTAAAGATAACTAGCTCATACTGTTTGGTAATAAACTTAGATATCGCACATATAAAAAAAAAAAAATAATTTTTATATTTTTATATTAAATAATATATATATTTATTTTTATATTTTATTTAATATTATTTATTTTTTTATTTTTTTTTCAATCACATTCATTAAAAAGAATATAAATAATAATATACTCTTGAAAAGGAATATAAAACCAATATTTTCTAAAAAAAATAGTTAAAAAGTAAAATACACCCTACTCTTAGTAATAGTCAGTCACATGAATTTAAAATTTTGGAGCAACATATTCTTTAGTACAATTAAAAGTTAGAACTGCTATTTTACAAAGGATAATGTTTGATGTCCATCAAAAATATATCTATATATGTTTACAATAAGATTGCGTGAGAGAAATATCAAATTATGTTATATGTAACTATAACATTTTAAGTATAATACAAAATTAATTTATAAGTAAGTTAAAAAAATTAAATGTATAAAAATTAGATGAATAACGAGATTGATTTTGATAAATTCATCATGAAAAATAAATTTAATGACTAAACAGATCAATAACCATTAGATAGAGTATAAAATTGATATTTGTAGTAGAAAATTAATATTAAGAATATGGTATCAATTTGTTACCTTTTATATTAAAATTTCTTATCACTGTATTAAGAATATGGTATCAAATTTCTTATAACTTTAATAATTTGGTAAATAAACAAAGAAAATCTTTTTGTGTATAATCCCATTTCTACATCCAAGCTAAGAAACTAAAACATAACAGAATCTATAAGGAAGGAAGAAGAAAAGGATCCACATAATTAAATCGAGAGTAAATATTAGATAAATAGATTGTAATCACTTTAGAAAAAAAAGTATCCGTACAACTTAAGAGTCTTATATTACCTTGTAATTTTCTGCTTTCTATGTTTCTTTGTAAACTAAGAAAACTTAGTGTGAATTATTAAATGAGAATTAGAACCAAATTTAGTACAAGCATGTTACCTCGTACGATGTGTGAATGGAGGTGCAAGCTGGTTCGGCCATTTTGTGAAACCTAGAGAAATTATAAAATACTTTAAATCAATGGCAAAAAAAAAAAGTTGAAAAATGCAAGATCAAAGGCACAAATCTACCCACAAGAAGAGGTCGAAGAATGCAGAGATAAAAACTAGGTTCGTGCGAATTTTAGACTTAGAATTAGTAAAAAGGTTTTGAGATGTTATCGAGTCATTAAAAATTAGATAAGATTTGGTATATTTAGGTGAACCAAATTGGTTTCATAATTAGGTTTTCTTTTTTTTAACAAAGTTTCACCATTAGTTAATTGAACCTTTTAACGTGAAACAAATCGATTTATTTTGATAACTAATTTTAATAATTTAGTTCTTTAAGGTTGGATTAACACTTTGGTTTAATTTAAAATAACTTTTAGTAGTCATCATTTAATCATTAATTTGATAGAAGAATAAAAAAAATGTTATGTATATATTTGAAGAAGAATACTAGATGTATATTTTTATTTTTTACATTTTTTTATATAAGAATATGTGAATATATGAGAAATCAAAATATAATATATAAAAAATGATATTAGATTAAGTATAAATTAATAATTAAATAATAAAATTATATATATATATATAAAATGATATATTTAAATTTATTATTTAAAATAAATAAATGAAAATATATTTAATTTTAATTTAATATAAAATATATCATAATTTTAATTTAATAAAATTTAACTATGAATAAATCTTTATTTATTTACTTTAAAAAGAGAAGCTTATTTTAAAAGATTGTTGTGTACTTTAGAATTCTTTTTCTGTACGATTGAGATCCTGTTATTGTGGTAACCGCACCAACATGATTCCACAAAGAAAAGTAATACTATTATTATTTATTAATCAATCATGAGTCATATATATATATATATCCACTCGACATGAGGTGGTGACTTTTTAGTAAAGTGTGATACTGATTAATCTGATCGAATCAGAATCATCGGTGATAATAACAATTGCAATTAAATTTTAGCTAGTAGGAGGTTTTTTTGGTGTGATGGCGGAGACTGAGCATGGAGTGGAGGTGATTCACTCATGGTCAGCTCCAAGATCCCTCCGTACCAGTCTCATGTATTCTTTTGCTCAGGTAAGTAGGTATCACAATCAATCATACTTGCTATTCTGCTTCGTTCATTATGCATTGCTATTGCCCCGACCCGATTTATCTATCTGTGTTTGTTTGTTTCAAATGAAATTCATTTGTGGTAGAGGGATGACGTAGAAGCGCTTGATGAGCCCCTCTACGCTAATTTCCTTCGAGTCACCGGCCTTGATAGACCCTACAGGGACGAACTACTCTCCAAAATGGTATCTATCCCTCTTACCTCATCTACTCTCAAAACACCTTATCTATTATCTATTATTTTTTATAACTAATTGGAATAACTCTAATTACCACTTATCATCATTTAGTTTCAATTAAATCAAAATTATTCCAGTCAAAGCTATTATTATTAGGACAAAACGTGGATTTTTATGTCTATTACAACTATTTTACTAATCAAATTATGACATGTGTGTATTTAAAAAAAAAAAAAGAATAAGAGAGAGAACATTAATAAACACATGTCATAACTTGATCGGATGTAATGAACATATAGAAATGAATCTAAGTTTTGTCCCACGTCTTCTCTCGCTAGCAGCACCTACTGTCTATCTTTTTTTTTTTCGTTTCCTTGTGCGGACATGCCATCTAATTGTCACATATTATGTATAATTATATAAAAATGAGGTCTGCTAGTAATATTATATAACCATTCTCAATTCTCATTTTTGTTGCTGTAACAGGAATCTGATGGGAATAAGGTCGTTAAAGACATCATTTCCCGTCCTGGAACAAGTAAGTATAGATTCTGTAAGGTAAACAACATCTCTTACAAGATATGCAATCACTGAAGAACTATATTACAGATACTGAATATGTTTACTCAAATTACGAGAGTTGTTTGCTTCATATGTGAATTTGTTTGCTAAAAGACAAGGTTCTTGACAAAGAATCCAATGCCTTGATGCCAATAGTTTTAGCTCTAACTACATGACATGATTTATCATTACTTCACTGTCTACAGCATATGTCAAAACAAAGGGTACTAGGTTTGACAGAGGATCTAATGAAGAATGGAAAGCACTTCATTCTGATACGAAATCCTCTTGACATATTGGTAAGATGTTTTTCATTTTATCACTTGTTTATCTCTAAATCAAAAGGCCAGTGCAGCGTATTGTTTCTCCTATGCACATGCAGTCTTGGTCCAACCCATATGGATCTGTCTACATAAAAAATTGTTGGCTAGGCTAGTGAAAAGCCCAAGAGCTTCATGTTTAAGTAATGCTTAAAAGGTTCTGCAAATATTCATATGAGCAGTTTCATTAGTCTTATCTATTCCTTTGGTCACTGGCTGATGATTCTTGTATGCTACTCCTGATTATGTGTCCTCCAGCCATCCTTTGACAAGGTTGTCCGTCCATCTTTCTTTGAGTTGGGTTTGGCAGAGCTGGTTTGTATATACAATGAACTTCACGAGATTGGAAAATCACCACCTGTTATTGATGCTGCAGAACTTCAACAAGATCCTGAGGTATTTGAGCTCTTCGAACATGCTTGATTCTTATTACTGAAAAATGCATCAAAATAAGGTCATGTTTGGTTCATTGGAATGAGATGAAAGGGAATGGAAATAGGCTAAAAGATATATTTGCTTGTCACTATGGAAAGAGAATGTCCATTCCCATAAATGTGGGAATATCCATTCCCTCCAAAATGGAAGGAATCATGATTCCATTCAACCCATGGTTATCTCAATTAGTATTATACCCTTTGCATTTACTTGAAATGACAAAAATATCCTCTACCATCACCCCCCACCTCATTGTCATCATCACTGCCACCCCACCCCTACCACCATCACCATCACTATCACTATCGGTAGCACCTAGTTGGCATAGTCATCATGGGTATTATTGTCAACAACAACAACAACCTAACCTTATTTCTTACATGGATCAATTACTGCCAAGTGAGGTTGGCTACATGGATCAATCAATACCATCATGGGTATTATTGTCATTGTAATAAAATTATTTGTAGCCAAAGATAATAATTTTGTCAAAATAAATTAAAATAATACATATTAAATCATTTCTTAATGTACGAGTATTATTGTCATTGAGGTTTTTAAGATTCGATTCTTGCCTTAATTCTTGTATACCAAATATAGGGATAGAATGGAATAATCATTCCAATTGTCTAATTTCAATATTGATATTACTATTTAAATTTATTAATATTGAGTCATGCAATGTTTTTGATTACTACCATCATGATCAATGATTTTAAAGGACTAACACCTTAATATGTTCAATTAATGGCTTTGCAATATGAATAATGTGGTTCAATCAGTGATTTATTACTACTGTTGCTCGTCATTGGTGTAATACTATTATGAAGTGATTTATGATGTCCATTAGTTGCTTTCTAGACCCTTCTTTGACTATGCAATCTCTTTCAGTTGTAATGTTGGACGTGGAAGCTTTTCTACTAAAAGACATGCATAACATACTTTAGATCAGAATACAATTTGAAAGCTCACCTAAAAAGTTAATGAAACGTTATTAAAGCAGCTCACCTTGTTCTTTCAACATGTTGGAAATAATTTTTTTTATGTATAAATTTCTGTTAAGTTTTATGTTTGCCTTGATACATCATTCAGCTAGTTACATGTATGCAAATCTCAATTCTTTTTTTAATCTTGCATCGATATCATTATCTTGTTAATTTGCAGGCTACTTTATGGGGTCTTTGTAATGATTTGGAGATTCCTTTTCTACCTGCAATGCTCAAGTATGCAGAGTTTTCATTTTGCAAATCCAGGACTTGTGCTGCTCTTTTTTTCTGGTCTTTCTTTTTCAATGTTTTCTTGTTGCCATCTCCTGAGATTTGGAATTTTTAAAGACATTTAGTAATTGAAAATTTTGTCAAAGCATTCATTAAGTTACAAATTTGGTGTATATGGAAATTGTTCTCCTGCAACAATTATTTTGCATACCTGCATGAGAAGTGACAACTCAAATTTTAAACTTGCCAGTTGGGAAGCAGGTCCAAAACCAATAGATCGCTTGTGGGCCCCTTGGTGGTATAAAACTGTACATAAGTCTACTGGTTTTAAGCTAGAAAGGAAGTATCCTCAGGTATGCAGCTGTTTTGTGGTATTCTTCCAGTTTAGTTCCTGTTGCAACGGATTGCAGACCATTATTTCATTTGAAGTATCGATAGAATTTTTTTCATTGTTTGCACCATTGTTCATTACTAGTATTGTTTGATCTCATTGCAATTGGATACAAGCTTGGTGTTTTATAGGAACCCAAGCTAGCCCTATGTCTTCTTTCCATGTAAAAGATTAAATCCCATTTGAAAATGGAGACAAGAAGGTTTTTCTGGTTGTATGATTGGTTGGGGGAAGATACTTTGACTGGAGCAGGGGACAAAAATCCTGGCTGAGTTACTTTATGTTGTATTCTTATTCCCTTTTCAGCCATTTCCCTTTTCTCTCTATGATTTGTTGGAGCTAAGTTTACCCCTGTACAATATGCTTCGGTGCCATGTAAAGAAGAAGTCATCCCTTCTGAACCCTCCTTTACCTCCTCCCGATCCTCCAGTTCCTGCAAACGAGAAATTGCTTGCTTGGGTTGGTGATGAGATTGTGACACGCAAGAGTGCAAAGGTACTTAATTGTACAACATTATAAGGTCTCCTGTCAGTACAATAAAGTATCTGATTTATGTGATTGATGCTCACATTCTCATTGTTTTTAATTGTTACCCTGTGATCTATCAGGTTTCTGTTTTTGATTCAGTTGTCCAAGGAGGCGACTCCGTTTGGGAGGGTCTTCGAGTGTATAATGGAAAGATATTTAAGCTTGAGGAACATCTTGACAGGTAGTGTTACAAACTTGAGAAATTGAAAGTTGATGCCTAATGCTGTTATTTTATTTGACTCAGTTATGTATTTTGGTTTCATTTCTTATCAGTTTAACTAAACCTGTTGGCCATATATTCGGTACTCACAATATAAGATTTTATTTGTAAAAACATCTGGCCTTCATCAATGTTGTTGATCTCTGACATTTGTTGCTTCTCATCAGGATGTTTGATTCAGCCAAAGCTTTGGCTTTTGAAAATGTTCCAACTCGAGATGAGGTGAGTCTGGAGATGCTTTCTGTTCATCTATCATGTATCACTTGGAATGCAGCCTCTTATCCTAATAGGCTCTATGTTTAATGGTACTGGGTCTTACTGAAAACAAAGCACTAAATTCTGTTGTCTTTGGTCTTGTTTAGTTCTTCATTGTGATGAATGCAGTTGTAACAAATTGCAGATTAAGGAAGCTATTTTCAAAACTTTAGTTAGGAATGGGATGTTTGACAATTCCCACATCCGGCTTTCTCTAACACGAGGAGAGAAGGTTTTATTCTCTCGTACTTTCTCTCTCATCATTTCAGTTATGTAAATTCTTCTTGCTAATAATTCTAAAATTCTGTTTTATCCATCATTCACATGGAAATGGCAGCATTATATGACAGAGGCTGCAGAATTTTAAGTGTAGACTATATGCACACAAAAGACCACTCAATAGGTTTCTTGAATTTTTAAGACTATATAGGACACAATGTGTGTCCATGTAACCGACCCCACCTAGTGGGAAAAGGCTTGGTTGTTGTTGTTGTTGTTGTTGTGTATTATATTGACCTGAAATCTTAATAACGATAAAATGATACAAAGAGGTCCATTAGAAACCAATTAAATGAGAATTGTGTCCCATAGATTATAATCTGGGTGAAATTGATTGATAAAACTGATGAAACTTTAAGCCTGTGCTCTTAAATAACCTTTTTTCTGCTAGTATGGTTTATCAATGAACCCAATGTAAATATGCAATAAGCTGAATGATAGCCTATGTTTCACGAGTGGTGACTACATTTTATACCATTTGCAACCAAAGTTATGAAACTATCAATCATACGTAATTCTATGGAACAACCCATCTTTTAGCTGATGTAAAAAAAAAGTTCTTTTGCTTTTCTAGGTTACTTCCGGGATGAGCCCAGCATTCAATCTGTAAGGATGCACAGTTATTGGTAACTTCCTATCCCTGCACCAAATAACAATGATGCTGGTGCCAAAATACTTACATTCCTGAATGAATATTTGTATACCAATGTTGGCATTACATTACTGAGCAAGTTGAAATTTTTGGATTGACCTAACAAGATCTGTTTTATGGTTTCCATTTTTTCATGGGAATGTCGAATGATATCAAAGTATTAATTGCATGCATGAATTGGTATTCAAGGATAATATAGGAAGAAACAGTCCAACTGCTGCATTGAATTGATAATGGCTTTGATCTTGGGTAACTCTAAGAAATTACTTAAGTCCAATTCTTTGTTCCAAAACAATTATCTTTGCTGCCACACTTTGTTCATGTGACTTGACATAATGGATTATCTAGTTAAATTCTTATAAGGTGATTCAGGTTAGGAGTCGTGCATTTTTAGGGATTTATCTTATTATATGTGGTGGTTAAGCGAGCTATTTGATAGATTTGGCATGCTAATGAGAGCAACAATTTAAGCTTTTAAACCTATTTAATGAGGAAGCATTGTGGCTCTGGAAGAATTCCTCAGTTGTTTATGGAGTCATACAAGAATTCCACAATTTTTTTCGGCTAACTGAGTTTTCACTCTGGTTTGCGGCCTTTCTCCTTCTGTTGTGTCCTCTTTCTAGCAGACCCACTGCTGCCCGTCGCTGTCCATCGTCGTGCTCCACTGTCTACCACCATCTCCATCTTTCCGGCGACTTTTTCGGTGACCTTTCCGGCCAGCAAACCCACCATCGGAATCGCCTCTCCCAGATTGGCCAGAACCTAGAAGCCCGCATCTAGCAACCACAAGATGCGCTTACACACGTGGTTGGAAGCCCCTGCGCAGAGCTCTGCGTGCCGCTCCTTCGCCGGCGCGTGAGCCGCCCCATCCAGCCGCCGTTTGTACCGCCGTGGTCGCCATTCTCTCTTCTTTTTGGATCTGCCCTCGCCTTATGTGTTCGTGACCGTTTGTCGTGACCCCTTTTTGAATCGGTGCATTCAGGTACTGTTTGGTTGTTATTTACTGATCCATAACTAGTTCTACCTCCTCAGATAGCTCTAAGGATGCTCCGAAGGCTGAGTATGCTGATTTTTTACAGTGGTTTGCACAACGTAAGTCCTCTGGTTCCTCTGCTCCAACGACTGCCTATGCCGACTTTCTAAAGTGGTTTGAGCAATGTCAAACCTCTTATTCCACTGCCTCTGTTGCACATATTGGTACTTCATTTGCTTGTCTCTCTCGTTCCCCATCCATTGGTACTTGGGTTCTTGATTCTGGTGCAACTGACCATATTTTTGGTAATAAGACTCTTTTCTCCAAATTTTCTCACAATGGTTATTTGCCTACTGTCACTTTGGCAAATGGTTCCAAGTCCCAATCCCAAGGGATCGACACTGCCCATCCCCTCCTTTCCCTTTCAGTAGACTTTGTCTTTTATGTTCCTAGGTCTACTTTTAATTTGCTTTCCATTAGTCGTTTGACTCGATCTCTTGATTGTATGATTACCTTTACTAAAGACTCTGTCATTCTGCAGGACCGGAGTTCAAGTCGGATACTTAGCACCGGATGTGAGTCCCATGGTCTCTATCAGCTCTCTAATCCCTCTCGTGTTTGCGCTGTCAAGGATTCTCCCCTCACCATCCATGCAGAGTTGGGTCATCCCAGCCTTCTTAAACTACAAATATTGGTGCTCAACCTCTCTAAGTTGTCTAGTCTCCCTTGTGAGTCATGTCAACTAAGAAAACACACTTGTAGTCTGTTTCCCGATAAAGTCAGCAGTCGAGCATCTTTTCCTTTTACTTTAGTACATTATGATGTTTGGGGTCCCAGTCGTACTGTTTCTACTCTAGGATCTAGATATTTTGTCACTTTCATTGATGATTACTCTCGCTGCACTTGGTTATTTTTTATGCAAAATTGGTCTGAGTTGTTTTCCATATTTCAAAACTTTTATCATGAAATTAAAACTCAATTTGGTATTCCTATACGTAGTTTGCGTAGTGATAATGCCCGTGAGTATTTGTCTCAACTATTTCAATCCTTTATGGCTTCTCATGGCATTCTTCACCAAACCTCTTGTGCTCATACCTCTCAACAAAATAGGGTTGCTGAACGTAAAAACAGACATCTCGTAGAAACAACTCAGACCCTTTTACTTCATGGTAATGTTCCTTTCCACTTTTGGGGTGATGCAGTTCTTACTACCTGTTATCTAATTAACCGCATGCCCTTCTCTGTGCTTGATCACCAGGTCCCTTACTCTATTTTATATCCCTATCAACCTCTGCATTCCCTATCACCTCGTATATTTAGGTCTATCTGTTTTGTTCATAATCTCACTCCTGGTCTTGATAAACTTTCCGCCCGATCTATTAAGTGTATTTTTCTTGGTTACACTCGGTCCCAAAAAGGTTATCGTTGTTTTTCCCCTGATCTTCGACGTTACCTCGTTTTGGCCGATATTACCTTCTTTGAGTTTGTTCTCTTCTTCCAGTCTCCTTCATCGACTCTTGAGCCTATCACTGAGGTCTCTTGAGCCTATCTCTGAGGTCTTGAGCCTATCTTTGAGTTTGTCCTCTTATCACTATTGAGTCAGATACACCTTCGACCCCCCATGTCAAGCAAACCACCACTATAATTTGTCCCTTTCAGGTCTATCATCGTTGGCCACAACAACCTCCACTGCCCCTACCTCCACCAGAAGTTGCAGAGGTCAATGTGGACTCTCCTTCGGCACCAATTCCTTTACCTGCTCTGGCACTGCCTGCTGAACCTAACCTTCTCATTGCTCTCCAAAAAAGTATACGGTCTACTCGTAACCCTTCTCCTCATTATGTTAATTTGAGTTATCATCGCCTATCTTTTTCGCATTATGCTTGTCTTTATTCCTTGTCTTCTTTGTCTATTCATAACTATCCAGGTGACACTATCTCATCCTGGGTGGAGACAAGCTATGATTGATGAGATGTGTGTCCTTCAGAGCAGTGGTACTTGGGAACTTGTTCCTCTTCCTCTCGAGAAGTCTGTTGTAGGCTATCGATGGATTTATATGGTCAAGGTTGGCCCTGATGGCAAGATTGATCGCCTCAAGGCTCCTCTAGTGGCAAAAGGGTATACTCAGATTTTTGGCTTGGATTATGGGGACACTTTCTCGCCCGTGATGAAGATGGCTTCGGTTTGACTTTTTCTGTCAATGGCTACTATTCACCATTGGCCCCTTCATCAGTTGGACATCAAGAATGTTTTTCTTTATGCTAATCTAGAAGAAGAGGTTTACATGGAGCAACCACCAGTGTTTGTTACTAAGGGGGAGTCTTCTGGACTAGTTTGTCGTCTTCACAAATCTTTGTATGGCCTTAAACAGTCTCCTAGGGCTTGGTTTGGCCGATTTAGTACTGTAGTTCAGCAGTTTGGTATGACATACAGTGAGACTGACCACTCTGTCTTCTATCGCTATTCAGCTCAAGGGTGTATTTATTTGATTGTGTATGTCGACGACATTGTTATCACTGACAGTGATCCCCATTGCATAATTCAGGTAAAACAATATCTTGGTCATCGCTTTCAGATCAAAGATCTTAGCAAACTTTGATACTTCTTGGGAATAGAGGTGACACAATCCAATGATGGTATAGTAATTTCACAGAAGAAGTATGCCATGGACATTCTTCAAGAAACAGGTCTATTGAATGCAAAGCCTGTTGACACTCCTATGGATCCGAATGTTAAACTTCTACCAAATCATGGGGAGCCACTCTCAGATCTAGGAAGATACAGAAAGTTAGTTGGAAAACTGAACTACCTCACTATTACCCGTCCTGACATCTCCTTTGCGATTAGTGTGGTAAGTCAGTTTCTAAATTCACTTTATGATGCACATTGGGATGCAGTGATTCACATCCTAAAGTATATTAAAGTAGTTCCTGGAAAAGGTCTTGTCTATGAAGATAAAGGTCACACTTAGATTGTTGGATACTCAGATGTTAATTGGGCAGGTTCTCATCTTGATAGAAGATCTACTTTTGGGTATTGTGTATTCATCGGGGGTAATCTAATATTTTGGAAGAGTAAAAAACAAAATGTGGTCGCAAGATTAAGTGCCGAAGCGGAATATCGAGCCATGACTTTAACTACTTGTGAACTCATTTGGTTAAAACAAGTACTTGAAGAGCTTCGATTTGGGGATATTATGCAAATGACACTCATTTGTGATAATCAAGCTACATTGCATATCACATCTAATTCAATGTTTCATGAGAGGACTAAACATATTGAGATAGACTGTCATTTTATTAAAGAAAAGATCCTATCTGGAGATATCACCACTAGCTTCGTCAATTCAAATGATAAACTGGCGGATGTTTTCACTAAGTATTTGAGAGGTCCTTGGATAAGCTATATTTGTAACAAGTTTGGTGCATATGACCTATATGCTCCAGCTTGAGGGGGAGTGTTGAAAACTATGTCTAGATTCTTTGTATAGGCTAACCAAATCATGTAATTATGGTAATTAGGATCTTTGTATTTATTGTAATAGGTCTATATAATTCAACTTCCGTTGTATAGTTTAGACACACGGTTTCTTCATGTCTCTCTCTTTTCTCTCTTTCAACATTACCTTAATTATTTCATGACTCAACGATGTGCTTTCAAATGTATAGGCAATTTTATACTGAAATTGGTCCTTCTTGAAATATGCAGTGCTTGCTGAATGGAAGCCCCCAGTTTATGATAACATGCACGGTATAGTTCTTGTAACTGCTACAACATGCCGTAATTCACCAAATGTAAGTTTCTTGTTTGTACACTTGTTAATTGAAAAGAAAAAAGTTGTTCTTTCAATTGTTTTATGTTTGAATTACTAGTGAACTTTCTGTCTCGTCAAATAGTAGTCAACATCCAAACTTTTCTGTTATCTCACCTTGGTAGTAATGTCAATGTTTTAAAACCAGTGTTTGGACATGAAGATGTAGAAGGAGAAGAAAGGTGTTAATTCTATAAGCAGCAGAGCAAAGTTATAATCTCTAGAGTTAAAATTGTCAAGGACATTTTAATATAAAATATATGTATGTATATGTATATATATATATATATATATATATAAAGAGAAAGCAGAAGTAGCGTGTAACGTCCCGGGACTATCTGCAGGATTGATGAGCTGTCTCCACAAACTAACACGGGTCTTTTCAATGTGCTTTGTCCTCACTCACGCGCATCTTAGAAAACTTCCCAAGAGGTTACCCATCCCACAAGTGCTCCAGGTCAAGCACGCTTAACCATGGAGTACTTATGTTCTTGGCTCCCGAAAAGAAGATGCATCTTGTTGATATGATTACTGCTAATCAATTCCTTTAAGCCATCCTCAACTATGTAGTCCCATACCTGCACAGTCTCTGAATCCCTCTCATTCCGGTGTGAATTCAGTTCATTCATGTGTCCCTTCGCCTAAAAGTCTGCTAGGAGCCGCTCCTTGTTCGTGCTTCTCTTACACCGGTGTCCACTCCCCGCCCTCGTCGGCTCTGGGTGTCACATGCCCACCAGCTTCCGCCTGGTTCGTCTCTGAACCATACCATACTGGGAGAGGTCCCGTCTTTGATACCATTTGTAACGTCCCGGGACTGCCTGCAGGATTGATGAGCTGTCTCCACAAACTAACACAGGTCTTTTCAGTGTGCTTTGTCCTCACTCACACGCATCCTAGGAAACTTCCTAGGAGGTCACTCATCCCACAAGTGCTCCAGGACAAGCACGCTTAACCATTGAGTACTTATGTTCTTGGCTCCCAAAAAGAAGATGCATCTTGTTGATATGGTTACTGCTAATCAATTCATTTAAGTCATCCTCAACTATGCAGTCTCATACCTGCACAGTCTCTGAATCCCTCTCATTCCGGTGTGAATTCAGTTCATTCATGTGTCCCTTCGCCTAGAAGCTTGCCAGGAGTCGTTCCTTGTTCGTGCTTCTCTTACACCTGCGTCCACTCCCCGCCCTCGTCGGCCCCAGGTGTCACATGCTATTCTCCCCTCCTTTTAAAATTTTGTCCTCAAAATTGTTCACTTCATGTAAACAACTGGAATAAACTTCCTTAACATGGACTTTCTAACTACTATGTAGTCCTTTTCAATACTAGATTTTCCCTAACCACACTTTCTCTAGAGGAAATAAACTTACCTCAAAACATTCGATTCCTCTGCTTGTGGATGGTAATCTGTACTAAAACTCAACTTAACTTTAAACTACTTATGCAAGGCTTCCCAATAACTAGCTGTGAACATAGAATCTCTCTCGGATACTATATTCTATGGGATTCCATGCATCCAGACTATTTCCTTCAAAAGTAGCTAAACTACTTTTTTAGAAAATGGCTAACTTTGCTTGGCAAAAGGTAGGTAGATTACTTACCATTTCCACCCTTGCTTGCAACTTAACATATTCTGCCATGTTCTTTAACATACTAGGCTACCAAAACATCTTCCTTAACTCTTGAAGAATCTTAGTAGCCTCTAGATAGATGGTATTCTTTCTCTTGTGAGCCTCCTCTGGGATCCTTTCCTTGGTTTTTGACCCTCTAGGAATGCAAAGTCTATTTCTAAACTTTTGCCATTTCCTCATTGGTCATAACCAAGATCTTCTATGGTTCCTTAGAAGTCTTGCTTACTCTTGTCCCTTAGAGCTTCATTCTTCTTCTGAGTTTCTAATAAATCTGAGTTCTTAGGCCTCTTACTATGTCCACCTTGCTCACTGTGAGACTATCTAGAATCATAGTCATTACTAGACTCAAATTCTCAAAACTCTTCAAGAATGTCACTCTCTCTTGGACTATCATCTAGGAAACTTAGTGCATCGACCATTACTCTGGCCTTGCCCAAATGATATCATAACTCAAGGTTATAAACCTTGAAAAACTTTACCTATCTATGCTGCCTCTTGTTCAGCTTCCTCTTATCAATAAGCATCCTTAGGCTATCATGATCGTTGAACATCTCAAGCTAGACTTCCTATGAGTATTGTCTCCAAAACTGTAAGGTAATCACTACTGTGGCTAATTCCAAATCACACCTAGGGTAGTCCTTCTCTTGCAGATTTAACTGTCTCGATGCGTAGGTATCTACTTACCTCTTTTGCATCTGAACAAACCCCAGTACTATCTTCGAAATATAACTGACTACTTCGAAGTTCTCATGGGAATCTGGAATTATCAATACTAACGTAGTGTTCCACCTTCTCTTTAACTACTGGAAACCATACTCATACTCTAGAGTCCACTACTAAGCACTATCTTTCTTAGCTGATCTAATCAGGATAGTACTAACTGAGAAAGTCCACTACTGAACTCTCTACTCTAGGTTACAATAGTTATTCTTCCCATTGTACTTCTGCTTAAACTTTGCTAGGATTCTCTGCAATTTCCACCTTTTGATAAATTACATAACCCTTAAACTTGTACCACTTGTGGCTCAAAACTGACTTTGGGCTAACTTGGTACGCCACTACTACTCTCTAAGAGTTTCCAAATCTATCCTTAACATACTTTTTATGTCCTTTCATAATCTTGGAAAACTCTTAAAGATATTATCTTTTCATTCTTAGTTCTAAAACAACTAACTATTAAATTAACTATACTTGGCGAAGTGCCTTTTCTCGCTCCTTTGCAAAGTCAAAGAGCTTATCTCGTTTTATTACTCTTGGGTGAGCTTAACTCACTACTTTGTCTTTGGTAGAGTGCTTGCCTCACTCTTCTACCAAGCTTGGCAAGATTTACTTGCATTCACTTACTTGCCCTAGGTAAAGTGTTTTACTCACATCTTTACCATAATAAGGTATTTTTCTCACTCCTTTAAATAGGAATTATATTCTAATCTTGCTATGGTTCAACTTCAACTATTAAAGGAACCATCTCTTGAGAAAATCCAAGGCTTCTCTCAACTGATCTTCTCAATCATCTTTTCTAGACAAAGACATTTAGTCTTGATAGTTCCTTCGTTTGACTGCCTAACATGAGCACAGTCTCACCCTTAAACTAAACAAGAACTTAACATCACTTGTCTCTCTTAGCAACTAAACCATTCCAACTGGGTAAGCAAACTAGATTCACAAAGTAAACCAGCATGACTTACAAAATAAATCCGTACTCTCCTTATACACACCTTAAAAGATTTCTCTTTACATGTGTTTTTACCTTATACCAAGTTGGAAGATTTCGTCGCCTTCGCTGCGCACTCTGATCTATGTTATGCTTGCGCGTCTTGGTACCTTGGAGTCTAATTTACCTCCTTCTTTAAGGTTGCTCATTTGAAAAGCATCTTACTCATACTTATCATTCCCCAAGCTACCACTTGAACCGGTGTTTCTTTTTCCTGATAACTATTGAGACCAAGAAGCACCCTCCCTAATCTCAATATCTAATCTCTTCCCAATTTAGGAAACTTTCTAACTCTTGTTCCGTTGTGGCTCTGAGATTCTCTGCTTCTCCAGCTCTACACTCACTGACTAGAACGGAGAAGTCCTTAACCTATTCTTTAGCTTGCATACTAATCTTCAGTAATATCCCCTTGCTCCAACTTTAGGAATTCCAATTCCTCTGCTTTCTATAACTCAAGGGAATAGTACTTATCTAGGAAAGTAACTCTACACACCTCTCAGGTGGTTTGAGTACCAACCATCTCTAATAACCTCTCCGCTTCAACTTATCAGCTTTCGACTTTTCCTACTAACTCTTATGAAGCAAGGTCACCTTCTGTTCATCAGCGCACGCTATGGCCTCAAGGATCTCATCCATCACATGAAGCCATATTTCGGCTCTGACTGAACTAAACTCTCCCTTGAAAAACAAAGGAGTAACTTTTTTGAACTTTGAGGAATACTTATCTCTCATAAGTTCCTCATTGTCTCTCGCAACTTACTAAGCGAGTCCTTCTTCTAGCTATTTTATTTCTCTTCTACTAATGGCAGTCTGCTTTCTCAAACAGTAGCCATTTCTCTAAGAGTTCTAGTTAACTCCTCCTTTATCAGACTCCTAATCTCATAGGTTCGCTTGGTAGTTGCCATTAGCTCCTGTACATTCAATACAATACATATTGAGTTAGCTAAGCTCAATAGCATGTAACTGAAAGACAGTCACCATTAGCACACATACCTAAGGCTAGTCATGCAATCTCATCTGCATATCTCAAAATGAGATAAAAAAATGCATGACACTTAGCGGAAAAACTCCAATCTTGACTATGCTTAGTCAGTCCATACCCCAGCTCACAGGATGAATTGCTTTGATACCATAATGTAACAGCCTAAAATCTGTACCATAGTATATCCAACAATACCTGGATAAACAGTATCAGTTCTGTTACTTCTAACTTAATCATCAACTAATCCATAACATTTAAATAAATTATTATGGAGAACCATATCTAAAGTTATACATATAAACTTTTATACATACAACTTTTACACTTTCAAAGCAAATCTAAATTAATACATAAGCTTTAAACCAAAAGCATAAAACTAAACGCTCCTAGTTCTTCTGCTATCTTCATCTTCTTACCCTTTCAAAGGGTCTTGACCTGCTAACCATGAAACATAAATGGGTAAGAATATAATAATTCTCAATAAAACATATATCTCATAGTATTTAAACCAAATATATACAAAGATATATTTCTAAACTAAAACTTGTATATATAACTTAATTATACTTAGGAATTGTATTCCTTATTTTGGCATTAAGCCTACTTATCCTTAGTCTGAATATACTGATCCTTAGCTTAGCCTTGGACCTGACATCCTAGGCCTAGCTTTGGATAACTAATCCTTAGCTTAGTCTTGGACCTGACATCCTTGACTTAGCTTTGGATAACTAATCCTTTTATGAGACACTTCGGTGTCACCACTTTACTAGGCTTGCCCGGCAATATTCACTACTTAGATAACTAATCCTTTCATGAAACATTTCGGTGTCACCATTTTACTAGGCTGTTAGATAACTAATCCTTTCATGAGACACTCCGGTGTAACCACTTTACTAGGCTTGCCCGGTAATGTTCACTACTTAGATAACTAATCCTTTCATGAGACACTCCGGTGTCACCACTTTACTAGGCTTGCTCGACAATGTTCACTACTTAGATAACTAATCCTTTCATGAGATACTCTGGTGTCACCACTTTACTAGGCTTACCCGGCAATGTTCATTACTTGGATAACTAATCCTTTTTAAATAAAGGAACCAACTCTTGCCAACTAGGTCCTATGGCACTCAACTATTGCCAACAAGACCCTGTGACACTTAACTCTTGCCAACTAGGCCCTATGGCGTTCAACTCTTGCCAATTAGGCTCTATGGCGCTCAACTCTTGCCAACTAGGCTCTATGGTGTTCAACTCTTGCCAATTAGGCTCTATGGCGTTCAAGTTGGTGCTCAACTCTTGCAATTAGGTCCTATGGCATTTAACTATTGTCAACTAGGCCCTATGGCACTTAACTCTTGCCAACTAGGTCCTATAGCGCTCAACTCTTGCCAATTAGGCTCTATGACGCTCAACTCTTGCCAACTAGGCTCTATGGCGCTCAACTCTTGCCAATTAGGCTCTATGGCGCTCAACTCTTGTCAATTAGGCTCTATGACGCTCAACTCTTGCCAATTAGGCCCTATGGCATTTAACTATTGCCAACTAGGCGCTATGGCGCTCATCTATTATCAACTAGGCGCTATGGCGCTCAACTATTGTCAACTAAGCCTTATGGCATTCAAATATTGTCAACTAAGCCTTATGATACTCAACTCTAACTATTAAAAGAGTTACTAGTGTTCATAGGGCTCAAATCATATCCAAAACACCTCAAATCTTGTCTAAAAAAATTAATTTTCAAGATTGCACCAAATGTGCATCATAACTTTAGAAATTCTGAAATTTTATGAGCATATAGCTTTCTCTCATATCTTTCCAATGCCACAAACCTTGCTTCATTTTTATGCGACATTTTGCAGAGGCCAAAACAGGGCATTCTTTGATTTACCCGATTTTGACTTGACTTTAAATTGAAATTGGGAACAAACGACAAGTGGGAAAATTTTGAAATTTTACAGGCAAGAAGCCTTACCTCTTAGCTTCAAAATGCCACTGGTCCCATGTCGATACGACATCGGAGTAAGAAATTATGCAGTCTGGCTTACTAGCTGCCAGAATGCCTTTTTCTGCAGAATCTGCCTTGGATTCAAACAGAAACTGGTATTGATTGGCTTGCTCAAAAATTCTGAAATTTTTACCACATGAAGCCTTATGTCTTAGCTTTCAAATAGCACTGGAATCAAGTGATTCCGATATCTACAGCTCAAGTTATGTAGTAAACAGTACAAGCTGTCTGGATGTTGCCCTGTTTCTGCAAAATCACCTGTTGTAATCGATTACAAGGATATTGTAATCGATTACAACACATCCAGAGGCCTTGTAATCGATTACAAAAGCTATGTAATCGATTACAAGTTGCCCAGAAACACATTTCGCGTCCCAGAAGCTTGGTAATCGATTACAAGGGGTATGTAATCGATTACACCTTGTAGAAAACCAGAAAAACAACTTTCCTTATGCAGCAAACTCATTTCTAATCATACAAACTTGAATTCTAAGTAATTTCTAATACCATTCTAGGCCCCTAAACTTATTGCAACTCTTTTACAGCCTATTAATTTTCTTGGGGCATAGATCTAGGTCCAAAATCACCTAACCCCAACCATTCTCCAAATCCATTTCCTATGGATTCTAATGGTTGTTCTTGAGTCATAAATAACTATCTAACATTCTCTAAGCTTAAACTATCCTAACTTAGTTCTTGGAATCAAGAACCAAGTTAAGAACTTGGATTTGACTCTCCAAATCTCTATTTCTACTCAAAATCCCAAACTTTATTCAAAAGAATCAAAGAGAGAGATGAATAGAAAATCCCCTTACCTCTTGATTGGATGAAGATCTTCAAGCTTGAGCCTTGATCCTTGATCTTCCTCTTCCTCTTCCTCTTTTCCCCTTCCCTTCTTCTTCTTCTTCTCCCTTTTCTCCTTTCTCCCCCTTTTCTTTCTTTTTCTGTTTTTCCTTCATTCTGCCGAGAGAGAAGAGAGAAATAGGGGTGGGACGTGGAGGGAATTAAGGAAAAAATTTAACTTAAGTTTCTGTACTGAAACTTATATATGCTAAGGACACTTGAATTATGCTAATTCAAGTTTTCCAACTTCCAACAACTTTAGAATAAATACTAGGATTCATCTAAATTGTTATTTTACTTTTATTCTATTTTTCCATATCTGCTGGGGATCAATCCGACATTAAAAGCACTAGTATGCCTAAAAATACCAAACTGACTCCGATTGTTCCCAAATTTTAACTACACCTTACTTAACTCATTTGTGACCTAGAAACAAGTTATCCATACTTGTTTCCCTCAACTTAGCAATTTATGCTATTATTTGAGTCATTTTAGGCTACTTTTCAACTTCTGGGTTGCAACTAAGTGTCTAAACGAACTCAGTTTGTCACAAAACTTAACTGACATGTTATACAAGTATAATAGTACCTCTGAGACCATATACAAGTCTAACATGTTTTCTCGGGATGTTACATAGTGCGTTATCATTTTGTATCTGTATAGATAAATGTGAAGGAGTTCCAATTTTCTCTCACCATTTTTCTGCATTACTTTTTACACTGGTTAACAATGTACAAATTCATGGTTAATAACGTGTATTGGTTGGTTGGTTAACGATATAGTAATTGATTACTGAAGATGTTACTATCCTGTTAACCAACTAATACGTGTTATTAACAACAAATTTGTACATCATTAATCGGTGTAAAAAGTGATGTAGAAAAATGGTGTGAGATGGTTATTTTCCAATGTGAAGCAATAGTGCTATCACCAACTACAGCATCCCTTTTCTGGTATGTTTTGGCAAAACGAGAAACATAAAAAACAAAGTATAATTTGCTATTTTAGGGAAGAGTTTCTTTTAATCACTACAGAATCATTTCAGCGACCTTCCTTTGACATACCAATCTATTTCATTAGTCTGATTACCATCAGAGAAGGAAAATAAAATAAAATTATCATCTATCTATTGGGCCCTATGTTCGTACAATTATGCTTTGATGTCAGTATGTTTGTGTTCCCTTGTCTATAGGCATATTTAGATCAGATGGAAGATAAATTTATTAACTTTAGTATTGGTTAATAACAAATGAGATTGATATCTTGTTCTTGTTTAACTCCCATGATTAAGTTCAAGTGTATGAAATTCTTCTGAAATTATTTTTTGTCATTCATGGGATTGCTTGGGATATAGCTATAAATGAATGAGATTAATTCAAAACCAACAAAATTTCTGTTTGATTGACATACTCCTTTTGTCCGTCCAGTTGATCTCTTCCCCTTTTATTTGTTTTCTTTACCAGAATTTGGATTCAAAGATTCATCACAATAACCTCCTCAATAACATACTTGCAAAGGTATTTTCATGTTCTCATCATGAGTTTTTTCGTGTAGTAATTTAATGCAAAATTTATTGAGTAGTATTATTGCTAGTAGATTATCTTCTATTGGATCAAGGATGGTTGTTGAACTAATCATGAATTTAGATAGGTTAATCCTTAGAGCAATATCAATCTAGAATATTGTGGATAATGTTTTATAAGAAAAAAATGCAATTATTTTTCTCACCCATGCTGATGTGCTCTCAATTTGGGAGGGGTGTTATGATTTATTATATGCTCAGAGACACACATTGATGATTTATTGCTACAGGAGGAATTACAGTACATGATAATTTGATTAACAGGAGCAACCATGATAGAAACCGGAGTTTTTTTTTTACATCTTGTCGTGCTAATATCCTGTCATTCTGAATAATATTTCTTTAACTTATCACAAAAATGTCGTTATTTGGCCTGGTGCAGATTGAAGGCAATAATGCAAAAGCAGATGATGCAATCATGCTTGACAAAGATGGTTATGTATCTGAAACCAATGCAACAAACATCGTATGTTGTCAACTTTACCATAACTGTCTAGTTTGTTAGGTAGCAGGGAGGTGGTTCTTGGAGTTCAAGCTCTGGACTATTGATTTATTCACAACTTTAAAAAGAAGAAAAAAAAAATTCTTACCATGGATAACTTGTAGCACTGATAGTGATAACATATCAGTCAACTTAATGCATAGCTTATGTAAAATCATCTCCCTTCATGATGTAACAGTACAGCAAATATGTTTGTTGATGTTCATCCACCCTAAGAGGGTAGCAAAGTCCTGTTAAATTTCCTTATGTGAGAAGGATTGTAGAATTTATTTATTTTTTCATTTTGCCGCAGAGTTTGCTAGCAACAGAGGATGGTAGACTGCATGTAGTGATTAGGTACACTTCAACTAATATATTGCTCCACTTTGTGCAGTTCATAGTTAAAAAGGGTCGTGTTTTGACACCTCATGCTGATTACTGTCTTCCTGGCATAACTCGAGCGACTGTAAGTTGTGTAAATTCACTCTATTTTTATATCTATTTATATTTCATACATATATATACTATTAGAGTTGGAAGCCCTGTTCTATTTCTCCAATATAATAGTAGCAAAGGTGCAGGTGAAGTAAAATAATAATATATAATAATAGAATTTCAATATGGATGACTGAGACCTGGTTAAACTGTGAGAATTTTGAAGGCACTCGGCCCATTATTAGGAAAGTTTATGTAAGAAGAGTTAGGCCCAATGGCCTATAGCCAACCAATGTAACTAATCTAACTAACTCTGAATAATTGGTTGGGCGACTAGCAACAGAATAGGGAGGGAGGAGGGAAATATAAGGTAGGGGAAGGATTGTAGAAGGCATGCAGTCATTTTGGAAAGGGTTAGGAAGCCTCATTGGCTAGAGGGAGATCTCAGATCTCAGGGTTTATCCTTGGTAGGGTATTGCTGTTATTGTACATTCTGTGGGGCAATTATCCCCAATTTTTTGAATAAGAAACTAGTGTTTCGTCACTATTATCAAAGCAAGGAGTTTGTTCTTGGCGAGCAAATCGCGCATGGTGAGCACGAGAATGGAGTCTCGAACCGAAGCATTAGAACACAGGTGGGAGGAGATGTCAGAGTGGAGGCTCATGAGCGACGCAAGGATGCGAAACATGGAGACCAGCGTCCAGGAGGTGTTACGCAAGCTCGACACAGTCTTGCAAGGGAACTCGGGGCCTAGGACAGGTGGCCCAGTAGATTCCAAGGGCAAGAATGTGGTGAGTGGCAATCACAACACCTGCGATGATGAGAAATGGAGGAAACTGGAGCTTCCTCTGTTCGAGGGTGAAGAAACAAAGGAAGACGCATGCAACTGGTTGCACAAATTGGAGAGGTTCTTTGATGTGAGAGGGGTTCCCGAAGGGGAAAGGGTTAAGGTGGCTTCTATAGCCTTGGAAAGGCAAGCTTTATCATGGTTTCATTGGTGGGAAGGGGGAATGGGGGAAGTTTCTCGGCCTATCTTTAAAGAAGCTGTCATCAGGAGGTTTCATCCTGCATCTGCACAAAATCCATACGACATTTTGATGGCTCTGAAGCACGAAGGCTCGATCAAAGAGTATAGGAGAAAATTTGAAGCGTATGTTGGCCAATTGAGAATTACAGAGCAAGGGTTCTTGAGAAGCATTTTCTTGAATGGGTTGAGGGAAGGGATAAGGAGGGAGCTGCGAGTACACAAAGTGAATTCTTTGAGGGATATGATGGAGCTGGCTCAGCTTATTGATGAGAAAAATGAAGAAATCATCAAGGAGCTGATGGAAAAAGAACCTGAGGAACCGAAAATCTTGGAGCTCAAGACCATTCTTGGAAAGGAGGAGGTGGATATTGAAGGAATGACTGTCGTGAAGGAGGTGGATAAATCTGCAATGGTGATGGAGACTATGGAGTTGATAGTGGTCACGGAGGAGGAAATTGAGAAGGAAGATGAAAGTGTTGGTCGAGATGGAGAAGTGTTTGGTGCAGATCAAATTAAATCAGTGTGTCATAGCCTAAGGGAGAAGAGATCTGAATCATCAGAGGAAGAGGGGGTTGTGAATGGGGAAAGATTAACCACAGTGGGCAAACAGAGGGGGAACTGGCCGGTCATGGCCACAAAATTCAACGTATCTAGAGATCCGGTCAACCAACCACCGCCGCTAGAACCACCGGACTCGGATTCATCCATTGCGGCGAATGGGTCATGGGCGTTGATTGAGTTTTGGCTCTCATGCATGCCAACCAAGCTTCCACCACCGGAACCGCCAGATCAAGACCCTCGTATGGTGGCCGATGGGATATCTGCAGTTAAGGTGCAGGCAGATTGGGCGACTGCATCTCAACCTTATTCCGGTAGCACCGCTATTGGGAAGGAGAAGGGAGCTGGGACAGAATTAGGATTAGTCCAGTTAAGGTCATTTTCTGACCTAATGGGCCAAGCCCAGATCAGTAAGGAGAATCATTGGAATTCAAAGAATATATTTGTTTTTGCACTAATGGGCTCAAACAAAGTGGGGGAAAACCACCCAAGAGTGATCCAGCTCATGAAAATCAAGGCAGTGGGTTTTGGACCACGATCCAACAAGAACAATGAGGATGGGCCAACTGAATTAAACCTATTGCATTCCAGTGGTAGGCCAGAAGTGACGATGACTTTGCAAAGGAGGATACCAAGTCAGATGGACAATCATCGGGAGCAGAAGTGTGAACAGAATTCAAGGGAGATGGGATTCTTCCATGCAAATAGTGATACCAATAGGACACTTGATGGGGAAGCTCCTCCTTCAGTCAGTAATGTTAGAATAGTGGGAGAAGCTGTTGAAGGATGTACCGTTAGAGGAGTTGGTGATTATTTTGGTGGAAGGGAGGGTCCCAGCAAATTTGAATGGTTACGGGAGAACAAGGATGCTGGAGATCTTCATGAGGTTGAAGGTGATGTTGGTTCTTTGATTCCAGGTGTTTCAAGACTTCTGCAATATCGTATTACTAAAGAAGCCATTGGAAAATTCATTTCATTCCAGTGTACTCCAGTACGTGATGATGGTGTTGTTGGTGACCTAAGAATTTGTATGGGGCAGGAGCGTATTCGTCTTGGAAGCCCAAGATTGCTTTCTTTACACATAGTTGGAAATGCTATAGAAGGAACACCACTAAGCATTGAAAAGAAGTACTGGGGTGGTGAAGAGGGAGATTCAGTTTACCGTTGGTTTAAGACCAGTTCCGATGGCACACAAAGTGAAATATGTCCTACATTTGTCGTTCTATTTGTTGTGGCCTCAGAGTGCATCGGAAAACCACATTCGTGGCTGAGTTTTTTTTGCCCATGTGACCCTTTCCTACCAAGAAGGAAGATTAAGAAGAACTTGGTTACCGGGTTGGAGACATTCTTGTTATCTGGGAAGAGGGCAGAAGCACCAGCTTCAGCAAATGTTGTTGGACGTCACAAGTTGGATGTTGTTACAAGTATAATTTGTTTCCAGATATCCGAGGAATTAGGAACTAGGCCACTGGGCTTCTAGCGATGGGACCCTGGTAGAAGTCTCTGCACGCTGCTTTTGGACATTGATCTAGAACTTCACCTTGAGGACAAGGTGAAAGCTTTGGGGGAGAGTATTGATGGCACTCGGCCCATTATAAGGAAAGTTTATGTAAGAAGAGTTAGGCCCAATGGCCTATAGCCAACCAATGTAACTAATCTAACTATGAATAATTGGTTGGGCGACTAGCAACAGAATAGGGAGGGAGGAGGGAAATATAAGGTAGGGGAAGGATTGTAGAAGGCATTCAGTCATTTTGAAAAGGTTAGGAAGCCTCAATGGCTAATCCTTGGTAGGGTATTGCTGTTATTGTACATTTTGTGGGGCAATTATCCCCAATTTTTTGAATAAGAAACCAGTGTTTCATGAAATTTGGAAGTGAAAAGCATTAAAGGTGTTAAACAACTGTGATGATGTTATGGATGGGGACTCAGGATTAGTAAACCACTTAAATATAGGTATAATATGAAAACTTGTGTGTCTTTCAAAGTGTCATTAGCTTAAGATATATTGTAGCATATATGTTGGAACGCCAGTATAAGATGGCTCCCAAACACCAATTTTAACTATAAGTAGTACTCTTATTCAGCATCTTATTTTATTTACTAGTAAGGGCACCATTTTGTTGGCATAAAATAAACTTTTGAAGAAAATGGAGTAGATAAATATAAAAGATTTGATTTATAATTTCATTCTGCACGTGCCAAATTCTTTTTCCCTTATTGAGATACTAAGTCTAAAGTATGTTCATTATTGTATTCTGGCATTGATGGAACACAGCTGTTTCTCAATTTAAGGTTATGGATTTTGTGGTGAAGGAGCAGTTAATCTTAGAGGAGCGGAGAATAAACCTATCAGAAGTGCATACTGCAGATGAGGTTTACCAATAATATCTACTATTTCTAAAATCTTCTAAAAGCGTTTCTAAATTTTTTTTTTTCATTGAATAATATTTGTGGCTGGCTTATGGAAATGAGGGATATACAGTGAGCTAAGTTATATTTCTTAAATATAAGATCATTAGTGAGTTTCTTGTACCACACTGTGAGATGTCATGGCACAAGATTGCATTTATTGCGGGATTGAATTTCGATGAAAATTATATATTAATATCCTACTCCTATCGTATTGAGACCTCATTAATTGCTTTCTGATTTTTATAGCCTGGCTAGGAATGCCTAGCAAAATTCAAGTTTGCTCCAATATGGGACTTTGTTGTTTTATTTCCATTGCATGATCATACAAGGAATATATTAAGAATCTGGAACATCTGCTCTTTGCACTGAATAGACTTAATACTATGTTGAAAGTTCTTCAAAATCTCACAAATTTATGTTCAATTTCTCTTTCTGTCTCTCTATCTCTCCCCTTGGTTCGAAGATTCAAATTTATGTTGAGTTATAACTAGAAGGTTGCCTTGCAGATATGGACAACAGGAACGATGGGAGAACTAAGCCCAGTAAGTGCCTTATACCTTATGAATTCAATTTTGTCTGAATTATGTTATCTGACATGATAGATTACTCAGTTTGGGTTTTCTGTTCCTCCTAGTTTGCTCAAAGGTATGTGATCTTAAGTTTGGTGTGCATCTAGAATATTAATCAATTCCTTTCATGATCAATTTCACAAAGGATTGTCAAAATTGAAAAGAATGTTGGTTGATATATATTACCAGGATGATGGTTAACTTTTGTGTCTAGTCAACTCCAGCATTTTGATGTGTCTGGCAAGTCCCAGCCATTAATTAGCCTGGATAACATAAACAATAACCACAATTGGTTAAAATGAAAGGTGAATCTATAGAGAGCTCAAGCTCTCAAGAGGTTGAGCTCTCACTAGTGAAATTGAGGTTTAATTATTAATTAAAAAATCAAGGTACGAATCTCAATGTGCAGTTAATGGTGAAAAAACTCAAATCTCTTTTGATCTTGAGCTCTCCATAGACTTACCCTAAAATGAAATGTAAGTGCGTGAGTTAACCAGACCAACTCAGCATCTTATTGATGAAATGCTCAGCAAAAATCCTTGGCCTTTAATCCATTTGCTCCTATAGAATTAGTCCCGTTTCCTTTGGAACTTGACAAGCATGCCCATCGGTAATCCATCTGACTGTTTTAAATTCTTACCAATGCTATTAGCACCATGACGCAGAAATTTGATATTCAACTAACTTGGCTTCTTGCAGCCCATTTAGTTAGTAGTTGTTAGCTCATATGATGTGCATAAACTCTTGGATACCACCTCCAGGTAGTGAAGGTTGATGGACGCACAATTGGTAATGGAGAAGTAGGGCCAGTGACTAGAAGATTGCAAGCTGCATGTAAAAAGTTGACAGAGCAGTCTGGTGTACCTATACAGAACTACCTCGAGACTTGAAATGTGTAGAATCTTTTTCATGTGCTCTTAGCCTATGCAAACAACTATTAGACTTTGCCACGCCACACTTTTTGCACTTAATTTCCATAATCCCAATTTTCTTTTAATTTCTTTCAGTCTGCAGTTGGAACTTGGAAGCGAGTGAAAATTGCTGGTGTGCCATTACTGAAAGCTACCAATCTTAGCATTTTTCTCTCATAAAAAATAAAAATGTATTTACTTTAATGTTTTAATTTTTTTCTATTTTTTGGGTTCCAAATAAAGCTATATAATTATTAGCTTATAAATGTAATTTAAAATAAAACTTCCATCATCTTCTCACATTTTGTAACTTAAAAAAAAAAAAATCTTACATCATGCACCCTGGCCTGTACTACTGCTCTAATATTTGTGTGAACATATGGAAGGAACCTTATCTTCTTAACATGCTTTGTATGTTTATCTGGATATTGTATCTTAACTCTCTCCTTTTTTTTTTCAATTTTAGATTTGAAAATAAACAAGAATAGATTTATTTTCATCACAACCTCTTTTTTTTGTCTATCAAATAAATATTTTCAATCTTTTTTTTTTTATCTCTATCAAAGACACCACTTGTCCACTGGAGGTAAGTCAGAATCCATTGCCTTGGCCTGACACAAACAGGTATAGCTGTGCCAACCGGCTTACAACTCAATTGGTGCTTCGCAGTCATTAAGATTCGGGTGTCATGTCATGTGAATCGGAGTTCAACTCTCCCTACCCAAATGGCAAATGCTTGCAATAACAGGTATGGAAGTGGCTGTAAATATTTTTCACTATCTGCAAGGGGAGCCTTATAAGTTAATGGTATTTGGGCACAGCTATTTATATATACCTCTTTCACACTTTATTATTATTTATATTGGTATTGATTTATTATAAACTAATAACTATTGATTTTTAACATAACTTATTTATTATATAAGTGAGAATTAATATTTGATGTGAGAAAAAGTGCATGTAGTTGTGTGCAAAAAATGTACAAAAAAACATTACTCAATATAATATAGTATTTAAAAGAAATTTCTCATACTTCTATGGCGTGCAGATTTCACAAGGATCAAAGTGAAAGAACCTATTATCTTCGCAGTTTTATAGGGTAAACCAATAAAGTAACTTTTTCTTATTTATTAAGGTCAAAGGCTTAAAACCCCAATAAAGTAACTGGCTGATAAACAACTTCAGTTTTTGGAAAAATGACTTATTTGTTCTATTCACCAATATGTGTTCCATTTCAATTTGTATATTGATTAATTAAGTATTAAAATAATTTAACAAATAATTTACTTACAGTTAATTAGGTATCAAGAACGTATGTAGATTATTGGTTAATTATAAGTGGGTTATTGATTAAATTAGCTTTATATTTGGTTAATCAATATATGAATTGAAATGAAAAACTTTTCCGTGATTGATTATGTTTTTAAATTACAATATGTTATTATTTGGTTAAAAAGTTACATGAATTAAAATAAAAGAAATATTTTGGTTAGCTAAATTTTTGGGTCATTTTTCATGATTTTTTTACATCCGTTTAACAATGTTGTTAGACAGAAGAAGTCTGACTTTTGAGCTAAATTGATTTTGGGCTAAAATAATGTGACCTTTTTTTCAGAAAATTCTCGTTATTGCACCGTAAGAAAGAATCTCACCCTAAGTACGTAAAGTTACATCTGGTATGGCAATTGGCACTCCCACAGTACACTGACCAAAGTAATCAATCAGCGCTTTGACTCAATCTGCTGTTGACTTGCCCTTGCCCTCTTTTATTTTATATTATTGGTGTGCATGATTCTTTAAGTTTTATTAGATCCATAGACAAAGGATGCTCTTATTTTCTTTTGTTGAGAAGGGTATGATTATATCAATTGTGTGACAATTTCAAAAGGAAACGGATCCTCTCCTGTAACAGGAGAGGTACTGTTATTTGTAATGCATAAAAGTTATTGATACCGCATGCGATAAGAAAAAAATTATGTATATCGCATGCAATATATAAATTTTAACGTGTATTTTTTATCAACAGAATCTTTTCCTATTTTTTGAGAATAGGAGAGAATCTTGATCCATTTCAAAACCCATTCGGCAGTGTCTCATGCGGACCAACATAGGGTATATTCACAATTACTTCGGTTCTTTTCTTTCAATTATTAGCGTCTTACTCTTCTTTTATATAATTTCCTATTTTAGGGTGATTGTCATTGTTATTTTAGTGACTCAATCTCCTTTTGCTTTATACTATTTGATCAAAGAAAGGAAGTCACTGTCTCCAGTGTTGGTACTATTTCTTTCTTTATAACTTTGCCTTCAACTTCAACTGTATGTATATGCTGCGAGGACTATTCTCGCTTCTCTTTTTGTATGTTTTCTATTTCCCTTAGAGCAGCAATCCAAGCCTAATATATCTAAATGTCTTGGTATAAGTGGCACTTACGAACACTTTTGCTTCGATGGTTCAACCTCTTCCTTTTTAACAAGCAAACTTTGAAATAATACAAGAGAGAGAGGGTTGGAATCTATGAAGGCCATGTTCCACACAAGAGAACAAGAAGATAACAACAAACAGGTGTTAAGAGTTGGAATTGGAATCTTCTAAAATACAATCCTGGAGCTTCTTCAACAACCAATGAATTATTATTATTGTATTTTACTCAGCTGCACAAACGGACGCTAGGCCCTTGTAGGGTTGTAGTGATCATGTGAAATCTGACATGAAAAAATGTTGGGGCAGAGGGCCAACAATAAGAGGGTGAAGGGGCCTAATATGTATTTCAAAGGACAGTTGAATCTGTAAAGGACATAAATTGCACAATCATGATCTTATATTTTAACCCGATATGCCTATCACTAATCTTTAAAAAAACTGAAAAAGTTATTTTATTACGAATTCATATTGACGTCCATGGCAAGGTATTAAACATAACGAAAAGTAATCAAGAATAAACTCTATAATCAATTATTTTGAACTTTAAGGCATGGGAAATTCCCTAACGTGGTTGAATAAGCTTAATTCATTATCATCTTTCACTATTCTTATATTTAAAGTTCAAATGCGAATGCACTAGGTCTCATGAGGGTTTGAAAAGTTATAAACATTAAAAGAGTATTAAACAACCTAACTATATTTTCTACAAAAAGCAGCTTAATTATGTATTCCAATAGCTTAATTGCATGTAACTAGATTGTTCAATTTCACCATGTTTACTAAGAGTATACTTCAATTGCTGATTAATTAGTATAAATCAAGTATAAATCATGATCCCTGGCTTCTAGCTCTTCAGGTGCCTTTAAGGTTTTCTATTTGCTTGATGCTAATGAATTTGTTTGGCGCTTTTTCTTGGACTTTTATCCCTTTTTATCTATCCAAGCATAAAACAACTTATCATTTTCTAGAATTTGACTCTCTAAAGTGAACCCTCACTTTAGACATTAAAGTGATCAGCAAGATGTGAGGACCTTAAATTATTTTAGAGCAGTGCTAGCTATTTCAACGGACAGCACACCCAACCAAAAGGTTAAATTCAATGTGTTGTTGAAATTCTTACATACTCCAAAATGATATATTTAACTATTCAAATTTTATTATAGTTAATTAAATAGATAACACAAATTTAATTTTTGTCACATTATATCTTAATTTATTCAATGCATTGTTTTGAAATTACATAAAAAAAAAATCCATTTTACTATCTAGAACTGATAGCTATTCTAGTGTTTTTCTTTGTTAGTGTTTGGCGGTTACCCTTGTGCTAGGGTGTGGCCTCTTTCTCTATGCAACATATTCCTATCAATGAGTTTCTTCATCTTTGAAGCATTTCTCTAAATCATCAAGACGCTAGCTTCCCATCATAAATCGATTTCGGTCTCTTCTCATTTTTGTTGTTTGAATCACTATTTTTTGTGTTTCAAGTCCACGACGACCCATAACCTCCGCCTACCTTGTTGGCGTTGGTACCAATCTCAACCTACACCCCTATTGGTGTTATTTTGTGTTGGTGTTTCTTTGTTAGTGTTTTGATTCGGATCTATTGCACCTCCTATGGCTATGGGGGGCCCATTTTAAGTGGCCTTACCGATTGATGGCAACGATAGTGGTGGGGACGGCAACAACAATAATGATTGTGGTGATGGTAACGAAGATGACGACAAAGTTGTGTCCCTCAAAAAGAGAAATGTGCAAAAAGAACTTAAGGCAACAAAGATCAACCTTGACGGGACGCTCTACGCCAACAAAAACTAGATCAAACGCTATCATAACCCAATACGATTTGCAATTTAATTTGGAAAATGTCTTGAAATTTTGTGTTATCCTAATAATTATATTAAGGGTAATGAGTTGTTCTTGAAATTAGGTATTTGTACTTTTGTACTAGGGTTTTAAAAAAATCGTGTTTAGTTGGTTATGTATGCAGTACATTTCTTTTGAATAGTGTGCACCAGAGGAGCCTTGAGCCATTCCCTGTAAGTATGTTGGAAGAAATTTGAGTGTTCACCTGTGTTCATGTATCTTAAAACTTGTTTTTCATTTGTTTTTTATAAAATTTGTTTTTCATTTCATTTTCAGTAATGAATTTATTTATTTTTGACAAAAAAAAAAAGCTAATAGCTATTCTAGTACCAACAACAGCCATTTTTGTTCAGGCTTGGGGTACTATCGAGTAAAACGTGAATATTTTTTAGTATTTTAATATGTAGTAAGTATTGCTACGTAGAAAAAAAAAATTACCAAAATCTTGACAAAACATGAAGGTGATTGTTTGATGGAATAAATTAATAGGGACTACTCACCCATCCAAAATAAACATGCCACCTCGAAAAAAGTTATAACAAAAATTATGACTGTCTGTCTAACATTTTTCTAATTCCATATAGAAAGTGTGTATAGAATTAGTCGATTAACGCCAACATTGAGGAGAGGGTTTTATAGGCTTTTTTATTTTACCAAAATTTAGGAGTTGCAGAATTCACTTTTCTGTAACTTTCTCTGCAAAATGGCAACTTTTGGCTACCTTTGTTGGTTGGTGGTACTGCTAGTTTAAAAAGAAACACATATTCAAATACTTACTAATAAATAGTTGAAAAGTATTCAAGATCCTTATAAAATTAGAAAGTATTCTAAGAATCCATGTTATTACTGTTTTGGATTTGACCCAAGGAAGAATTTTCACTCAATGGGGGAACAGAGCAAGGTTTTAAATTTGAGAAAACATCACAGAATGAGATCATGGTTGTTGAATGGCCACTACTTAAAAAGTCTACAGTTCATTACTCAAGCAATCATCATGCTAACTCAACTCTCCAATACATACAAAAAGTTTGAGTACAAAATAAAGTAGATCAATGAAGGGAAAACTTTTTTCACCCAGACAAGTTACTCTATTTGATGACTCAAATCACTCAATAACACTTCTCCAATGCACAACTTCTCCAACGAACAAGTTAACCACAATAAGGACTTTGCTTTTCGCAATAGTTTAATTTACATATGTAACTTTATTCTTTTCATTCTGCAATTGGAGATAATCATATAATCCCACCACCACAAACTTTCTTTTATTAGTATTATCATTTTTTAACCTAGGGATTCTACCTGAACATAGTACAACTTCATGAGTATACTTGTCAAAACGGGTTGGGCAGGATCACATTGGATTATGTGAGTTTTAAGTTGACATTTTATTAATTCAGTCTGTCCTTATGTAATGTAAACGGGCTGGGTTGACTCAGTCCATTGCGAACTGACTTATTTGGATTATTTTTAGTTTCAGACTGATATTTTGTTAATCTAATCCATCTATTTTGTCGGATTATTCGGACCAGCTCATTGGACATAGACCATTTTTACGGCTGAATTCATGGAGCCATTGTTTTACGTTCAATGTGCTAATCATTTGCAATTTTTTAATAGTTATAAAATAATTATAGACGCAGAAAGTGAAGTAAGAAGTCCATGACATAATACTTAGACGTAGACTCTCACACATGCATCTTTACTATAGGTTCCTGGATTCAGTTTAGTAATCTTGATAATGATGATGATGATAAGGATGGACCATTTTTTCTTTGTTCTGAGTGAAACATAAAATATGCATGTAGAGAAAGGTTAGCACTTCTAAAGCTATGCTCCGCAGTCTTCACCTGCTGTGCAATTCTACGTAGTGCAGAGTATATGTGTCTCCTTTGACAGTTAGACCTTTCGCTAAATGTCTACAACAGAATATAATGCAAAACTTTGATTTGTTATTTTCATTTAATCAAATTTTATAGAAACACCTTCTATTGTAATGCTCGAGTCAAATCATCAGAACAGATGCTGTGATAATACTGCATTGCAGGTAAGATAATTCTAATAATCTTGGAAAACATAGAATCAATTAAAAGTCATGGAGTTTTAAATCGCTTCCATTCCTTGCATTGGTATTCTGATGGCATACAGGTCAGTGACGAAAATTGAGTTGATGTTTTTTTGTCTCTCAGACATTATCAGGAGACAAGAATCAAGACCAATTTGGGAGCGTTTTTTGGTTTAATTGTTCGGCTGAGGCTCCTTTAAAGTGATATTATTTCTAAAATAAACAAGTATGAGTATATTTATTATTAAATTTTAGTGAGTTCAAATCATGATACATTTTAAGTAAATTAAGAGTAGATACACTTTTAGTCCCTTAATTACTCACTTTAGAGAATTTTTTTTTAATTGTTCATAGGCATAAGTTTATTAAATTATGACAACCAAATAAAAGAAAACAATATGGACTAATTAATATGTGACAATCGCCAAAATCTTCGGCTCTCATTTTCATTCGATGTTATTTTGAGAAATTCTCAATTTGGGCTTGACAATTTGGCTTTATGGTCGAGATACACATGACCTACCAATATCAAAGCAAGGTAGGTAGAACTGACCAATCATTCAAATATGCTCAAGCACAATATACCACATTCTTCTCCACCCCTACCCCAGAGAAAAAGAGAAGACGGAGAGAGAGAGAGATCAAAAGGAGCTAGCTACAAAGACATTTATAAGAAGGAATAAACCAAAAACTTCCTCCAAGGAGCCCACAGCAAGGCACCATCAGTAGATTAAGAAAGGATGAACAGCCAGTGCAATAATTAGGTACACCTTGAAAGAGGCAAGAGAGAGAGAGAGAGAGAGAGAGAGAGAGAGAGAGAAATATCCAGCATGAATAAGGTCATGACTCATGAGGTTAAACAACTAAATGGGGGAAATTTGGTCAAGGTCAGATCTTAATTCAACATTGCCTCTTGTTGAATCTTATCCAGCATCTGGTATACAGCTGCGGCTATATCATCCACTGATCCCAACTTGCAATCATCTTCTACCTGCAAGAAAAATTTTCAATACAATTTCACTTTCAGCGCTTACAAAGACATGGAGAAGAAAAGAACTCTAGTCTCCAGAGGCAGAGACTGCTAAAAATGCCAGAAATGAAATCTAAAGCAGCAACAACAAAGACAAACCTTAACACTGAGAGAGTAGAGGACAATTTCACCAGTGGTAGTAACATACAGGTGCAAGATTGTGAGGCGCATGCTATGCAAACCAGATACCATCTTCAAGAGCTGCTTTGGCCGCTTCTTGGATCTTATCTTGAGATTTGCATGGCTTTCCACCATTGTCACTTCTATATCAGCAATGCCACACTGAACCTCACCCACTTGCTCACCTATTGTCACAGAATTATCGCAGCCACTCCCACTAGCACTTGTTGAATACTGGGGAAAGGTGAAGAACTCGGAAAAGGGCAAGTTTGCACCAGCATCAGATTTCCCTTCTGTTTCTTTCTGAGCACCAAGAAATTGCAGCCTGTGCTCAAGCTCTTTAACAAAGTTAATAGCACCTCCTATTATAGAAGCTTGATCACCCTGCATTCACCAACCAAAATAAAAAACAAACAATCAAACTCAGTTCAGCAAAACCAAAATGTAGAAGCATAATTAGAAGCACTTTTGAAGTAAATAAGTAATAATGAAGTACCCTTTGGACATAAGAGTCTGGCATTAGAGAGCGAAGAACAGAGAGATACTCATTCATCTGCTTCCTTCTGTTGCGCTCCACAGCAATGTGAGTCATTCTCTGGTTCTCAATCTCTTCCTTGTTCTTTCTGCTTTTGGGTCTGCGCCTCTTAGGGCGAGAGTTTGAGCTATCTAAGTTTTGAGTGTTGCTGAGATCAGTGGCCTCTGAGGATGGATCATTAGAGAGATGAAGTCCATTCAAGTGATAATTCTGTGTTTGGTTCTCGAGAAAACTAATTGAGCCTTGCTCTTCTTCTTTTTCAAGGTTGAGGTCTTCATAGCCCCAGTTGCCTGCACCAGCCAACAAGTTGTGGTGGTAGAAGTCTTTGACTCCATAACCAAATGGGTCTTTTGTTTGTGGATATACCACTGCTTCTAGTGCCATGCCTCTCTCGCTATGTCTCTCTCCCTCAAGCAAACACATACACACAACTTTCACACTGAGGCCTTCAAGAGGGAGATGAAGAAGGGGAAAAAAAGTGTTGGGTCCTCTTTGGGAAGGGTATTTGGGCTTATAAAGGCCTTGAGGATACAAAAATAGATGAAATTCTTACGTAAATTTCAAACATCACAGTTGAGTTAAAATTTAGTATTTTTATTAAATTAATTATATGACACAAAAATTTATAAATTTATTAAATTTTGATTAATTTGATGTACTCAATTATATATTCTTTTTTTTTTGGTAAGGAAAAGTTTAGATTAGGAAAAGGCGATTTAAATTACGCAGGCCGTAGAAATAACCACCAACTTCGAGAAGATTTCCAGGTGAGTTTACGATCGCTTTATTTCATCCTCAAAAAATTGCATGGAAGGATATAAAGACAAGCAGGTTAAGGTTCGAGAATCGAACCCAAGTCCTAACTAAGAGAACGAAAAACCAACAGAATTTGTCTTGCTATCCTTCTTCAAGACATATATTTTAAGTATATGTAAGAATTTTTAAAAAAATGGACAGTAATTTGCACGTGAAATGAATTATTAAATACTTTTACACCATTTTTATAACTTTATAGTTTGAGATAAAAAAGTTAAGGAGAGTGTTTGTTAGAGTATGTGCTTTTTCTCGTTTTATTATTCGAAAATAAAGTAATATAAAAATAATGTACTGAAAATTATATATAAATAACATTCTTGCACCTGAAATTGAATTGAACGTAAATATTAAGTTTAATTTAGGGGGACAAAATCATAAGAAGAATGATGGCTTGATCCTTAAATCGAATGGATTTGTGTCATCTCCCGTCACAAGATCATCCCATTAAAAAGAGAGACACAAGTTTTATTGTATAGATGAAAGATTAATGACATGTTGACCATGTCAATACTAGAGTTTAGAACACTAAAAAACTTGACGATAATTGCGCATCTTTTGAAGGCATTTTGGGCAAGAATTAATTTCACGAATCTTGAAAACGGACAGGATCTTCCACTCAAACTCCCTCCGCGTGATCTAATCACTATGATAGGAGAGTATGTCGTGAGAAAAATCTAGAGTAAAATATGCATCCTGGCCTTATAAATGAAGTAATAATTTTAGTTTCCACTCATCATAGATCCTAGATTATCTGACCATACATTATAACTCAGCACATTTATCAAACAAGTTAAATGATTTTCAAATCCATAATAAATCACATAATAATATGAATTTTTAAATAAAAATATCAAGTTATCCATTCAACTAATTTTATAAAACTAAATGCACAAATCAATAGAAGTTCAAACCCAAAAAATTCTAATAGTAAAGACCCATCATGATAGGTCATAAAATCTACTAATTATGTTTTGATCTCTCTAATAATACATTTCATGTTAGTCAACAATAACATAGAATTCATATCCAGATTCAATTTAATCATACTGTTTTATTTAGAATATAATTAATTTTTACAAGCTATAGATTCAAACTTTTGCATCGTCGTCATATTAAAAAAAAGACAAAATCATAAAAAAAAAAGGGATAAAAAGAAAGTAGAGAAGAAGGGATTGTGGTAGGAACGTGATGTAGTAGGTGTATATGAATTGAACTTGTAATAAAACAACATACTCGCACTTTTATAATACTTGCAGTCATGTCCATATTTTTCTGAAAATGATATATCGAAAAACATACTGAGTTCAGTTCCGCTATACACGCAAAAATGTAGGCATTGATGACTGGGTTCAATATATATATATATATATATATATATATATATATTCATATATATATAATCATATATAAAGTAGATATATATATAAAAAAGACTATATATATGATCCATCCTCATTCCGTATTATGGGTTCAATTTCTATACTTGTGATTTTTGACAAACTTCAAAAATGATTTTGAATTGTTTAAGATAATTTCTTCATATAATATTTTTGTAATAAGGTTTAATTTATTTTTAATTTGATTAAAATTTATCTTAAATGAGTTTTAAAATTTTGAAATCATAACTAAATTTAAAATTTAAATATAAAGATAAAAACAAAAAATGGAAAAAGAAACTTTTAATTCAAATATTAAGAGAAAGTGAAGAGATAATATGAAAAAAAAAACTAACAGAAAAAATAGGAGCCATTGATAAAATTGGGATACAATAAAACCAAATATATATTGATTCTTTCTTGAATTAGTTTTAGATTAAAAATTAATTAAATAATAACTAATTATTTAAATTGTTAGTACTTATCAAACACTTAACATTTTAAGGCTCCATTGTATTTAGTCATCCAGTTTTTATAATTTGAAAAACACCCACTATTAATATGTCATTTATAAATATTATTATTGTAAGATTTTGTTAAAACTTAGGACATAATTTGACCTGTGTTTGGATGCTTTTTCATTAACGGAATGGAATGGAACATAGTTCCCCCCTCTTTATTTGGAAGATTCATTAACAGAATGGAACGGAACATGTGTTCTCCCCATTTCACCTCAATTTTGAGAGAAATAAAAATTACACATTTGAGGAGAAGATGAGGGAATGATTCTTCGTGTATTCTATTCTGCTCCTATGCATTTTAAAATTCTTAAACACAAAAATTTATTTTCGTTTCCCTTATTTCCTTTTTATTCCTTCCATTACCTGTCATCCAGACATAATGTAATAGAATCGAACAACTTCCTATAATCTTAAATTTTCTCTCTCTATATATATAGACATTCATGAATTTCACAAACCCTCTATTAGTATGTCATTTATAAATGTTATTATTATAAGATTTTGTTGAAACAGAGAACATATAGAATCAAACAACTTCCTCTCATTTTATATATATATATATATATATATATATATATATATAGAGAGAGAGAGAGAGAGAGAGAGAGAGAGAGAGAGAGAGAGAGAGAGAGAGAGAGAGAGAGAGAGAGAGAGAGAGAGAGAGAGAGAAGCATTCATGAACTTCACAAGAACCTAAAAAAATCTGATATGTCCCTGCGACATACAAGCACAGATATTATGGGACAGTCATAGCACAGCAATTAGTCAACATTGATATATGCCTATGTCTCCTTCAAGAAAATGTTTTTACATATGCATGTTTAACCTTGTGTGATTTTTCTTTTTTATTTTCTACAATAATAATTTATTATAATAAAAGCCTTGTAATATTTACAATCTCAATAAATAAAATAATAGATCTATTAACAGAGTAAAATAAATATAACTTTTATATATGATGACATATTTTTTATTATAAGAACTGACATATAACATAATGTACTGTTATTTAAAAAGAATATCATATCTCTTATCTCAATTGACTTAAAATTCCTATTGATTCGTAAGGCCAAGAGACTTGCAACTTATATGAAATAGTCAAAGTTAAAAATTTTAAATTTATTATAAATCTAAGAAATTCAAAGTCAAACTCTTTAAATCACATATCTATTCAAAAGATCATAGTTCTTTGAATAAAAATTTATTCAAAAAACGTTAAAAAAGTAATAAAAATATAAAAGAAAACAAAGAAAATTACTACTGAATAATATGAGCGGCAACCCCGATCAGAGAATACACAAAAAAAGAGATCAAAAACACCACAAAATAAAAAAAATAGGACAAAAAATTAGGGCCGGCCACGATTTAGTTGATACTTTGTGTGGTTTTTCTTTCTTTTTAATCAGAACGCATTATTTAGTATAATTTCATTGAGACATTTGGTGTGCTTTGCGTTCGTTTTTATAATGATAAAATGAGAATTTAAACTTCAAACTGTTTACAAATTATCTAAAATACTCTACTTTTAGTTATTTGGCATATTGTTCTTCAAATATAAGTATATAAAATGCCCTGATATTTTAAACGGGGTATGTCTACCTCATAAACACGCGGATGTAAATTGCTTGAGAATCTTAAGTTGAATCTAATGCTATAGCTTGATAATATAAATATTATAATCCTATAATTTATTATTAATTTAAGTCTTTGTAGTTATTTTTTTTCAAATCAATTTTTATATTTACAAATATTTTTAAAATAGTCTTTATCATTAATTTTTATTATAATATTATTATTTTAATTCTTATTAGACATTTCACAACAAAAAAAGAACATACAAAAGAATATTTATTAGACAAATGAACATCCATTTAAAAATTAAATATTTATTAAAATAAAAAAGTACCTTTTAGATGTTTTACAGAAAAAATGATCGTTTAAAAGAATCTTACTAAATAGAGAAATATATACTTTATTAGCTAATTAACAATGTTATAACGAAAATTAATAATATAAATTATTTAATATTTTTTATAAATGTGATAATTGATTTGAATTAAAGAATTATAAGATTTGAATTGAAAATAAGTATAAATTACATATAGCAAAAGTTTAATTTAACCAATTTATAATAAACTATAATAAATTCTTCTATCCATATAGGTTACAATATTAGGCAAATGGTTATATTATGCCGTTCAACCTCGTCACACTAAATTGATATAAGGTGCGCATATTATATAATAAAAAAAATCATTAAGTACATTGCACCCAAAAAAAAAATCATTAAGTACATCAGACTTATTGTATTTATCTAAATTATATATTATATAATCAGCTATTTTTTACAAATAAAATGTATAATTAATTATATTATAATATTCCTCGATAAAAAAATTTCTAACCGACAGTACCAAGTGCCAACTACCGAGAAACCAAAAGGCACTGGATTCAAGCAATGCCTAGAAAGGACTTGAGAGCAATCTCTCTACGTCAATCAGCTTCAAGGAAATAGACGTTGTATTTTTTTGGGCAACGATGCCATAAAGAAGTTGGAGGAACGGTTTCGTTTTCCATGATCCCTAAATTTTTTGGAACATTTATACTTCATCAAATATATATTATTGATGATAAATTCAAAATTATCAATGACTTATAATTAAACTTGAAATCTACATGATAGATAAGTTTGAGGTTTGAGATTTTGGGATAAGTTTGGGGTTTAGGGGTTAGGGCTTATCTAATATACACTTTTTTAATTAGGGTGTATCATACAACTTTCATCATATCCATTAATTTACATATAAAATCACATAAGTGGTTGTAATTAAAGAAACGAAATCTTGATAATCGATTTTTATGTAATTCCAAATTGGTCTTTTTTTTGTTTTCATGTTCTTCTCTCTCTCTAATTTAGTGGCCACCATGACAGAGGGGATGCTAGTGGCGTCGGAGGGCCGTGACGGAGCCAGTGAAGAGAGTGGGGCTGGAGAGGACCCAACACCATGACCATCCTTCTATCTTCAACCTCAAACACAAGATCTGGAATTGCTTTGGAGCATACATCCTCCATCCTTTCTGGAGCTACCTGAGTTAAACCATACAGCCAGCAGAGTTGCGGCGTGGAACAGAGGCAACAACATCGAAGGATGGCGGTGGTTCGATCTGTACGGATCTACAATTAGGGGGGCGCGATTTTGGGTAGACTGCATTGCGATTCAGGTCCGATGGCGGAGCTACCGCGTGAAGCGAAGGCGGCAGTGACGAGCGAAGGCGACGATGACGAAGGACGGCAGCGATCCGGTCATGACAGATCTATAACGAGGGGGTCACGATTTTGGGTGCCTCAGTGTATGGCGGTTCGTGTTTGATCCGGCCTGGTAGCACTAGATCCTGCTCGCGGTGATGGTGGTCACAGGCAAGGGTTCACCTTTGGCCTTCTCTGAAAAATAGAAGAAGCATGGAATTAGATTTGTGAATGTAGAGAGGTTGTGTGCATTTGGCCTCCATTTGGAGACGTTATCATCGAGAATCCTAAAGGATGAGGATAGCAGGTGGCGGTGGCGGATCTAGCCGCAATGACATTCGGCACCGGCAACGTGGCGTCGGTCATAAAAAAAAATGGTGAAAAAAGTCAATGTCCAAATTTACAAAATATTGAAGTTTTGGGTTATGTTTATAAAAACAAAACTAAGTAAAATTAGTTAACTTACTTATTATTGAAAGTGAAGTCAAACTATGCATCATATACTCAAACATATCACGGTGTATGGTAGCATCCGCTTTGGGGGTTATTACATATTTTGGGATAATGTTAAACATTATCCCTCATAAAGACCAGTCCATGAGTCTCCAAAAAAAATTATTACATATTTTTAAAACAATAATACTAATAAATGCATGCTCTAAAAACATTTTTACCATTGCTACTCCAAAAACATGCTATAATTCCTCGACTGTCAAATTGTTACAGCATACTAAATGCAAAGTTTAATGCAGGGAAACACTAAACACACGAATAATAAATATGGCATCTAAATCCCATTGATCCATGAATTGCACTTGCTAATTATTGTTATCATAATTAGTACGTCCCCATCTTTATTTGCTCTCGTGCGTCATTAATTCCATTTTATCGAATTTTATATATAAAATTTGATTAATACCTTTTTTTTTGTAATCTTATAAGGTTTTCTCGTGCGTAAGACTAATCCTAGATTGTTTTTCTTGGGCTGTCAAAGGAAATCCTAAATATCAGGGAGATATATAATTTGTTTCAATGAACTTATAAAAAAAAATTTACATCACACTATGTCTCAACTCAAAATCTTAAGATATTATATTTATGAGTTATTCCATTTTATATAATTCTAAGTCAATTTTATCCATTATTTTTCAATGTATGACTTCTTTACTCACATCCCACATATCACTCATAATTAAATTTTAAATAATTTTTCTTTCAAGTGTAAATCCTTAACACTTCTATTCCAGCAAAAGCTTTTTTTTTCAAGTATTAAATGATCAACGGCTTTTTCTTAAGCCTAACAAGCTTATTTTTTAAAGAACCACATATCAACGCTCGTCACTCAGATTAGGCAAACTACATACTAAGCCCACTTTTTTCAAAAGTCACTCGTCATGTTATCACTCTTTACCAAAAGGAGCCAATGTGTTATTACATTTCACTGAGCGAGCCACTTACTCATATCGTCTTTTATCAACATCGTTTTTTCAATAGTCGTTGCAACAGATGAAGTATTGGCTCTGTTGCCATTTCTTGAGAAACGTCCAGTGGCACAACGTAACAAGACCCTCCAACACTCTCGTACAAATCCAATCACCCACATACAACATAAAAATGACGAGAAAAGGAAATTAATAGATGACAATATGAGCATAGAGATCAAGAATTTAATGTGATTTGGCAAATCACATGCCTATGTCTATCTGAGAGGATAAAACAATTTCACTATGTGAGATAAACGGTACAAAAAAAAAATTACTGAGTTGAAAATCTAACCCACACCCAAATCCCCTTGTACATTAGGGATATGAGCGGATAGCGGATAGTCTTCTCCCCTACATTATTTTTGCACATGCCATTTTTATGATTCCCATGGATAGGTGGAATATCTCATGGGTATCACAGATGATCTTTAAAATAAAATTTAAAAAATTATAAAATAAACATAAATAAAATAAATTTTAACATCACATACTACAATTTTGTTTATCAATATAAGATTCTTACAAAATTAAAAGAATATTATAAATAACAAACTAAATCTAATTATATTTTGTAATAATTAGTTGATATATTTTTTCAACAAATTTTATCATTATGGATTCATTTAATAAAAAAATTATTTTAAAATAATAAAATAGACATATTTTCATCTCATCTCAAAGTTAAAAAGAAAAAGAATTATAATATATGATATATATTAAATAAAATATATATACTAAACGGATTGTACAATATATAATCATCCATTTATTAAACGTCTTGTAATTCTGCGGATCCCAAATTTTGTCATCCCTATTATACATCTTCTCTTGTAACACAAATTAAGAGCCCCTTTGTCTCTTGTTATCTCCCTATCTACATACACCTAGGCCATTGGTTTCATTTATAGCCATACTTCGTTGGTCTACAAGCTTCATAAGCAATAGACTCCTTAGCCTCCAAGCTTTCCAAGGATAAAAAATAAACAAAATCAATCCTAATCAAAATACATAAGTCAATTTTCCCAACAAATCTTCAAATTGGTTAATGTCTTGCAACCTTTGGAAACTTATAACAGCTCTATCTTGATCCAAGTCTAATCAATTCTCAACCTTCATGAACACAATGAAGAATCATTAATCAAAATTTAAAAAAAGAATATCATTAGTTTCTACACACATTCATTTTAATATGATACTTCTTCACTTATATCTCACATTCTACTTACACGTGAATTACCAACAATTTGAAGTATTGATATTACTCTTCCCAACAAATACTTTCTTACAAGACTTGAACCACTGACAATGCAGAGGCCGTCTAAACCGTAGGAGATTAACACTATATATACGAAATTAATTATTAGGAAGAGTAATGCATAACTATTAATATAGCTATATTTTAGTTAACTAAAAAAATTGAATTAAATCATTAAAGTTGGATTAGTCGTTCGAACGTAAATTTATCTCAAGTCATTTTTTTGTAGGTTAAGTTTTGTTACAAATATAATTGTTGAAAAATAATTATTGAATCTAATTTTTTTAGCCACTGATCCATTAAATTTTAATGAAAGAAGGTGCAATATAGCATGTGAATCAGCAACTAGTTTCAGCTTTTCATGATCATTGTGTTCTTCCTTCTTATCATGTTTTGGTACAGGAAAAAGAGGCCTAATCCTGATCTAAGCTGTTAAGAGATTGAGAATAAACATAAGAAAATGTTCCCATCAGAAAATGATGAAAAGAGAGAAAAATGTTAAAACTTCCAATAATCCTTGGTTGCGACTTGCGCGTGTACACCAAAGACCGCAATGAACCTCTCGTTCAACTTTATGGAGCGTGAGCACATGCTTTCTTCCAACTACGGGCTGGAAATAGGTTTTGATAGATTTTGTCTAAATAGATATAAGTATGTTTTGTAAAATGTTATTACGATGCTTGTTTGTTACTCATTATTGACTTTTTTTAAGTGGTTTAGATTGGTCAATTTAATAAAAACATAAAAATATGATATGATACAATAACTTATTTAAAGATTTATATTACATAAAAGTTTTTATATAAGTAGAGAAATTTAATTTTTTAAATAAATATAATATTTAAAAAAATTATTATATTTTATATAAAATTAATATATTATATAAATATATAATTAATAAATTATGTTAATATTATAAATTTTAATTATATAAATAAATAAATAGGTTAATTTGATAGAATAAATAATGCCTTCTGACATATTACCACATGTACTTTCAACATTGAGATTAGTGATTGAATTTAAGAGAAAAAGAGAAAAGGCTTCGTCATTTGGTAATAACCCGGTCGGCAGTAAGACCAACAAATATGGTAAAAAAAGAAAAGATTTAAAGGAAATGAAGGATGACACATTTAGAGATTCTTGCAAAGCTGACACTGAGAAAAAAGGTTAAGAACTTTGTCCAGAAAGAGAGAGCAGCACACTTCCATTGTCAGAAATTTGCAGAGAAACCATGTGCTTCAAAAACTAACATAAGCAACCAATTAAAGCTTCCAAAATAGGGAAGGGAATCCTATCTTCTAACTTTATTTTAAATACGACCTTTAACCTACGAGGCTACAACAAATTACTTAAGTTGAATTCCTCAAGACGTAAACTTCGTTTATAGATAGTGATGAACTGTCCTATTGCCTAATTAAGCTCACAAGTACCATTCGTTTTCTTTAAGTTCGAGGTTCAAACTTAGCACCTTAAACTCAATGCTCAAACTGAAAGTTCATCCCTGGCTTAACGGCAGAACTTTCTCAGCTAACTTGCTGACAAGAATTTTGAACTTAACCTGAAACATGCCAACATAGAGGCAATTAGTATATTTCGAAGTTAGAAAAAAAAAATCACACCTTGCAACCAGTTAATTAATGTAGGGCATTGTTAATTAATTAGCATTGCTAATATTTGCAAACCTATAGATCCATTAAAAGTAACGTTAGACCCAACTGGCACCCGATTGAATGATTCAAAAGTATTGTTACATAATAGATACGTTGAAAATGAAGTCTACTAATTAACAATTAGTTCCATCGGATTAACCCCTCTCTGTTTATTTTGTCTCATACTATAACTATTACATTAATATATTATATATATAATATTTAAGCATCTTATCAGTTGTCATCACAATTTATTCATCATGGGGTGAGATGCTTCTAACAAAGGGTACTGTAGCAAACAAGAAATTGCGCAACCCTGTCATCTTCTTTGCATTTTTGTGGGGGCCTCTCTTAATTTAGTGTAGATGTATTAACTGTTATTAAATAGTCCTTATAATTAATAACCATTAGTAGACAGTACAGAACGTTGTGGCTTCTTCTGGTTGTTTTCATGCATAAAAAAAACAGTAGGAGCATATACGTATTGTATACATAAGTGTGACTGCATGTGTGAGGTGTGACGATGTATATTCACAAAAAAATCTTAAAATTAAATAAATAGATAAATAAATAAACAAACAAAGAAATAAATAAATAAATAAAGTTGCAATGTTGAAATCTACTTTATTTTTTACTAGCGAGGTTTTCCACAGCCAGTGCGTGGATACAAAGAACTAATTCTATTAATTATTTTGCAGCTTACTCAGGCCGCAATATAAATATTAAATAACCATTTATTAATAGGACAAATTAAATAAGTTCACATTATATACCATCTCTAAAATAATTTCATATTTTATGTATATGAAATTAAGTTCATTTTAAAACATAAATAAAAAGACACAGAATCATTTTTCGGAATCTTTGTCTAGCTACCAGCTTATATATATATATATATATATATATATATATATATATATATATATATATATATATATATGAGATCGATTTATATCAAATGTAAGTTTTTTTCTCTTACACTCATTTTTAACCATTAGTTTACTTTCATTTAATAGTTGAGATTATTTCATTAAAAATAACCATTAGATGCAAGTAAATCTAACAGTTGAAAATGAGTGTAAAAAAAAAAATTTATACTGATATAAATTAATCATCTCTTATATATATATATATATATATATATATATTCTAGTCTGTATCCAAGGAGTTGATCACTACCGTTAGAGACAAGGTGAAAATACTTATAAAAACATTCCGAAATTCAAATTAGTCTTAAAGTTATATGATGGGCATTGAATATATTTAAAGTATATCTTAATGTATGCTTATATAAGGACTGAGGCTCTTAGAGTCTAAGATAATGGGACGGGTTGGCGCGAAAGATGAGAGACCAAATCTTAATACAAATAGCTTCTACGGTCATGTATATATATATATACACTAATAATCAATGATTAAAGAATTTGTGGGATTATATGTATGATCTATATATTAGTACATATATCACATACTGCCATTTAGATTGAGTACAACATCTGAATAAATTAGTGGACTATTCTTGCTAGTTTGAGTAATTTTTTTTTCCTCTTTTCTTCTCCGTATTCAACGCCATACTTCCCGTTTTGCATAAGGTGATGGATATTAGATTTGAAATAAGTCTCTTTTAAAATAAATTTATCTTTAAAGTAAATAAATAAGAGTATATTTACTATTAAATTTTAATGAATTAAGATTTTAATATACTTTAAATTAAATTAAAGATAAATACACTCATACTTACTCAATTTAAAAATAAATTCATTTTAAAAGAACTTTTTACTTAAATTCGTGTTTGAAATAATAGAAACTTTAATGGATAATGAAGTAGCATCACTAGCATTTTAAGTTAATATTCATGTATATCATTATAGTACCAATTGTGATTGGTCCTGATAGAAACAGACTGCGACCTTCGACAAATCTTACATGCAAAGTTAAAGATTTGAATTTTAAAATTGTTACTTTAGAAAGAATTTTATTTAATCATTACTCCTGATCGAGAAGTTAGTCTCACAACAACGCATGAAGGGATACAATATTGGTCGATGAAAGAAAAAATCAACATTATAGTTAACGTACTTATTGGTGCCTTCAACCCACATTTCAATATTATTCCTTGAGTTTGTGTATTATGCTTGAGTTTGTGTGGCCACCATGTCACTTGCTTTGTTTAATCCATATACATATATTATATTATATTATATTATATTATATTATATTATATTATATTATATTATATTATATATTACATTCTTACAGACACAAAATATATTTATATATAATGTAAAACATATATGAATATTAACTAATAGTTTTAAATAATACAAAATATATTTTGAATTAGTATGATGATTTACTTTTTTTTAATATTATAAAGAGTTATACTAATTTTTTTACTTTTTATTTATTTATTTATTTATTAATATTACTTACTATCATTATTGATATTAATAAAATAACATATTAATTCTAAGATAAAAATATTTTGAAATATTAAATTTATGTCTATAATTTTTTATATAAAAATTATATTTCAGTTCAATCACGATTCAATCACGATTAAACTATTGAACCGTGAATTAATCCTTTCATCGATTTAATTATCGATTCGATTTTCAAAACCTTGCGTAGAATAAGAGGAAATAGCAACCCACGCGCATAACGCGTGTATAGTCTAAATTACTTTGGTAGCAATGCTAGCCTACTAGAGTTTAAAAAAAAAAAAATCAAAATCTAGTGTATAATTTTTAGCTTTTGACTAAATATTTTTACATGCATTGTTATAAGCGTAATTTCCTGAGTACTATCATAATTAGGAACTCTTTTCAACAATTACTCTATCTAAGATTTAAACTTTGATTATTTTTTTAAGAATGCAACTCACTTACTCCCACATCCAACCTTAATTTGTTGGTGGTATATATGATTAGCGGTGTCATCAGCAAGCACCGTCCTTTGGAAATTCAACCCAAGGAAATGAGATACTGATTAGGTAAATCCAAACTAAATCACAACCATTATTAATTAAAAGTGGATGTGGTTAGGGCTATGAAAGATTATTTAGGGATTAGGCCGGTTGATCTCAGAGCCAAAGACTTGATTTACACTAGTCAATTAATTAGAAATAATTAATGCATGGAAGCAATGGTGGTGGTTTATACACATATATAAACTTCATTGGACATGCATTAATTTCTTGGAGACAAAACTACAATTTCATCGGCAAGGTAACCAATTAGGCTTTACATATTTAGATATACATGTTTTGTCATGTATTTTGGGGGGATACCACTCACTGATGCTGAAGTCTTGGTTTGGTTGACTAGCTAGGGTTCAATTAGGATATATATGAATATGATGGATTAATTTTGAGTTCAAATGCATGCATGCCGCGTCTACGACGGAGTGGGTAGGATTATAAAATTTTGGCCTAGTTAATTTAAATCTTACTCTCACCGGCCAGTTGGGTTCACAATCACATAGATAGGGTTGATCGAAGACTGAAGAATCAATGAAAGGTAAATTGGAATTGGTTCATTGGTTGTATCTTGCTAAAGATACCGGAAAATTTGTCTGTATCGGGCTATAGATGTTTGGACGGAAACCAACTGAGGTTTAATTTCAAGGATTCAGATTTTGTTGTTGCCGAAGAACGACGAAACACACACCCTTTCTGGTCTATTCTCAGCTTTGTCCCTTATGAATGACATCCTATATATATTAAAATTACATGCATGGTCATCTATAAATTAACTAATCACATATTTAATCATCATCACTCCTATTTATACTAATGTATAACAGCTCATCCTTATGTCATGGCTTATGAGATAATCATATAATATTAATTAACGTTTTAATAAAATATTCAGTATAAAAATAAAAAGAACATATGTAGAATTAAACCCATAACTAAACTTTGCAATATATTTGAGATCTATTGTCTAAGTTTGTTTTTTAAATCAATTACTTAAATAAAACTTATGAAGTTTTCCAAGATTTTAGGATCTGGTCAGTACAATCTTGTCTTTGAGCAATTAGAGTAACCATTATTCTAGATCTAATACATTATTAGTTTCTATCTACGTGTGTGTGTGTGAAATAAGTACCTGTAGGTAGTGATTAGCAGCCAGGGAGTGCAGATAAGGTTGATCAGAGACCACCATAAAGAAGACCAATCTCCCTTTTAAAAGTGACATGTTGCCTTTGTAATCAATATTATATATGCTGGGAAGAAAATAAAATGAGCTTAATTAGAATATGGAAGTCAGCAGGAAAAGATATAATTTGGGATAACTGATTCAAAAGGGTTGAATTGTTTTTCCAAAAAAAATAAAATAAAATTCGTGAATTACAAAGTGAATTAATACACATACAAAATTAAGTACAGGCATCTATGCTGAAAAGATATAAAAAGAGGATTATTTACACAGAACGTATAAAAAGAGTGAATTAATTAATGAGTAGATGAAAAAAATATAGAGTATGAGATAAAGTAATAGCTGAAAATATTGGAATAATTCATTTTCTTGTCTATGAGGTTTTTGTAAGATAATTTTCTGTACAACTATGTCTATTGTATTGTTATAACATTAATATTTCTAAAGTGCAGCAGAAATTAAGTCAGCAGTGCCAGTGGATCGATATTGAAACGAATTCCCCTTTGTCCTATAGCTGGCTGTCTATATTAATCCATAGAATAAAGTGCAGAGTGCCTTCAAAATAACAGGTTATTGAGAGAAAGTCATTGCTTTGTTCTCACTTCACTAACTAGCTACTGTGTCTGTGTGAACTGTGGAAGCAGAAAAGCATTTGATAGAGTTGATCAGGGACAAAAAATTATTATCGCTTTAATCTTTTCACCATGTGAAAGCACTTGTTGTGGGTCCTCATAATCAATGCTTTATATATTCCCTCATATCCAACTCTAAAACTTGGAGACCGGTTATAGATGTGTATATATTAGCAAAATGAATACATTACTTAGTAAAATTCATACTACAGTTAATTTCACCCAAAAAGAAATTCATGAATTCTGCTTTGCCAATGAACCAGACCCACATTGGTCAATTTTAGAAGTCAATTCACATGAAAATCAATCACAAAAAGAAAACATTTTCTTCCACAAATGTATATTTTAATATACAGGCAAAATCAATTTCAATTTCGTCAAAAAAATAATAATCTTTAATCAAATTCTTGGACCGCCCACAATCCTTACCTACCATCTTTCCGTCACCATCCAAAATACCTTTGAATAATTATTATCATTATCCTAGTGAAAAGTTCATTCACATCCAATCAAATTCTTCTCAAGGCTTTTGGTATCTCCAGGTGATAGGAAGCTTTCTCCAGTTTTCTAAAACATAATTATACATAGTGGAATTGTCAATTTGTGTTAGACTATGTAATTAAGGTCTTTCATTATGCACATCGATCGGTCACATGAGAGCACACGTTGCCACGAAACAAAAACATTGGTTGGTATCTTCGTTGCTTTTCACTCACCGTACCTAACATTATAAATTATGTTATATAACTAGGGAACTATGTGTTTAAAAGTTGAACAAAATTGAGTGTGAAGAGATCAGAACTATATAACGGAACAAATTAAGATGATTCTTTATTAATGAACCCTCCCACTAAGGGAGAGGTTCTCTTATCTTTATTTTGAGGAATGAATATGTACCATGCATATCATTGATATCTAGGAGAAGTACATGTATAGAATAGATGAGCCAAACCAATCAAGACCCAAAACCCTAGAATGCGTGCATGCATGCTTATATATAAGCTTGGAATTTCGCACATACATATATATACAAGGTAGGGCTAGAGTTTGGCCTTATGCAGAACAAACATATCTTAACCTGATTTGCTATTGCTCTAGCCTGTTGGATTGGACATAAAGGACTTTGTCATCATGAATTGGAATAGCACCTGATGGATCCATCTGGACCATACACTTTTTCCCCCTTGTGATGCAATTGCACCTTACTACATCACACTATACAGTTCCCTCATCGATCGAGCAGGGCACTGCAGCGAGAACCATCAAAACAACGGCTGCTGAGAAAAAACCACTTTGCCAAAGTGGAAAGCGGTTTCGACTTTGGATCTGGAACAAACAAGACAAACAAACACGTTCACCCCTTCCCTTTGAGTTTGACATTGACATTGACAAGGATGTTTCAGATAATTATTTAGATGTTGCGGAATTTACAGAAACTATAGAAAAGCTACTACCAGCGCCAAAGGCAACACTAGGTGAGGTCTTCATTTCAGCTCAAGTGTTTATAGCTATGATCGCCATGATATTTTACCAAATCTTAAAATAGATATATACTACAAGAAAATTGCTTTTAAACAATGATTATTAAAAAAGAATGTATGTAATTAGTAAATATTATTTGAAATTTTATCAATTAGTTTATGACAAGTAATTAATTGTATAAAATAAATTAATACTTATTTTTTAATTATAGTGATGTATAATTCTAGCTAGATACATAAATGTGGTTTCACCATAATTAGAACACAACCCTAAAGTTTGCTACTTTAAATTTGTGTTATGCCCCTGCATTCAGATGAATTTATATGAGTACTAAAATGATGTGCATAATTTATGATTGTTAAGTATATTTTTTGTATATAGAAATTTTAATTTTTTTTTCATAAATAACATTATAAAGTAAATATTATTTGATATTTACATGTTTAAAAATGCAATTCAATTATCTGCAAACATTGTTTGGAAACTATTACCGAAAATATATACACAATGGTTTTTTCTGATATTTTTTTACACACCGCCATTTCATTAAATGACATATTATTATCGAGTTAAATTTTGATTTATTTTGAATGTATAATTTTTAATTATTATTAACTAATAAAGTATCATATATTAATATATAGTAAATTAAAATTAAATATATTACTATTATTGGTTAGGTGACATATGGTCGTTAGGAATAAATGATGCCTTTTGGGGGATTGGATCACTTTCTGGATTTCCTTTAGGAAGCCGATACTAAAAACGAGTTGCTTTTCTGGTTACTCTAACAATGAGTTGCTAATAACCTTAACTGGCCAGCATGAGAGGATTAAATTATTGTTTTTCGTTTAGCCTGTTAATGACTTTGTTGTTTGCTATAAAAGTTGTATGGATTTAATTTTCATGAAATATAAGTGTAAATTTTTTTTACACTATTATTTAATCCTATATTACTAAATTATTAAAAAAATTGACTATTGCAATCATTATTTAAGAAGTGTAACTTTTTTAATAATGTATCAAATATATATCACTAGATGATAATAATTAGAAAATTATAATAATGTATCAATTTTAAACTCAAATTGATTATTACAAATATTACATAACAATATTTAATTAGGCAAAAGCCTATTGAGCCTCTAATTAATGATATCTTGTAATTAATTTACAGTATTATCATATATATTGTTTTTTAGGATTCTAGTTAACGATTTATGAGTAATTCGACTTGTTAGAATTTGATTTCAGATATTTATGAGTGCTATTAATTAGATAAGTAAATATACTTATTTATAATGAGTAAATCTCTTATATAATGCCTCATAAATAAAAGAATCAATTATAAGCAATAATGATCTTATTAGATTTTTATCCTAATTAACAGTATTCACTATCTATTAATGCATATTTAAACATGATTCTTATTTACTAAGACGCTCTTATAAATACCATACAAGATAGCAAATGTATACATATAATTTCAAACACTATCCACCTTGTACACGTTCTAAGCGTCGGAGTGCCTTTTGCAGGTATTCACCTATTGCACTACCATCGCAACTACCGTGGATTGGAAAAACTCACCTTCTTCAACCTTATTCATGTGATTCTCTGAAAGCTATTCAGAACATTGGTGTCGTATCTGGGAAGAGGTAAATTTCAAATTCCATCGCCACCATCATGGTAAATAGTAGATGAAATCAAAATTGCACCTCTACTGTGCAAAATCCACCATTTGCTAGCTGTTGTCGTGGCTCCTCCTTGTGCACAACCATTACGGGTCACACCTCAAGATAAACCCAAATGGGTCACACACAACAGGGTAAATCGAAAAAGGAAATAACCAAAAGGGTAAACCCAAATGGAGATTACCATAAAGCCAAGAAAGTAAACTTAAAAGGGAGACCCAATAAGGTAAACCCAAAAGGAGGCTACCATACGCTAAGAAGATAAATCCAAAAAAAAATATCTAAGAAGATAAACTCAAATGGGGACTCTAGGTAAACCCAAAAGGAGACTACTATATACATCCAAAAAGTAAACTCAAAAAGAGATTGTTATACTCCAAGTGACCAAATCTTAAAAAGAAAACTAACTACCATACTCCATGAGATTAACACACACTCCAAGCATTAAGATTCCCATCCAAATTTGGACCCAACCTTGGTCAATACCTTGGCATGACTTTGCAGCCATGAGTACCTGGACTTGCTCTTGTTTTGACTGGTACCTCGGTAGGACCTCTCGTCCACAAGTACTTAGGCATAACATCATCTCGGAGTAACCCACAAGGCTAAAGTGGCTTGTTGAGATTTGAGGAATACAAGTTCCGAAGAGAAACAACTATTCCGATTGCAAATAAGGATAAAAGAACAACCCATAGGGCCAAAGTGCCGTGGAGAGATCCAAGGAATACAAGTTCCGAAAAGAAATAGCTAGCTATTCCGATTGCAAATAAGGTTAAAAGAGCAACCCACAAAGTCAAAGTGCATTGGCGAGCTCCAAGGAATACAAGTTCCGAAAATGAACAACTAACCTAATTACAATCATTGCAACCAACAAGGTTATCGCACCTTGAAGAAGTATGAGGAATACAAGTTCCCATTTAGGTCAAATATTCCAATACAAAAATAAAGGTAAAAAAGGACAACCCACTTAATCATACTCCACCATCTTGAAGTAAGATTAAGGGTTTTAACTCATGCACAAATGAGCATGACCTTAACCTATATACTTAAAGCAAGTTTAAAGTGATTAAGAGTATCTGATCGATGTTTGGGTTACTACAATAACACTTGCTAGTATTCAAAAAAGGGATATTACCCTAAAAGGCTTTACACTTAGAAATTTAGCAAAGTGTTACAAGATTTTGATAACGATTAAGTGTCAAAATTCCATTTATCCGTTTCTCAAGATTTGTTATCCCTTTAAAGTGGTTTAGTCTGGGATCCGATATCACTGCTCATAAAATTGTCAAGTGGACAAAAAGTCACAAAGGACTGAACCAAGAATACAGATCATGAGTTTTAATTTAAGAAATTCATAATTCGTAATTAGACCCCACAACCAAAATTGGTATGAAGATGATGGGACCATGGCAAATGTACCGAATCTTCAAATAATAAAAACGGTGAGAAACTGGATATCGTTCTCAGGGATCGATGGCCAAATACCAATTCACGAAATTAGCTACTATTTAAACTAAAATTTGAATCAAAGAGAGTTCCAATAACAATAACAAAATCAAAAGAAACAAAAACAATGACAATATTTTTAGGTTTTTCTAGTTGGCAATTTATCAAACACTTGGTATACAAGATGAAAAATAATCAATTAATGAAAGAGTTGAGATCAAGCTTCATTTGATTTCATTTGTTACATATCAATTGGAATTAATACAAGCTACTATTCTTATTTTGTTACTGAATTCTTTAATTTAATCAAACCTTAATTCCTTAGGCGATTGACCCTTTGTTCCCAATTAAAAACCCTAATTCCTTAGGTGAATCTAAGAGATAACAAGCAGTACGGTTTAGAATTCAAAGAGGTAACAAGCAAATCAATGACTATTGCTAGCCTATAGATAAGCAAGGTTCATAATCTCAAAGCACAAATTATATATCAAATTTCCATTCAACATATAATCCTAAATTCATCCTAAAGAGAATCAATCTTTAGAAAGCATTAAGAGAAGAGATTATAAACTCAAAATAGAAATAGCAACATGAATTAATTGAATCCAACGTCAATAACAACCAAGATCCATCAAAATCCACCTAATCCAAACAAGGGAGAATTTAGGTAGACATAGAAATAGATGTAAAAACTAAAATAATAGGGAAGAAGATGCAAAATTCTATGGAAGATTGAAGAAAATCTGAGCTCCCACTCTTCTTCTCTTCAAATCCACTGTAGATGTCCTAAAATAGGCTCTTCTCTGCTCCAAAATGGCTCCACACTCTTCTCTCCACGCAGCCCCCTCTCATTTAGGTCAGAAAAGATGAATTTAAAATCTGGTATGAGTGCTTAGGCGTTGCGTCTTGAGCGTCTGGGCGCTGAACATCCAGAACACATTTGCTGTCATGAGCATGAGCGCCTAAGTGCTCAACGTCCCGAGAATATCTTCTAATGCACTCTTGGGCACCTAAGCGCTGTTTCTGTAGCGTCTAGGCGCTGATTATCCAGCAAAATTGCTTTTGATCTTCCTTCAAAGCTTTAAGTCCTCTTTTGTTAAGTGTTTTTCTTTGCCACATTGAGCTTCATGTTGTTTCCCTTGGTGCCTACAATCAAAACAATGACAAATGAGCTAAAGCACCAATAATTCTAATCAAAATGAACTCAATCTAACAAACTAAAATGGATCAACTAAAAAGACAAAATAAAATTGTTTTAAGGTTAAAACAACGTCAAAAGTTGGGCTTAAGCGGTGAAATCCACTCAAAAAGCTTTAGAAAAACAGATAATCTAGCAGATTATCACCACCCCAAACTTAAAACTTTGTTTCTCCTCAAGCAAAAACAGAATAACAAACAAGCCAAATAAAAAAAATAACTCCACAACTCAAACATCAACGCTAAACTGAATAAAATTAACTAAGAGTGTCCCACAACTCAAAAGTATCAAGGTTACAACGAATCAATTCATACATGCACTCCTGAAAGTAGAATTTTCAACTGTGTAACTGAGACTTAGAGGGTCAAAAATAAGGATCATCACAACCACGCACTGATCAATCACAGCTTGAAAGTTAATGAACATGGCAGCACAATACACCTGATGATTGGGTCACTTAAACTCTTGTATTTGGGCTTGTGTTTCTCTCAGTCATCATTTATTGAGCTCACCTTCCTTGGATTTGCTTTTCATCTCATACATGCATGCACGCCACTTACAAATGCAACAATCAAAAGGACTTTATTCAAGGTCGCTTTGGTGCCAAGGTACAAGGTAGATAAAATGAACATATAAACTGCTACCTTAGAGAGCAAGTGAGCATTGGTACTTCTAACAAATCTTCAATTCACAAATCTCATACCTTTCACATTCTCCTTTTCTTTTATATTTCCCCAGTAACCTACATGGTCTCAAAGGGGTACTTGATCATTGAGTCAAGTATTTCCCAGTAACCCATCGGTCTCAAAGGGGTTCTTATTCAACAAGCCAACTCTCTCTTCCTAGCATTTTTTTTTCAAAACAACGGCCACCCCAAACTTAGTACATTGCTAACCCACACCTTCAATAAATTCAATGCTCAATTACTCATTTCAAGTGGATAAGACATTCATTATTTTGGCTATGGCATGCTGTATGGGTCAAACAAAGAATTCAGTGTATTAGGCTCAAAGGGGCAACACAAAGGAAACAAACATCATTTGGTTGGTTGTATGGCTATCTGGCTTAACAACAAAACTGCCTTTATCATGTCGATGCATTGTGCAAATCATGGCATGCAAATGAGATTCAAGCAAAGCTAGGAGAATAGAAACTCACCAGTAACCTCTCATCAAAGCAAAAATGCTGAAGGCTCAAAACAACTCCCAAGGATGAATTATGAAATCCAATCACAAAAATCACCAAATATATTAACAATAAGCTATAAGATTCATGCATGGAAATCATAATCCTCATTCAAGTACCACAATCTAAGAAATAAGCCCACAAAGCTTTCAAGTTTCCCTAACAGGCAGTGCATGCATGGTTGGCTCACATAACAATGATACTATCAAACATAGGGACCCACAAAAGTAAACTCCAAACAGTTCAACATTGGCTTGACTCACAAAAGCAATACTCAAATTAACAAGAAGTTAAAACTAAATAAAGAATTTAAGTAAAATGTACACAGACACATTAAACAAATAAAAATCACACAAAATCAAAAATAAAAAAAAGTAGAGATAGAAGAGCCTGAGCATGGGTTGCCTCCCATGAAGCGTTTGTTTAACGTCATTAGCTCGACGTTGCTTCTCAGCTCATCAAGGTGGCTTGAAACAGGAGAAGGAGGATGACACTTTTCTTCTGTCAAATCTTTGCCTCCATACTTGGTCACTGACCTTGCAATCCCCTCCAAAGGCGTGTGGAACTTGACTTGAACCTGGATATTCTGAATAAACCTTCGCATGTGAGATTTCATCAGGCTATGGAGGTCTCAATTTTTCAACAAATAACAGATCAGGTTTCAGTTTATCAGAAGATTTCAGCCCTTTGTGCAATGGATTATGAGAAATGAGAGGATCTTTTCTTATTCCTGCAATCTTAGAGAGAGAAGGACCTTTCTCCTTTTCATCGACAATCTTGGAGGTGGGAGAGTCAGCATTAATCAATGGTGAAGAATTTTTACCTGTCAACTCCTTTTGAGCTTTACCTTGGATGCAATTAATAGGGACATAAAGATCTGATGTCAGTGCAGATTTATCAAAGACATTGATGGTCACTTGGTCTCTATCCACCCTCAAAATTAGTTCACCTCTTGGCACATCAATCAATGCTCATGAAGTTGCTAGGAATGGTCTTCCTAGAATCAGAGGGATATCAGCATCCTTTTCCATGTCTAAGACCACAAAATCTACTGGAAAGAAGAATCTGTCAACCTTCACTAGCACGTCTTCCACAATACTAGATGGATGCCTGACAGATCGATCTGCTAATTGAAAGGAGATCATAGTAGGCTTAACCTCTCCAATCCCAAGTTTGTGCATGATAGATAGTGGCATGAGATTTACACTTGCCCCAAGATCACAAAGAGCTTTCTCAATGTTCAGCTTACCAATGGTACAAGGAATGAAGAAACTACCTGGATCTTTCAATTTAGGTGGTAGTTTCCTTTGAATTATAGCACTGCACTCTTCAGTGAGTGCCACAGTCTTATCTTCCTTCAGCTTTTTTTTCTTTGACAGCAAATCCTTTATAAATCGGGCATAAGATGGCATCTGTTCAAGTGCCTCAACAAAAGGAATGTTAATTTGCAGTTTCTTAAACACCTCTAGAAACTTTCTAAATTGTTTTAAATCTTGTTCCTTTTTGAGTCTTTGGGGAAATGGCAGTTTGATAGTTGGCGGTGGCATCTTCACTGCTTGTTCCTTTTGTGACTCCTTTTCATTAGAGTCATTGGATAAATCACCGTGAGCTACTTCAACTTGCTCGTGTGGCACTTCTTCACTGGTTTTCTCCTTCCTTGGTTGAGGCTTAAGTACCTTTCCACTTCTAGTTGTTACAGCTAAAACATGTTCATTTCCTCTATGATTTGGGACTGTGTCACTTGGCAATGAACCTGGGGGCCTTTCTGAAACCTGTTTTACAAGCTGGCCCACCTGAGTTTCTAGATTACGGATTGAAGCATCTTGATTTCTGAACCCAGCTCTTGTTTCCTCCATAAAATCAGTAGTGGTTTTAACAAAAGACGAGGTTTGTGTGGCTAACTTCTCTAAGGCTAACTCCCAAGAAGCCTTCGTCTCATTAGACTGAGGTTGGGAAGATGAAGGATCTTGATATGATAACTATTGAGGGTGTCCTTGATATCCCATCTACGGTCTTGATTGAGCTTGATTGCCTTGGTTACTCCATGAAAAATTTGGGTGATTCCTCCACCCCGGATTGTAAGTGTTAGAGTAGGGGTTGTTCTGTTGCCTTAGAGGGTTGTTCATGTAATTAACTTGCTCTTGAGCTAGGGGCCCAAACATGTTTCCTGGACAATCTATACTTCCATGTTCACCTCTACAGAAATTACAAGCCAAATGAGTATTGCTCACAACATTCACACTAAGAGTATCAACCTTTTTTGTGAGATTCTCAAGTTGTTGAGTCAAAATCTTGTTTTGAGCTAATAGTGCATTCATTGAATTAACCTACAAGTACCCTTTCTTCACCACAACTCTTTCCCCATTCCTTTGGTAGTCATTGTTAGCCATCATTTCAAACAACTCCTATGCTTCCTTAGGGGTTTTATAATTCAACGCCCCACCTGCTGCAGCATCAACCATTGCTCTAATTTGAGGCAACATCACATTATAGAAGCTTTGCACTTGGATCCAGAAATCAAAACAGTGGTATGGGCATTTCCTCAATATTTCATTATATCTCTCCCATGCTTCACCTTGAGATTCCCCATCATGTTGTCTGAATGAAGTGATCTCGCTTCTCAATTTTGCAGCCTTAGAAGGAGGAAAGTACCTTGTGAGAAATTTCTGGACCAAGACCACCCGGGTGGTAATGCTTCCCCTAGCCAATGAGTCCAACCAGCTATTAGCTCTATCTCTCACGGAGAAAGGAAACAATCTCAAACGAATGACATCTTCACTCACCCCGTTCAGCTTCACAGTATCATAAATTTGAAGAAACCCTTGTATATGTGCATGTGGGTCTTCATTGTCAAGTCCTCCAAACTGATTGTGTTGAACCAAATGGAGAAGAACTGGCTTCAATTCAAAATTATTTGTCTGAACTGGCAGTCTTTTTATGCTTGCTCCACACCCATCCATGTTAGGAATAGAGTAATCCATAAGAGTCCTAACAGGTGGTTGTGGTGATGGAGGATCTACATTCTCTCCATTGTCTGCCATGTCTTCAACAACTATTTGAATGCCACCCAAATTCCTTCTTCTTTCTCTGGTTTGCTTTTTCAAAGCTCTTGCAGTTCTTTCTATCTCAGAGTCAAAAAGAAGATGATCTGGTTGAACAGTACCTCGCATACACTAGACACACAATATCAGAGTAAAAATAACTCAATGAAATAAGTAAACTAAAGAAACTAAAACTACAATCAATAAACAAAAAGAAAAATGTTTAAACTAGTGACTGCCTTCGATATTACGGATATTGGTAAAATCGATCCCCGGCAACGACGCTAAAAACTTGATGGGACCACGGCAAGTATACCGAATCGTCAAGTAATAAAAACGGTGAGAAACCGGATATCGTTCTCAGGGATCGATGGCCAAATACCAATTCACGAAATTAGCTACTATTTAAACCAAGATTTGAATCAAAAAGAGTTCTAATAACAATAACAAAATCAAAAGAAACAAAAGCAATGACAATATTTTTGGGTTTTTCTAGTTAGCAATTTATCAAACACTTGGTATGCAAGATGAAAAATAATCAATTAATGAAAGAGTTGGGATCAAGCTTCATTTGATTTCATTTGTTGCATATCAATTGAAATTAATACAAACTACTATTCCTATTTTGTTACCGAATTCTCTAATTTAATCAAACCCTAATTCCTTAGGCGATTGACCCTTTGTTCCTAATTAAAAATCCTAATTCCTTAGGTGAATCTAAAAGATAACAAGTAATACGGTTTAGAATTTAAAGAGGTAACAAGCAAATCAATGACTATTCCTAGCCTAGAGATAAGTAAGGTTCATAATCTCAAAGCACAAATTATATATCAAATTTCCATTCAACATACAATCCTAAATTCATCCTAAAGAGAATCAATATTTAGAAAGCATTAAGAGAAGAGATTATAAACTCAAAATAGAAATAGCAACATGAATTAATTGAATCCAACGTCAATAACAACGAAGATCCATCAAAATCCACCTAATCCCAACAAGGGAGAGTTTAGCTAGACATGGAAATAGATGTAGAAACTAAAATAATAGGGAAGAAGATGTAAAATTCCATGGAAGATTGAAGAAAATCTGAGCTCCCACTCTTCTTCTCTTCAAATCCACCGTAGATGTCCCAAAATAGGGCTCTTCTCTGCTCCAAAATGGCTCCACACTCTTCTCTCCACGCAGCCCCCTCTCATTTAGGTCAGAAAAGATGAATTTAAACTCTGGTATGGGCGCCTAGGCGCTGCGTCTTGAGCGTCTGGGCGCTGAACGTCCAGAACGCATTTGTTGTCATGAGCATGAGCGCTAGGCACTCAACGTCCAGAGAATATCTTTTAATGTACTCTTGGGCGCCTGGGCGCTGCTTCTGTAGCGCCTAGGCGCTGATTGTCCAACAAAATTGCTTTTGATCTTCCTTCAAAGCTTTAAGTCCTCTTTTCTTGAGTGATTTTCTTTGCCACATTGAGCTTCATGTTGTTTCCCTTAGTACCTACAATCAAAACAATGGCAAATGAGTTAAAGCACCAATAATTCTAATCAAAATGAACTCAATCTAACAAACTAAAATGGATCAACTGAAAAGACAAAATAAAACTGTTTTAAGGTCAAAACAACGTCAAAAGTTGAGCTTAAGCGGTGAAATCTACTCAAAAGGCTTTGGAAAAACAGATAATCGAGTAGATTATCAGAAGACAACTCAGTATAAATCTCGAACAACAGTGTAGCGACTTTAAGGCAAAGTAATTTTTATCGGATCCCGGCCTAAATTAATATTGGGGTATCCCCGTTTTTATTTTTCATCACAGACTTCGGCCTTTTGTTAGAGACATCGCGAGATCTAGCATCTATATTAGGACTTGTATTTCTTTATCTCATGCTTGTCGTTTGCTTCTCATAATCTTGAATATCTTAACACTCAGCTGTTACATCTAAGTGTCAGGCTGTGGGCTTCTGGATCGGGATCCAAGTTAGGGGTTCAGGAGCAATCGGCTCGCTAGAATTTGGTCATAGATATTTATTAATTAACACTATTAGATAAGTAAATATGTCTATTTATGATGAGTAAATCTCTCATAGAATTCATCATAAATAAAAGAATCAATTATAAGTGATAATGATCTTATTATATTATTTTCCTAATTAACAACATTTACTATCCATTAATGCAGATTTAAACATGATTCTTATATATCAAAATACTTCTATAAATACCACATAAAGTAACAAAAATATGCATCTAATTCCAAACACTACCTACCTTGTATACGATTTAACTTAAGCGTCAGAGTGCATTTTGTATGTATCAACCCCTTGTACCACCATTACAACTATCGTACATTGGAAGAAACCACCTTCTTCAATTTTCTTCAAATGATTCTCTGAAACTCATTCAGAATATATATGCAGAGCAAAAACTTTATATACATTTAACTAATCGTAAATCATTTGATGTGATGATTTAACAATAGTTAGTTATAATAAAAATGGGCTACGACTCCAACCCAAGCAAAATTTACTTGCAATATCTAGAATTTGAATCCTATAATCGGTACTTTAAAATGTTTTTATCTAACTACGACTTTTAACCCCAACTTGTTCACACAATTACTTGTACAAGAAAAATCATCACATCAAAATTCTCTGAATTTGGTCAATTATATTTAGATACAAACAGAAACTTTATGATACACATAGAATTTACAATATATATAGAGAGAGAGACAATTAACCTCGCTTAATCTTTTTCGTCAATTTAATTTTAGTTCACCTGACATGTTTTATTATTTTAGTTTACACAAATTTTGTTAATACATTTACACAAAAAATCTTGGTCTTTTAAAAAAGAAACAAAAAATCTAATGGCCTGGTCAAATACTTCAACCTAAGTAACATTAATTAGAGATACTATAAACTTTCTGAAACTAATATTACTGCAGATAGTATAAGAGAGATCGATAAAAAAAAAAATGTATCATATAATGTCCACTTAAAAAATATATATAAAGATCGAAAATATGTGGCACGATATAATGATTATCTCAACTTTGTGAGAATTTTCCATTGAAAACTACAAAGCTACTTGCTAATAAAAATTTCTTATATAAATTAAAATAAATTAGTTCAGTTTGTCTAGCCATCGTGCAATCAACAATCAAGAGCTAATTAAACATATTGAAACGACACAAGGGAAAAATTGTTTAAAATATTTTATCTATCTCATTCATTCAATCTTCCTTCTTACACATTATGAAAGCAAGTGAAAGACATAGAAGGCATTCAATAAGCCAATGAGAAGAAAAGGAGAGAGAAAAATAAGTAAACAAAATTAAATAAACGTACCTATAGTATTTCTTTATAATATATATAACCTGTAGAGCATAACTCACAAATTAAGGTATGGCTCAGTTGATAATATCTAACCTATTATATGAGCGGACTTTATTAATAATGCAAGAATTCAAATTTCACTGAGAATATTTATAAGTTAGAGCCACATCATGCCCAAGCGAGAAAAAAATAAAAACAAAAAGTCATGAGCCAAATAGTTTCAATCCTGCGAGCCCACACAGCTTGGATTTTCCATATTCATCATATATCTATTTCCCTACTTTTCATCCCCGGTCCCAATTATTTTCCCCTCACTTCTAGAAAGTGGTATTTATACCAAGGTTACGAATTCAACCAAAATTATAACTGAAGTGTCTCATTAATTTTGTTTTTCAATAACTAGTACGACATAAAATGCATGACAACAGTGAATCAGAGCTAATAGGGCTTACTTTTCTTTTTTTGATGTGTAATAGGGCTTACTTTTCAAGTAATGAGATAGATGAGATTCATACAGAGAAGGGAAAGTTAAAGTAGCGATCGTAATCAATCAAACAACAACAACAAAAATGGTTGCGTTACTTTATATTTTTAATTCACGTACGTGAAAAAGATAAGTGATATATTGGATTTCAATCATCATCAATAGTAAGATCTTAGTTAGCTAAATATTATTACCTTTTAAATGATATTTGAAATTTTAAATAATATAAAAATTTTGCCGTTTAAAAATTCGCACATAAACTTTTTAGGATAAAGTTACATGTAAACGTCTAGAAAGTTTTTGATGTAATTGTATTGTATTAATGAACAATTTTTTTTTTAACTTGTACGTTTTATATTTCAAATTATGTTAATAACAAGTGGGATATAGGATTTAGAAGAAAGAAAAGCACTTATATCCAACCTAAAAAATCGTTTACCCTATATCAAATTATGCTATCACCTATGATGAATTAAGAAACCTTGAATTTAGATGTGCGTAGTGGATTCTAACTACATTTAAAAACAATATGTTAAAAATGAATGCAAATTGTAATGTAATGTTTCGAATTCATTTTGATTAAAATATACTTACTTTTGCCATTTTTGAACTTTGAAGGCTTCTGTGTGCCTTTGTCTCTTTCCCGCTTCAAGGTCCTAAGAGCAAGTAGTTATGAGTTTGGGACATTACTATATGGGTGAAGTTTCAGAGAAACGGAGTAAAACGGATTGGATTCACCAACTACTATTTTCTTAATTTCTCATCATAATTATGATGATAATAATTGTTGCTTTGAACCTAAACAAAATTCCAAACCACATACGTAGGGCTAAATAAAGACAGGCCTAGCGGAAGCATTTTGCGATACTCATGTCCATTCCTTCATGCTGCGTGTTTATTTTTTGGGCCCCATAATGAAACTGACATTGTAAATATCATTTTTTTTTATTCTGTTACAACTCTACTTGGTTCCATATTCCCGCTGCATATCGTTCATTAAGTGAAAAGGTAGATGTGATTGCATATAGGGGTACATCCATCAAGATTTATTTGGTGCATAATTTTTTATGTGCCCATTAATTAAAACCAGTCCTCAAGAGTCATAGCTGGAGAATCACTTAACAACTAACAACGGTTGAGACAATTGAAAAAAGTGGACCGTATTAATTAAGTAGGTCGAAATTCAAATCTTATTAAAATCTGTTATTGATGGGTTATCTATAAGTATCCTTGTATACACTTGTTTGAATCTAGAAGCATGCCTTAACTTCAGGATGGAACAACCACTCTTTATCCTAATTTTTTTTTAAAAAAAAAACCCACTTGAACATAGCCCTACCTGAAATGTTTTATGTCTATGTTTTATTATTATTATTAGAGATGCAAGCATCAATTATTAAGCCCCTCACAAGATCGCAAATTATCAGTCCTCTGTAAACATAACTTGGACTCTCTTCATGTACCATTTAGAACTCACCCTTCTCTGTTAAAAACCAATAAATTAAAGAAAATAAAAATGAAAATGAGAGAAACCAATTCATTGTTATGGGCCTGGTCTTGGTCTGGCTGAGTTTATGACCATTCATGACGTTTATTCGTATAGGCCTAGTTGCCAGGCAATACAAATTGCAACCACATGTTATGTGGCTCATGAGGCATATGATGATCCCTTGGCCCAATCAGAATCAGACTCTACCTTGTGGTTTGTTTAGGCCTCACCCAACAACTAAAGGTAATGTTTATTCACTCAATGTGGTGTGGTCTCTCATTAATTCTAGGAATTGAACGCTTAATGACATCTAAGCTAGTGATCCCATAGCACTCAGCCCAGTTCTGATTGGGGGCCTACATATGCGAACGAGACAAGATGAAGCGCAACATCCTACGTGGGATTTCTTTGCCTAATTCTCTCTAGGCGACTCTAACCAAACGAAGCTATGTGGTGCTGGGTTTGTTTCTCTCCTCCGTTGATTTTTATATTACAAATATATTATTACAGAAAGCAACACCAGAATTTAAGAAGCAATGGAAGGGGAACTGGGAGCATAATATTACTAGAATTTATGTCATTATCTTATAGGAAATTTATAGATAATCTACCAATAAAAGACACTTGAGTTCGAACTAAAATCATGCGTTTGTCATAGACATATATACTCACAAGGTTTTTTTTTTTTTTTTTTACACCTTTTGATCGTGTGATTTATTCTCGTTTTCATATTGAAACTATTCATCGCCACAACGGATTTACATAATTTATACACATGTCTCGTAGTATATGCAACTACGAGAAAATTTGATTCGATGCATTTCAACTTTACGATGACCAACAAATTTATTTAAAATGACAACTTTCAATCTTTGATATGAATAATTATTACGATGACTGTAATTTAAAGGTGGTGTTAATTTCAAAATGTAGACTGAATTGGGGTGGGTGTCGTAAGTGCTAACTTCACCTCTCGATGTCGTCGCTTCTGGAAGGAAAAGCGCTGACAAAGAACAAATAAATATGGTCAAGATGAAACGTAGACCTCTTCAACCATATCCTCATTTTATATTAGTGACCATACCAAGGACTCGAGGTTTGAATTTGAATACCAATTAGGAGTTTCGATCATATCCAAAAGTCAATAGGATATTCTATGTTCTCAACAATTAAATTTTTATATCCTTCACTGACTATTTCAACATGGAATATGAGATCAATTTCTATTACGTTTTACAACTTGTTTGACCATCCACATTATAGGTAAAACTAGTTATCAATGGAGCGTATAATTCACCGTCCAAAGCACAATTATTAGGGTCACGACCCTCAGATATAATATAACGAATAGGACTGATGCATTGCACGATGGCGATGGGATAGGTTTATCAATATAATACGAGTCCAGTGTCCAGTGCGCAGTGGGATAAAATTAACTAAGAACAAGAAGAAATGTAATGCCTTGTGTAGTACATACTGACTCCTTGTGAAATCATAGTCGATGTAGTAGGATTAAATTTAATTATACAGTAAAAATTATGTAAATATGAGACTAAGATGGACTTAGTGAAATAGAAGGCGATACTCTAACACTTCTCTTCACATAAATTTGGCCGAAACAGATGAGTCTAGCGAAATAGACGACTGAGATGAACTTAGTAAAATAGGCTTCAGAAATTATATTTTGACTTTGATATCATATGAGATTTTAATATAAACTTAATTAGTATCAAGTGAAATGATCTAATAGATATATAAATTACACTCGAAAGATTGAGACAAATGATGTGAAAGCTAACACACACACATCATTAATCAATCACATATTATTATATATGTAATTTTTGAAGTAATTATTGTAAAAATTAAATATTTTTAATAATGTGATAATACATAATTATTGATTAGATAATAATGTAAAAAAAAAAGTGTACTGAAAATATATTAAAATTAATTCCATATAATATACAATGTCAAGCTGATAAAATCGATACGCAGTGCCTTCTGTATTTGCTGTTTGATTAAGATGCCAAGTTATAAAATATAAATATTACAATAATTGAAGAACAATTGGCTAAGTCAAGAGGATTCCCCACCCCCGCCCCCCCTCCCTTCTCAAGTGCCTTTCTTTCCGCGTTGTGCAGTATATAATTATATATTGTCTAACTTGTCATTCACATCGACTAAGTGTGCTTGCTGTTGACGCTTAAGAATGAAAGATTCTGAAGCATTTAAGAGTCCCTCTCAATTCAGAATATATATAGAGATAGATATTGAACCCAAGGTGCGGCCATTGTCACAGACTGAAATGCACCGTTGGGTACAATAATTTGTAAAAGATGGCATGAGGTTTATCCATCAAGAAATAGTTTATAATTATAATTATTTCTATAAATATTTTATTAAAAAAATGTATAACACTTCTGTATCACATACGATATAAGTATGTTAAAAGTATTTTAAGACTTAAAATTATAAAGTTTAATAATATCATTTTAGAACAAGTATCATATATACTTATATTTTTTTATTTTGTTTTTAAAATTAATTTTGAAAAATTGCTATGTAAATAAATTTTTATATGGCGAGAATATTAAATATTAAATATTAAATATCGAGATAAAGATCTTTAAATTATAGTGCAAATTTTAACGAATAAAAATACAAAGTAACTAATTTAATGAAAAAATAATTCTTTAAATGTAACTCATAATTCAACTCTTTCTTTACATAATTTACTTCATATTCCATATATTACAAAAAATCTAATCAATGTTTCTCAATTTGCCAGGGATAATAATGTCTTTTTTTTATTCTAATTTTTGTCTTGTCAAATTTCAGGTGACAAAAGAGATTCTTTTGTAGGATAGACTTAACAATGATTTCTATACATTTGAGTCACTAAGATTTATTTCTTCTTCTAAATCTCTAAAACATGTGCATTGTTCTACTTTCTCTTCTTCATGTAATTCTATTCTTACTTATAATTGTTCTATTTCTAGTTGCAATTCTGTTACTTCTAAAATTTCTAACTTCAATATGTGGCATTCTAGGCTAGGACATGCCTTAGCCACTGTTGTACATGCTACACTACAATCATGTAACATTCCATTTTAGAGTAATAAAAACATTTATTCCTTTGTTTGTGGTCCTTGTTGTATGGGTAAGATTCAAAAATTCCCATTTCCTATTTCTGATACTGTATATACTCAACCCTTGGAGCTTATATATAGTGATATGTGGGGGCCATCTCTTGTTCCAACTTCTAATGGCTGCATATACTATATTCATTTTCTTGATGCTTATACCAATCTCACTTGGATTTATTTACAGCAAAATAAATTTCAAACATTATCTGTCTTCTTGTCTTTCAAAACCATGACAGAATTATAATTTAACAGGATAATTAAAATAGTGTAAACTAATGATGGGAGTGAGTTTACTATCTTTTCCAAACATTTAACTTCTTTTGGCATTATGCATAGGTTTAGCTGCCCTTATACTCATGAGCAAAATGGGTAACTGAATGTATACATAGACATATCACTGAAATTGGGCTAACTCTTTTGCTAACTTCAAGTCTCTCACATTAATATTGGGGGGATGCTTTCTGCACTATTGTATATCTCATCAACAAACTCCTCACACCTATCCTTAGTAATAAATAACCTCTAGAGGTTCTCTTTGGTCCTAATCCAAATTACTCACTTCTTAGGGCCTTTGGCTATGCATGTTATCCGTACCTAAGACCCTACAACTACCACAAAATTTAGTATATGTCTCATCAGTGTGTTTTCTTAGGGTATTCTAAAAAAAGGTTACAAATGTTTATCCTCCACTAAGAGAGTATACATTTGCAGACATGTTGTGTTTGATGAGAATCTTTTTCCCTTAAGGTCAATCTAGGTTTCTTACATTCATCCACTTCAAATTCTCAGTTGCCCACTTCCGTTTCTCCTTCTCCAAGTATTCTTTTTGTGTCTCCTACTAGCATTAATGAGAGTTCTTTATCTGTTAATAATAATTTGCCTTTGTCTACTGATACTGTTAACAATTCCCATACACTGCCATCTTGGTCTTCAATTCCTGCAGGTGGTGATTCTAGTTCTCTGAAGAGCACGCAAAAGACGTGATTTTTGTCTTGAAAATTTGAATTAATTCCCCATAATTTACTCTTTTTACTGCTTGTTTCTCAAGTATCTTGCAAAGTTTGATTTAGGCTTGTGGTTGAGGATAATTGACCGAAATAAAGAAGAATCCTCACTTTTATAATGTATTTTTGCAGGATAGCACTCAAGGAAGGAGAACTTAGAGCCTAGGAAGCAGATTAAGAGTAAAATTCCCTGGATGGTCAGTGCCCAGGCACTCCAAAAGAAGCGCCCAGGTGCCCTTCAGTGTTTTAGCAACCATTCCCTGGATGTTCAGTGCCTAGGCGCTCAATATGAAGCGCCTAGGCGCTCAATACGAAGAGCTTAGGCGCTCAACATTACGAAAGAAAAGAACGTGCTAGACGTTAAGTGCCTAGGCGCTCAAGAAGCAACGCCTAGGCGCCCATACCAGAGTATAAATTCATCTTTTCTAACCTAAATGACGAGAGCTATGTGGGGAGCCGTTTTGAAGCAGAGAATAGCCCTATTTTGGGAGCTCTACGGTGGATTTGAAGAGAAGAAAAGTGAGAACTCAGATTTTCTACAATCTTCCATGGAGTTTTGCATTTTCTTCCCTATTGTTTTAGTTTCTACATTATTTCAATGTCTAGCTAAACTCTCCCTTGTTGGGATTAAGTGGATTTTGATGGATCTTGATTGTTTTTTACATTAGATTCAATTAATATAAGTTGTTATTTCTATTTTAAGTTTTTGATCTTTTCTCTTAATGCTTTCTAAGGATTGATCATCTTTGGAATGATTTTAGGGTTGTATGTTGAATAGAAACATGATGTATAATTATGCAATGAGATTATGAACCTTGCTTATCTCTAGGCTAGGAATAGTCATTGATTTACTTGTTATCTTGTTGAATTCTAAATCTTAATGCTTGTTATCTCTTAGAATCACTTAAGGAATTAGGGGTTTTAATTGGAAACAAAGGGGTCAATTACCTAAGGAATTATGATTTGATTATTTTAGAGAATTCGGTAATAAAATAGGAATAGTAGCTTGTAATAATTCCAATTGATATGCAACAAGTGAAATCAAATGAAACTTGATCCTAACTCTTTCATTAATTGATTGTTTTTCATCTCGCATACCAAGTGTTTGATAAATTGCTAACTAGAAAAACCTAAAAATTTTGTCATTACTTTTGTTTCTTATGATTTTGTTATTGTTATTGGAATTCACTTAAATCCAAGTTTTTGTTTAAATAGTTAATTTCGTATTTTGGTATTTGGTCATCGAACCTTGAGAATGATATCTGATATCTCACCATTTTTATTACTTGACGATTCGGTATACTTGTCATGGTCCCATCAAATTTTTGGTGCCGTTGTTGGAGATTGATTTTACTAATATCGGTAATATCGAAGGCTGTTATTAGTTTAAACATTTTTTCTTCTTCCATTTATTTCACTTATTTTTAGTACATTTAGAATTTTCTGTTTAAATTTCTACATCTTGATTAGTTACTTTTGTTCTGACATTGTACCTCTGTTGTATGCGAGGCACCATTCATCCTGACAACCTTCTTTTTGACTCTAAAATAGAAAGAACCACAAGAGCTTTGAGAAAGCAAACTAGAGAATGAAAAAGGAATTTCGGTAGCACTCAAATAGTTGTTGAAGACATAGCAAACAATGGAGAAAACATAGATCCTCCACCACCACATCTACCTGTTAGGACTCTCATAGATTATTCTATTCCTAACATGGATGGGTGTGGGGCGAGCAAGCAAGACCTCCAGTTCAAGCAAACAATTTCAAGTTGAAGTCAGCTCTACTCCATTTAGTTCAGAATAATCAGTTTGAAGGATTTGACAATGAGGACGCACATGCACATATAGCGGGGTTCTTACAAATTTATGATACTGTGAAGCTCAATGGGGTGAGTGAGGATGCCATTTGTCTGAGATTGTTTCCTTTCTCCGTGAGGGACAGAGCTAAGAGTTGGTTGGACTCATTGGCAAGAGGAAGCATAACTACTTGGGCAATTTTGGTTTAGAAATTTTTAACAAGATATTTTCCTTCGTCTAAGGTTGTGAAGTTGAGAAGCGAGATTACTTCATTTAGACAGCATGATGGGGAAACTCTTAGTGAGGCATGGGAAAAATACAATAAAGTATTGGCCCAAAACTCTCTTCGGATCCAGTGCAAAGCTTCTAGGCATGGGAATAATACCTTGAATTATAAAACTTCGGAAGAAGCTTGGGAATTGTTGGAAATGATGGCCAACAATGATTACCAAAGAAATGGGGAAAGAGCAATGGTAAAGAAAGGATACTTGGAGATTGATTCAATGAATGCACTGTTGGCTCAGAACAAGATTTTGACTCAATAACTTGAGAATCTCACGAAAAAGGTTGGCACTCTTAGTATAAATGCAGTGAGCAGCACTCCTTTGATTTGTGATTTATGTGGAGATGAACATAGAAGTGTGGATTGTCCAGGAAATATGTTTGGATCTTCATCTCAAAAGCAAGTTAATTTCATGAACAATCCTCCAAGGCAACAAAACAACCTCTAATCCAACACTTATAATCCGAGATGGGGAAATCACCCGAACTTTTCATGGAGTAACCAAAGTAATCAAGGCAACCAAGCTCCACAAAGACAACAATTTTCATACCAAGGTCCTCCTCAATACTCTTCGCATCAAGGTTCTTCATATCAATCTCCACTTATTGAGAAGAAGGCTTCTTGGAAAATAGCTTTGGAGAAACTAGCTTCTCAAACATCCTCTTTTGTCTAAAAGATTATCGATATCAAGGATAAGACAAGAGGTGGATTTAGGAATCAAGAGGCATCAATCCGAAATTTGGAATCTCAAGTGGACTAATTAGCAAGACAACTTTCGGAAAGACCTCATGATTTTCTACCTAGTGACACGGTGACAAATCCGAAAGAGCACTGCAATGCCATCACTTTGAGGAGTGGGAAGGTAGTTGAAAGGAGCAATATCGGTATAAGAGAAAAAGAGGTGATCGAGGAGCAAGAAGACAAGCAAGACAAGAAGGTTGAAGAAGAAGTAACTCTAAAGGACAGTAGAGCTGTGGAAAAAGGGAAGAATCAAGTTGAAAAATATGATCTGACCATCAATCCATATTTCAAGATTACATTTCCTCAAAGGCTGAAGAAGCAAGAGAAGGAGAAGCAGTTTGAGAGATTCTTGGACATTTTTAAGAAGCTCCAAATTAACATACCTTTTGCAGAAGCCTTGGAGCAAATGCCTTCTTATGTCAAATTCATGAAGGATTTACTATATAAGAAAAGGAAGTTGAAAGAAGATGAGACTGTAGCACTTACTGTGAAGTGCACCGCCATAATTCAACGAAAGCTACCACCGAAGTTAAGGGATCCAAGAAGTTTTAGCATCCCTTGTACTATTGGGAAGTTGAATGTTGACAAGGCTTTATGTGACTTAGGTGTGAGCATTAATTTGATGCCATTGTCAATCTTACGCAAGCTGGGAATTGAAAAGGAGAAGCCTACAACGGTCTCCCTTCAATTAACAGATCGATCAATCAGACATCCGTATGGTATCGTAGAAGATTTGTTAGTGAAGGTTAACAAATTTATTTTCCCAATTGACTTTGTGATCTTAGATATGGATGAGGATGCAGATATCTCTTTGATTCTTGGAAGACCGTTCTTAGCTACTTTAGGAGCATTGATTGATGTGTCAAGAGGTGAACTGATTTTGTGCGAGGATAGAGATCAGGTGACCATCAACGTCTTTGATAAATCTGCACTGAGACCAGATCTCTATGCCCCCGTCAATTGCATCCAAGGTAAAGCTCAAAAGGAGTCAGCTAGTAAGAACTCTACACCATTGATTAATGATGATCTTCCTACATCCAAGATTGTTGATGAAAAGGAAAAAGGGTTCTCCATCTCTTAAGATAGTTGGGATTGAAAAAGATCCTCCATCTTCCACTTATTCATTGTAGATAGGTCCTCCCATTTCTTATAATTCATTACACAAAGGGCCGAAATCTTCTAATAAACTGAAACATGATCTATCATTTGTTGAAAAATTGAGACCTCCATGGCCGGATGAAATCTCACATGCTAAGGTTTATTCAGAACACCCAGGTTCAAGTCAAGTTCCAAACACCTACGGAGGGGATTGTCATGGAATAATTAAAAGTTTCAAACCCAAGTGCAGGTTGTTTCTAGTAGTAAATTCTCATGAGTCCGAGGTCGATCCATAAGAAATTGATGAAGAAAAATTATTTGAGGGAAGAAGCAGATTTGTCACAATACTAAAGGTGATAAAAATTGTTCACAGATGAAAAAGATTTGCTTGGGTTAGGAAATCCACTCATGGTAATAAATTAAAGACAAGATTATTTTTTTTAATAACTTAATTGAAATCATACATAATGAATGTTCCAATCGGAAGATATAACATTTAAAGTTCAATTAAGATCATATATGTAATCATATTATGGTTCCCATAATTATCTACTAATACTTGTAAATTGTAACGCTCCTTTTTCTAGGAGAAGAAGGAATGTCACACCATAGTAATGCGAAATAAAATGCGAAAAAATCAGTATACCACAAATAAAGACCCAGTTCATTTTATTGATAGGTTCCTTTCTAAATGACATTATACATTTTTTTCTTTTTTTTATTAAATTGTATTATTAACAAGTAGTGTCAAAATAATTAATTTAAAAGTTCTTTTCATTGCGAGAAAATAGTTAGAACGGTCGCAGTAAAAACTGACATAAAATAAACCATACATTTATACAATATAATCATTTGATTGCAGTGGTAGTCAGCTCTTTCTTCCTTATCTTTTTCTTTTTTTTCAACATTTTGCACACACCCCCCCACATTTATTCAAGAACAAGGTCAATGCTCTCTTATTCCCTAAGGTTGGGTAAAAACATGTTTTATTTTTTTTAAAGGAACATAATGAGCTAAAAACAAGAAATGGTCAAATAGGCTCAAAGGGGTTATACAAGGGAAAATGTACAAGGATGACTATTTGGTCAAAGTAGCTATTTCAAAATGTCTTAATCATATTCATGTATGCATGTGAAAATGTAGCCTAAAAAAGAATCAAAGTCAGTTTTAGAATAACAATTTCATAAGTGAAAATCATACAAGAAAGAAGATAATGATATAAATGTTCAATCCATTCATCAATAAGCTCAAAATCTCATAAGGCATATTTCTATCATTCTCAATTCATCAATTCAACATTCATATCAAAGCATGTGATTTTTAAGAAAGAAGAAAATTTACGCTATAACTCATCATCTGCTTTTTACTAATTCTAAAACAATTATTTCTTCAACTAAGATGCGTCTCAAGAGTAAAATTACCTCAGGGCAAGATTTACTCATTACTCTGCCATTCTTAATTAGTTTTGTTGTAGGTTTCTGACAGTCATCTCACTAAACATACTTCCCAATTTAAATGCGTCTTAGGACTAAAATTACTCCGTACTCTGCCATTATTCATTGGTTTAGTAAGTTCATGACAATCATATCATAATTCTATACTTTTCTTTAAACTATCCTTCCCCCCAACCAGATCACATCATTGTCCATAATATTAAAATATAGATGAGTAAAGGATAGAAGATAGTACTTGTTGGAGAAATCTGACAAAAATTTAAACAAAAATAAAGTATAATAAATAAAATCAAAGATAAAGGAAAATTAAAGATGAAGTGTCAGATTTGGCTTTCTTTGCATGCTGCTTCCCTCACTGCTTCCTGCAGACTAATCTACCTAAACTATTGTTGGATCAGGTTCATAAACAAAAGCTTCTAATTTATCAATCAACTCATCAATAGTTGAGGTAGAGATAAGAAGTTGTCTTGCCGAAGGTGTGATAAATTTCTGTTCTATAGCTTTGTTAAGAAAAAATAATAAAAGATCAAAAAAAAATATTAACATTCAACAAACCAATGGGTTTATGGTGGATATTCAGTTAGGCCTAAGAGACAATTTGAAAAATTTCATCCAAAGTTTCAAAACCATCTGGTAAGGCAATGAATGCATTAGAGTTGTCAAGCATTATTTTCATTCATCCATGCATAGATGATACCTGAATTTCTTCTCTAACTATCTTTCCATTAATGTTCTTTTGAGTTAAAGGTCCAGGAATGACACCTAAAACCTGACTGTCTCTTATAAAAGCAGCAAGTGATACAACCCTCATTAACCCACGGCAACCTCCCCTATATACAACATGAATATTCCTCGCAACAAGTGTTCGACCAAGAGCGCTTGCTGCATTTACAAACTCTAAACTCTTCCCATAACTTGACCCACAAAAAACACATACATTGTTAATGTTACTAACAGAAGGTCTCATTTCTATACTCTTCCTTCCTTTGAATGGTTATGAGTTGGAGGAAAGCAGAGAAAATGAAGTATTTAAATAAGAAAAAGAATAGAAAAAGTAATGATAACACCTATAAGAGTAGGTCGGTTGTTGTCAGAAAAGTTTGAAATTAAGAAACACATAATCTTTTTTTTTATTTTGTTTTTTTACTTTTTAACTTGAAGAAAACCATCAGGATAAAGAAGTCTAAAAACTCCTTAAGGACCCTGCTTAAAGGATCATCTGTCCAAAAATCAAAATATAACAAAATCATACAAAAATAAAAGAAATATAATAACAAATGAGGACATACCTGTATGTACAATTTTCATGGCATATCTTTATACTGCACGTCATGAGTGTAGCATAAGAACTCCACAAGGATTGTCGAACCGACAATAAGAACCTTTGAAATTTTTTCGTCTTGCTTACGGAATAATAGTCTTCTATCTTCCTGCAAATCTAATTAAAGGCTGTATTCTAAGAAAATGGTACCTGACCACAGCCAATCAGAACTTGCCATAGAGGCCTATTAATTAAAGTAAGTATACAATTCAGTTAACAGTTTCCGTTCACTGTAAAGACGAGACGCTTCTTTCTGTCCATCAACACTACAGAGCCTGGGTTCCAAGAACTGGGAATGTAACACGCAACTTTCTAAAAAGCATGACACACAAACCTTATTTACATACTCGCATGTGAATGTCTATTCTTGAGTCTATGACAGGATGAGTCATCTGCCCGAGGCTCCTAATCTAATTTAAGAACAAGTACAACCGTAGTTTTGCCCTTTTTTCTCAAGTTGTTAGAAACCTGATAAAAGATGAGTGTATATTCACTTGAGATTAGGATGAAGGTAGTCTGTTCTTTCGGCTTTGTGACAAAGTATTGTTGACCAGTATCAGACTCATTCAAGACCAGCGCAACATAGGGCTCCCAAAAGGGACAAGTGACCATAATACGACTGGCTGCCTCACATGTGGGATACAATCTACCTATTTTATTTTTCAATTAAGAAGGCTGTATCAGGATGTGTGCATTTCCCTATTCACGTTTTGTGTTACCAAAGCCAAATCCAAGATGTATACATACTTTTTTTTCCTTCTTTTTTTTTCTCTTTTTTTTTCTCTTTAAGAAGATGAAGAAGAAGGAAATATGTACATGTTGTTATGGATGTGGCTCACATCTGCCTTTGGTTTCACGTCTAGAAACGACTTAAGCACCTTCTATAAGTCGAGGATAAGCTTCCCATCTAATTTTCTTATAAATTAGCAAACAGGGTCTTTTAGAGTCAGATTCTCAAGACTGTATTACTTTTGTTCCTCCTTGAAGAGATTCCACAAGTTAAGAAGTTCACGATGCACAAAAACACATGAATGTGTATCAAGAGTCAATAAGATATCATATAATGACTCCTTACTCAGCTTATTCTTAATGAAAAAATTTTATCCTCTCTGTTTGAGGAAACCATCCCTAAAGAACGACATTGCTTGTTACAATTCCATCGTGCACATTTATGACAAACTTGTAATCTTTTTGCTCTTTTCTTTTTAGAATATGAACTTCTACCAAGACCTGTCATATATGAGTCAAATGAAATTGAAGACTCAGCTGCTAGTCGGACCTTTGCTTCAATTATCCAGCGTACATCTTCTGGTATACCCTTGTGCATTAACAATCTCAATCTTTCACATCAAGTTTCGTAAATTTATGTTAAATCATTTTGAGAAAGAGAAAGAAAATGTTTTCTCAAGTTTGAAATAATGATATCTATTTTAAAGGAGAATGAATCAGTTATTTTAGGAAACTGAAAAAAAAACAAATTGACTTGAGAGTCACTGAGTACCGTCATCCACCATTTAACCAGGAACACAAAGAATTGCAAAACAAAATAAAGCCACAAAATTAGAGTAAATTTTTCTTATAACAAGGATCAGAAAGGAAAATGAATTATACCTCAGCAGCTTGATTTTCCAGAAATGGTTTAAGTCTTTGTCCATTGACCTTAAACACATTACCATTCCTAGCACTACTAGAAAATTAGGTTTTAGAGACCGAAAAATCGGTCTCTAAATCAAGAAAATTGGTCTGTAAAATAATTAGAGACCGATTTAAAGACTGATTTAAATCGGTTTCTAAAAATCTCGTTGCTAAATATTAGAGACTGATTTAGAGACCGATTTTTTAGGTCTCTAAATCGGTTGCTAATTTTCGGTCAAATATTGGTCAATTATATTTCAAAAAAATGTACATTAGAGACCAATTTAGAGTTTAATTTTTTAGAGACCAATTTTTTTCTCTAAATCAGTCTATAAATCGGTCTCAAAAAGCATGAATGTATCATATATTTTATAAAATCGGTCACTAAATTGGTCTCTAGTTTAGAGACCGATTTATCAGTCTCTAAAACTTTGAATATATTATATATATATTTTTTAAATCGATCACTAAATTGATCTCTAAATGTCTTTTTTTATATTTTCAGTCCCTAATTCGGTCTCTAATTCGGTCTTTAATTATATCAATATAACTAATTACAAGCCATAAAAATACCTAGCATGCTTTAATAGTGTTTAAATTGGTTTATTTTCATTTTATTTGTGTGGAAAAATTTTGGTCCATATTTATTATCAGTATTCTCTTATGTAATTCTATTAACAAACTTGTATTTAGGATGGTCCAAAACAAAGAACATAGAGATCTAAATTAAACAAGCACCTCTTATTTGATGCTTTGAACGTTCAGATTGAAGTTCACATATTTGCATAACAAGCAATTACTTATGTCTCACAGTGGAGAATAGCAATCAAGGACTTGATGAGAACGATTAATGACACTTTAATATATTTCAGATATTTCTTATTATGCAAGTTACAAAAAATTTAATTAAATTATAATGCCCTCCACCTAGAACATATGTCATGGCTTTCTCACATTTGGCTGCAGCCTCCTATCTCTTTAGTATTTTGGCTTGAATTTCTTCAACAGATCCCACACTGTCACACCAACCTCCCTGTATCAAATAAGTACGGGTTATTATCACATTAAGAGGAGCCTTGAAAGTATATTTGAAAAGAAAACTGCAATTTATACCATACTAACTACCGAGCAGTAATTTATGGCATTTTTACAGATACAGTTCTTCACAGAATTACACCTTCATGAAAGTATTTTGAGCACGAATGAGATTCATAAGCAACTAGATCAAAAGAGAAATTTGCTTGTGTCTAAAACCAATCAATGGCATAGAACTTTGTTTTGGTTTTGTTGGTTTTAGATATCCCTTTTTTTCTTCCTTTCTTCCATTCTTTCTTTTCAATTTTGGTTTAGGTTTATCCAATAAAATTTCTGCAAGGAAACTACAAACACACATACATATATATACAACAACAACAAAACCTTTTCCTTCTAGGTAGGGTTGGCTACAGAATCAAAGATACCATACCATTGTGTTTGATCATAAGCCATATATTCAGAAAGACCATTTAAATCTAAATCTTTTTTAATTATTTCACTGATAGTTTTTCTTGGTCTCTCTCTACCTTTTCTTCTTACTTATTTGAAGAGCAGTTCTCTCAAGTCCAGCAATATCTTTTTTCTGCTCTTAATTTCTGTTCTTACTGGCTTTAACTCCAATTAGTTAGCTCGACTATGTCTCTTGATTCACAAGCTATCAAAATCTTCTTCTCTTGGTAGTTATCTCTAAAATACTCTCTCTACTCTCCAGACTCCACTGCATATCTTTTGCTAATTTTCTTTTTTTCTTTTTTTATTTTGGTAATATTTTCATTTTTCTCCTATGTCCAAGATTTTATGTTTCTCATCCAGATATTCCTGTTAGACATGTCTCAAAGATTAAACTAGCACACTGCAGTTAATTGTTTTAGATTCATTGGCAAATAAGAAATAAGGAAAACAGGTAGTCATGGCTCGCGAGAAATTAACAAAAGTTGATGGTAAAAAACTAAATACAAAATAAAGGAATGACCAGAAAATGACAACAAACATTTGATCTAAATGCCTCTATATTATGTAAAGTAATACATTATTGCAACTTAACTTAAGTGCCAAAAAGCAAGAAGGAAAAGGGTATATCCTATTTCCTAATCTTATCAATCAAACAAGTACCTCAAATTCATGAATCTCCTATACCTATCCCAGAAATAAATAGCAAAACAAGGAAAAATAATGAGAAAGATGGAAAGTATTCCATATTCAAAAGCACACTTAATAGTACTAATTTTTCTCGAGCAGGAGCTTTATTTGCAAGTTGTTGCTGAAGTTTTTGTTGTGCTGTTTAATTTTCCAATGCCAAGCGAACACGTCTTGCCCAAACACGAGCCTGAACTCTCACCAAAGCTTGCATACAATGAAGAGTTATCGCAGCTTGTTTTTTCACCGTATGGCCTCTTACAAGGGTCAGAAGCCTTGCCAATCATTTAAAAGCTCGTAGTGCTCTTCTGGCCTGTACATAGAACAAAAGTTTCTAGCTTGGTCAAAGTTGTTGGCAATAAAGCCCTTAAGGTGATTAGAATAAGTTTCAGAATAAATAAATGAGTAAATAAAAAAATAAAAAAAAAAGAAAGAAGTTCCATAAAGAAATAAAGTGCACTTGAAGATAAATCAAATTAAATTATGATTACAGAAATATAAGGGAGAAGTTCTATGTAACACATAGTTATACAGTTGCCAAAAAGGGATAAGTTTGTCAAGCAATGCATTATACAAACAAATGCAAGAAGCCTAGAATGGGACTTTTGAAAATGATCAATAAAATCAATGCAAACACAGTAACTTAGAAATTAATAGTTTAACAATATGGAAAGTGGAAACATAATTCAAAAATTAATGTTAAGTCTTGTAAAGCATTCTAAAAAATTTTCCATTATCCATTGAGGTGAAAAATGAGAAGGTTATGTTATTAACAACATAAATGATTGTTTGTTAACAGCAAAGTCACTACAGGAGTTAACAAGGGTAGACAAAATTATTACTACAAAATTCAATGAATGATAAAAGCAGAACCTTACAATTACTTTGAATGTCTAACTTATATAGTTTGCAACATTGACATTAGAGCTTTGTGTGTTGGGATAGATACCAATATATTAAAATGTACACTTAGATTAATACTTGGAACTCTTATCTTAAAATGTACACTTAGATTAATTCCACTATCAAAATTTCAGAATTGTTGAACTATTATAACCTGAGATATAGCATAATGAGTGCATAAAGGTCAAGTTGTTAGGTTCAAAATTCTAGATTTTGTTTCAACTCCAATTTGAGTTATCTAAACGTGTGTTCTCTGTCTTGAGACCTTCATGAAAGTTGTAGAAATTTGTCTTAGTTTTAAAACAAGACTAAAATCACATCCATCAGATATTTATAACTCAAATTATAGCTAGTTTATTGAAAAAGCCAAGTGAGAATATTATACAATGAATGAAATATATTACTATCAATGTTGCTTTTGCTATCAAGTGAATAGTTATTAGGGAATTATCTTAACTTTCCAATAAGACTACAATCACATTAATCAGATAATTGTAACTCAAATTGTGGCCACTTTACTTAAGAATGCAATCACCTAAGTTAATGATAATTTAAGCAATAATTTCTTCAATGATCAAATTAAGCTTAATTTCATAAAATATGACAAAATCAACTTAATTAAGCCAAATTGAATCTTAAGAAGCCTAGTGAGAGAATTATAAAATGAATAAAATACATTGTTATCAGATTACAAGGTCAGTGACCATGTATGGAGACAAAGATCTGACAGAAGGAAATGGTCATCCTACTTCTCCTGTTTCAAGCCACCTTGATGAATTGAAGAGGCAACATCGAGCTAATGATGTTAAACAAGCGCTTCTTGGGAGGCAACTCAAGTTCGATAAAAGAAGACAAGTTTTCAATAATAGCAGTAGTGCCTACAATGCCCAGGCACTGAATTTGGAGCGCTTAGGTGCCCAAGGTCCCAGAGGATAATGCCACCCAAGCATTGGAAGTGATGCTTGAGTACCCTACACATATCCCCACCACAACGGCCTACGAGGGGGAGTTTCTCTTTTCTTTTTCTTTTGTTTTGCATTTTCATTACTAAAGTTAATTTCATTAGTTTTGTTCTTAAGTTTTTCGCATTGCCATATTTCCTGTTTTTGGCTCACTTCTCAATTGCTTGAGGTCAAGGACGAGAATAAGTTTAGGGGAGAAAAATTATTTTCATGCCATAAACAATGTTTGTTTGAATTATCCTTGTTTTTATTGGTCCTTACTTATGTGTTGCCAATCATGAAAAGGGAGCAAGGTTGTTGAGAGAGTAGCTTTGGGTAAGTTTTCCTTCACTACTATTTCGAGGGTCGAGTAACTTTCTTTATGTCAATCACATGTAGGTGAGAATCCAAAGTGAGTTTTGAGCCTTAATGCATGAGCGGGAACACATCCACCCACTTATTTTCCTTGATTGTGTGCATTTCACTCATAGGAATATTTTTCAGAACTTGTTTTCTCTCTTTTTGAAATTGTTGGCTTGTATGCATTCATGAGACATGATTGAGGCATTGTTTGTTTGATAGCCTTCTGGCCAAAAAGCCAACCTTATACATGTTTCCCTAGTGAAGCCCCTTGAGCCTGAACACCATTCCATTCTTTTTAGCTCAACACAACCTTTAAGTGTAAAAACCAAAAAATAACTAATCAAGGGAGTAATAGACCATAGTGTTTTGGGAATGAAAAAGTGCAGAGGTTGACATTAGGGAATGATGGGTTGAATTGATTATATTATAAAAGACAGTGTTGAAAAAAAAAGAGGATCAAAAGAACAGAAAAGAAAAAGAAAAAGGTTAATATGAATAAATGTGGATGTGGGGTTTGAAAGATGGAGCAAGGGATTTTGTGTTAGTTTATTGGGTTTCTTGAAAAAATTTAGATTTTTTTGGTCTATAGCTCTTTTGGTTGAACCTAACTATTCTATATATTTATTCCACCCTTTACCTTAGCCCAATTACAACCCTAAATAAAAGACCTCATGACTTATGGCATGCATGCATGTAGATAATGGATCAGTAGAGAGGAACCAAGCCTATGGTAAGGTGTTCTTATGTTGTGGATGAGTGAAAATTCAAGCCTAAACACTAGAGTGAAGTGAGGAAAATTTGTTAAATCTTTTCACATGTGAATTTGTGTAGCTACTCTACTCTTGGTGTTGGGGTGTTTGAGAAAAGTAACCCTTTGGGTTATTTCTTTTAGTGATCTGAGCTTTGTAATCATGATTTGCAGCATTGATTTTTGTTTCTTTGCCCGAGGACATGACAAAGGTTAAGTTTGGGAGAGTGATGAGCACGCAAAAGACATGGTTTTTGTCTTGAAAATTTGAATTAATTCCCCCTAATTTACTCTTTTTACTGCTTGTTTCTCAAGGATCTTGCAAAGTTTGATTTGGGCTTGTGGTTGAGGATAATTGATTGAAAAGAAGCAGAATCCTCACTTTTATAATGTATTTTTGTAGGATAGCACTCAAGGAAGGAGAACTTAGAGCCTGGGAAACAGATTAAGAGTAAAATTCCCTGGATGGTCAGCGCTCAGGCACTCCAGAAGAAGCGCCCAGGCGCCCTTCAGTGTTTCAGCAACCATTCCTTGGATACGAAGCTCCTAGGCGCTCAAGATTACGAAAGAAAAGAACATGCTAGACGTTAAGCGCCTAGGCGCTCAAGAAGTAGCGCCTAGGCGCCCATACTAGAGTATAAATTCATCTTTTCATACCTACATGAGGAGAGCTGCGTGGGGAGTCATTTTGAAGCAAAGAAAAGCCTTATTTTGGGAGCTCTACGATGGATTTGAAGAGAAGAAGAGTGGGAACTCAGATTTTCTTCAATCTTCCATGGAGTTTTGCATCTTCTTCCCTGCTGTTTTAATTTCTACATTTATTTTTATGTCTAGCTAAACTCTCCCTTGTTGGATTAAGTGGATTTTGATGGATCTTGATTGTTTTTGACTTGGATTCAATTAATATAAGTTGTTATTTCTATTTTGAGTTTTTGATCTCTTCTCTTAATGTTTTTTAAGGATTGATCCTCTTTGGAATGATTTTAGGATTGTATGTTGAATAAAAATTTGATGTATAATTTTATCTTTAGGTTAGGAATAATCATTGATTTGCTTCTTATCTTGTTGAATGTAATGTTTGTTATCTCTTAGAATCAAAAAGGAATTAAGAATTGGAAACAAAGGGGTCAATTACCTAAGGAATTAGGATTTTATTATTTTAGAGAATTATAGGAATAGAGGTTGTAATAATTGTGCAATAAGTGAAATCAAATGAAATTTGATCTCAACTCTTTCATTAATTGATTGTTTTTCATCTCGCATACCAAATAAATTCATTGATTTTGTCATTGCTTTTATTTCTTATGATTTTGTTATTGTTATTAAAACTCACTTAAATCCAAGTTTTAGTTTAAATAGTAGTTAATTTTGTATCTTGGTATTTGGTCATCGATCCCTGAGAATGATATCTGGTATCTCACCATTTTTATTCTTATGGTTACTGTCGTGCAATCAAGTTTTTGGTAATTCTAGTTCTCCTCATCTTGCCTTCAACATTAGCAACAAGTTGTTTCTTAAGTGCTACCGATTAACATTCAACATCAGCTTGTTGCATAAAGATCAACACATCCTATGAAGCATTTCATCCTATTCTTACCATCACCGAACCTAGCTCTGTCAATGAAGCATTATCTATTCCAGAATGGCACCAGACTATGCAAGTTGAGTATCAGGCCTTAATGCACATTTGAACTTGATCTTTAGTTGAACTTCCACCTAGAAGATGTACAGTAAGCTGCAAATGGGTGTTCAAAATTAAAAGAAATCTTGATGGAAGTGTTCAAAAGTACAAAGCATGATTGCTGGCAAAAGGATTTCATTAGAGAGCTGACTTTGATTCTACTAAGACATTTAGTCTAGTAGTTAAACTAGTATCAGTACGAGTGGTCCTTACTATTGCTCTTAGTAGAGGCTGGCCAGTCCATTAGTTGGATGTGAATAATGCATTCCTAAATAGTGTGTTGAAAGAAGAAGTTGACATGTAGCAGCCTGAAGGTTTTACTCAAGGGTCTAGTCATTTGGTTCATAAATTGCACAAGGTCCTCTATAAACTAAAGCAAACACCTAGGGCCTTGTTTGAAAAACTTATCACAACACTCACTCACCTAGGTTTTCAGCCTACTAAATGTGATGTCTCTCTGTTTGTTTAGTTCACATCTCAGGCCGTAACTTTTGTTCTTGTATATGTTAATGATATTCTTGTTACAAGTAGTTGCTCTGCTACAATTCATGCTCTCATAACTCAACTAAACTCAGCCTTTGCCCTTAAGGATCTTATTAAGCTGCACACTTCCATGGAATAGAAGCAAGACATATTGCAGCTAGTGGAATTCACCTCTCTCAGACCAAGTATATCACAGACTTGATATCAAAAGCCAAAATGTTGAATACAAAATGTGGTGTCCTGGGGCCGATGAGGGTGGGGAGTGGTCACCGGTGCTAAGAGAAAGCATCAATAAGCGGCTCTTGGCAGGCTTCTAGGCGAATGGTCCCATGAATGAACTGAATACGTACCAAAATAAGAGGGATTCAGAGACTGTGCAGGTATGTGACTACATAGTTGAGGATGGCTTAAAGAAATTGATTAGGCGTAGCCATATCAACAAGTTGCAACTTCTTTTCGGGAGCGTAGAACATAAGAACTCTATAGTTAAGCGTGCTTGACCTGGAGTAATTGTGGGATTGGTGACCTCCTGGAAAGTTTCCCAGGATGCGTGTGAGTGAGGACAAAGCACCCGTGTTAGTTTGTGGAGACATTCATCAATCCTAGAGGCAGTCCTGAGACATTACAAATAGTATCAGAGATTGGATCTCTCCTAGTACAGTGTGGTTCGGGGACGAACCAAGCGGAAGTTGGTGGGTATGTAGTGTCCCGGGGCCGACAAGGGCGGGGAGTGGTCGTCGGTGCTAAGAGAAAACATCAATAAGCGGCTCTTGGCAGGCTTCTAGGCGAAGGGTCCTATGAATGAACTGAATACGCACTGGAATGAGAGGGATTCAGAGACTGTGCAGGTATGGGATTGCATAGTTGAGGATGGCTTAAAGGAATTGATTAGGCGTAGTCATATCAACAAGTTGCAACTTCTTTTCAGGAGCGTAGAACATAAGAACTTCATTGTTAAGCGTGCTTGACCTGGAGCAATTGTGGGACGTGTGATTTCCTGGGAAGTTTTCCAGGATGCGTGTGAGTGAGGACAAAGCATGCTAAAAAGACCCGTATTGGTTTGTGGAGACACTTATCAATCCTGCAGGCAGTCCCGGGACGTTACACAAAGCCCATGAGAACACTAATGGCTTCAGGACTAAGGTTGTCTGCTCATGATAGCATTGAATTGTTGGATGCTAGTTTGTATAGAAGTATTATAGATGACCTACAGTATGCCATTGTGATAAGACTAGAAATAGCTTTCAGTGTTAATAAGGTCTGTCAATTCATGCACAATCTTAAGGAGTCCCACTAGAAGGCAGTAAAGCGGATCCTTTGGTATCTAAATGGAACTTTAGATTATGACCTTCATCTCACCAAGTCACCTACTCTTCATCTCACAACATACTGTGATTCAGATTGAGGTACTGATATAGATGATAGAAGATCAACAACAGGACAGTGTGTGTCCTTGGATCTAACTTGGTGTTGTGGACCTCCAAAGAGCAAAATGTGGTTTCAAGGTCCACTACATAAGCTGAATATAGGAGCATGACTTCTGTAGTTGCTGAAGTCACTTGGTTGCAGTCACTGTTAAGTGAGCTAAAAGTACTAATTGCCAAAGTTCCGAAAATATATTGTTATAACTTAAGTGTTGTCATGCTAACAACAAATCTTATTCTTCATTCAAGGACAAAACATTTTGAACTTGATCTCTACTTTGTTAGGGAAAAAGCAATGGAGCATAATATCAAAGTCTATCATTTACCTTTTACTGAACAAGTAGCATATTTGCTTACCAAAGTTGTTTCAAGTACAACTTTTCTTATGTTTAGACACGAACTCAAAGTCGAAAGTTTTCAGACCTTGAGTTTGAGAAGAAAATGTGAAGAAATAACTAATAAATGATTCAGTTATAATTTAGTTAAGTTGTTAGAATAATTAAAAGTTAGTTACTGACTAATGAGATTGCTATTAATAGTATGTAACAATTTTCAAATTAGAATCAATTCATATAATTTATTTATCTTACATTTATCTCTCTCTCTCTCATGTGTCTACTGTTTTATTCTCTCTCTTATTCTTGGTGATACCTTTAATAACTTGCATCTCTCTCTTTTTTTTTAAATCACGTGTCAATATCAAAATGTAAAACTCACAATTTTTTCTATTATTTTCTTTATTTATTTTCAATATATAATGCACAAATCTTATATGTTATCCCGAGGTAGCTTGTAGATCGAGTGGGGAGGGGAGTCGGCCAAAGTTCTAATAATTAAGTTAGAGAGGGGTCATCAATATGTAAAAAAATTATTTTATTTGACTATTCAGAATATAACAGACGATATTTTATTTATATTTATATATAATATATTTATTATAATTTTATATATAAAAAATAATATTATTCAATTACACTCATATTGTGATATGGTGTCTACTTAAGTATTGTATCTTATATGTATAAATTTTATTATCCTATGCAAAAGAAGAGAAAGTAAAGATGGACAACAGTATTTACTGACTATATATACGTATGGGGTTTGAGCCTAAACACCCGTATAATACAATATAAAATGTTGAATTTATCCTTTTTATAATACAACGACAAAATGTATAATCATTTATAAATGCATTATAATTTTACTGTGTTAAGTTTTTTCAGTAAGGATGATTGTCATTTATATTTTACGTTTTAAAGTAAGTTCTACACTTCTTGAAATACATATGTTTTAAGATATTTTGGACGCAAGACTCGATTGAGTGGCACATACGAGTCCAAGTGAGCACAATAATAAGAAGAAGAAAGAAGAAAACCAAATTTTGTTATGGTTATCCGTTTTGCTTGGTTTCTATGCAACAACCATGACTTGAACGCATACTTTCCTTGTGCGACCGCAGACACACATAAATAATTGGTGACGCTGAAGCATTTGCAACGTGGTCCCTACCCTTACCCTAATTGTAATTAATGCTAATACCAGACAATGACCGAAACAACGAATCAAACATCCCGCATCTGCCTTATCTTCTCTCACAACTTTTGTTTTGTTGCATGAAGTTTTACTCTTTGAAAAAATTTCGAAGACTAATGCTATATCTTTTTATTTAATTATTTTAATATTAAATAAAAAATATTAAATGAAAAAATAAAAATATTTAATATATTAAAAATATAAAAAATATTTAATATTTTTTTATTTAATAATTAAAAAAATTAATAAAAAGATTAAGTAAAAAAATAAATTATTTATCAATTCCGAATGGCTAGATAGACAACAATAGACACTAATCAATTAACATAAAAGTCTTGACATTTTTAGATATATTACAATAAAACACAGAAGTATCTATTTATTTCATATGCAATTTTTTATTTTTTGATGACTATTTCATATGCATTTTTTTTGTTGGTACAACAAAATTTAAAATTTTAACTGATGGGAGATACACAATTTTTGTCCATAAAAGCTTAGACTCCATAATCCTAATAATCACTTCAAATCTGTTATAATAAAAAAAATTAAAATACTTTCATTATAATTTTTCATAGAGATTGATATATAGGTTTAATGAGATTAATCTATATAAAAAGAAAGTCTTGCTAATTAGTGTTTTTAGGACATTAATTAAGGAACATTTAATTATTTATTAAATATTTGTTATTTTTAATTCCTTAATTAATATTTTAAAAGAGTCTTAATAAAAAATGAAAACTAGTGATGGGATTATTGACACTCCAGTATGTCTATCTGCACTCTTTACTTTTTAATTTTATTTGTACTTTTAAGGTTTATCCTTATATAAGTTTTCCTTTCAACAAAAGTCAAAATCATTATTTTTCTATTGTAGTTACTTATCCATACTCTAATTTAGTTACAATTAATTTATAATATTTATTTAATTTATTTACTAATATTTTTGTTTCTTTATTCTTTTTATATTTTTATATTTTTTATTATATATGTAATATTTAAATAATGTAATACAAACAATATTTTATACTTTTCTTTATATATATATATATATATATATATATATATATATATATATATAGATAATTTTACTTATTATAAAACCTTCTTTTGACAAAATTATTTTTTGAAATAACAGTAAAAAATGAAAAATTGACTTACTGAAATATATATAAAACCTTTTATTCGATTTTTTTAAAAAAATAGATGGTCAAATGCAATTGTAACAGATCAACTTTTTCTTTGAATACATGTGAATATTTTCTTCTTTATATATTAAAAGTGTAAATATATTTTAAACATCAAAACTACGTACAAACATGTTTAAAACCATCTCTGTATTCACTCTTATTCGAATGGAATTAATAAATGGGACCAAATGATAGAAAAATTAGTTTACAAATACAGATAAATAATCACTCCAATAACATAAACAAAATGATGAATAATCAACTCTAAAATGAATAATCATTAGAATTTAAGGTAAATTTTTATTTTAGTCTAAAATTTATTATTACTTTTTTAAATTGCAATTCCCTATAAAAGTCATCTATAGAAAATCAATTAATAGTCTAAGGTTTTAAACTTCTATTATAGCTCAAGTAAAAAGGACATATTTAAAATTTGTGAACAATAACTCTTTTGTTCTTTTTTTTATTTCATTGCTTTTAACTTATTCAGCAAATAATGTTTTTTACTTTAGTACATCAGTATAATATCACTATAAGGACAATCATTTAACTCGTGCTTTTGTGGAGAGTTATCAAATAAGTAAGATTTTTTTTTATAAAATAAGATTAATAAACAATGGAGGAAAACAAAAAAAAGAAAATGAATATTTTTTTAACTTGATATGATAAAAATTGATTATAACTCAAATATTATTGTAATATTACAATTTTTAAGTTAAATTTAAATAACTAATTTAAAATATGTAGATATACAACTACAATATAAAAGAAAGATGATTTTGAATTTTGTTAAAAACAAAATTTAAATAAAGATGTATTTAAAAAGTACAATTGAAGTTGACATATTATAATGTCATTGGTATTGAAAAGGCTGCTATCCTTTACATAGGCGGCTGAAAAGCTTTTTAAGTTTGGTGCCAATTGATAAGATAAACTAATACTATCGTGCTTATCAAATTTGATCATATCACATGATTGTATATCATATCATCCTATTAGAACCTGATAAACTTATCTTTCACTCCACCGTAGGATAAGACCTGATAAAGTTTCTATTCCAACACTACCCTTTATCTCCCCCATACCCGTTTCTGATTTTGCAACAATCAATGATGGCATCACCCAAGTGAGGCAAACCGGTGTCCATTGTGCTGGAAAGCCACCGGAGAAGATGACCTGCGTCTGCACTGTGACGGAAACTAGCCGGAGAATATGGTTGGCACCATCTATGTTAAAATTACAAAGAAGAACCGTAGCAGCCAACCCACCACCACCACCCCTTCACCTTTCACTCAGATTCGCCGTCCACCACCGCACCAGTGAGGGCGACGGTCGACGAGCCACCACGAAACGCGACGAGCACTGTTGTCGGCCGAGTAGGTACGAACCACCACGACCGATGGAAGGTGACGTCCACCCAAGCAAATGCCCCCCTTTCACCTTTTCTCCCTCTTTTCTCGGCGTTATTCCCGCCGCCGCCACCACGGCACCACTAGCAACGAACACCGAGACACGATGATGAACCACAACCCAATCTTTCGGGGTCACTACTCATTCGTGAGAAAGAAAGTTCCCATCTTCAATAGCCAATCACCTCACAAAGTTTCCTGTTTGGTTGCTGGGAAAGTCTCTCAAGAGGAAGAGAAACAAAGAATGAGAGAAAATTGAAATTAAAAATAATTCCATTTCTGGGTTGTTCACCTACGTTTCGATCTGGTTGTTGAGGATGAGAAATTGAAAATAATCCCATTTTTGGGTTTGAGAAATTGTTCATTTGAGTTTGGTGATCTAGTTGTTGTTGTAAGAATGGATAGTATAGTCATTATAAATAATTAATATACTATCAGGTTACTTATCTTATTATGTATCAAATATCGATAGTATAAATAGTTATCAAGTTCTTTATACTATCTGCTCTTATCCTACTATCATATACTATCAATCTTTATACTATCAGGTGCACCAAACATAGCCTTAAATGCTAGTCATTATCGTTATTCTTGTTGAGTTGAGGACTTTTGAGGTATCGCGTGGACACTAGGTAAGGATTACATGTATCAATACCCAAATAATCAAGCAGTCTCCTTATACATTCAATTTTTATACATTTATTTTTTTATTTATTCACAAATTTATTTTATATTTTTCAAAAATATTATTACATATAATATGATCTGATATATCTAATGTATAATAAATATATGATAGACAGATTTTTTATGAACACCAGACATTATTTATAAACAAACGATTTCATACATAATTAAAGCACTATTGTGAATCATGCACGTTAATTAAATATGAAAAAAAGTACTTTTTGATAGTTTTTTTTAGTAATTTTGATTTTCTTAGTATAAATCATGATTGATTTTTTATCATTTTTTTTATTTTTTTTTCAATCGTTAGATCATTTTTATCTAATATTTATTATTTCATTAAAAGTATTAGATGAAAGTTCTAATAGATAATAATGAGTTTAAAAAAGATTTACACATCTTCCTCATTTAAATAATATATATATTTTTTATTTAATCACATCTATTTAAAATAATATAAAAATAAATATAAAATATAAAATAATATAAAAACATTATTTTCTTTTTTCCAGACACATCTAGAAACAAACAAGAAAAAAAGAAATCCCTTGTTATGCGGGACCTTACCTTACGATTCATCAGTAGCAGAAAAGTCTACACATAAGGGGTGAAATGTATTGCAGTATGTTTGTTTGATATTTACCTGAACACAAACGTATATTCAGGGTCTGTTCACCGAGGTTCGTGTTATAAAAAAGTCTTAACTGCTGAAATCGCATGGAACGACATGTCATATTTAACAAAATGTCAAACTAACATGCACTTAATAGATAGGACTATTTTGGCAACTAATCGGTTTTGGATAAGCTAGCCCTGAATTGTTGCCTTTGATTTTTGTCTTATCTTTCTTTCATGCTTTTTTGTACTTGTTATAGGTAGCGACGGATTTATATGTTAAGTTAAGGGAATAAATATCTTCACTCTATTTTAGAATTTTTTTATCTTATATAAATATATTTTTTTTATTTTTTTATATATATAATTTTTGTTTTTATATCTTCACTTTTGAATATATTATTTTTATTAAATAATTATTTAATTACATATATAAAAATAAAAATATTTAATAATATTAATAATAAAAAAATTATTCAATATTTTTAAAATATGAAAATACAAAAAAAAAAATAAATTAATTTTTCATAATTTTATATTAATATATATATTTTTTATATATAAATATAATTATTAATTTTTTTATACTTTTATATTAATAATATTATCTTTATTTTCATTACTTAAAATTTTTAAATTCGTCACTTTATTATATGGTCTTAGAGATGAAAGCAATCAATATATCGCACCGCACCGGGCCAATCAGCGAGAAGCCTATTTTGCTTATCTATATTTCCTTCTATCGATTCCTGTTAAGAACAAACCAGAAGTTTATGGACATTGAATTATTATATAAAAATGAAACGATACACCAAAATCAAATTAACGTTGCGTCTCTGCTATGTCACATGATCGATCGCAATTTATTAGATTGGATTACATACATGCATATATCAAATCAGGCTTTTAGAATTCATGGACGCTAACTTCTTTTCTACTGGTACTTCATCATCCTGTATAATAATTCAAACTAAGATTTTTTATGTTTATGCCATCATATATAACTTACTTAATTATTAATTATATTTAACAAATACATTCATATCACTAGCTAGAGGCTATATATATATATATATATAAAATTAATTATATATTAATTTATATTAATGTAAATTTTTTTATATTTATTTTTAATTATTAATTTTACTTTTATCTAATAATTATTTTTAATAAAATAATCTCAACTATTAAATGAAAATAAAATTAACGATTAAAAATAAATATAAAAAAAAATTTATATTGATATAAATTGATCCCTTCTGTGTATATATATATATATATATATATATATATATATATATATATATATATTTTTTATTTTTCTGTTATATTATTTTTTTAATTATTGAAATCAATATTTACATGTTAATATATTTTTTATTTAATTATAATTATTAAAAAATAATATAAAAAATATATAAAATTATCATTTTATATATATATATATATAAAACATATCAAATAAGATCACCTTGATATTTTAAGAGATGAGGGAATTTATTATTAATTATTAGATGAAAGAGTAATGGTTCAAATTAAATCTCACTAAAAGGGGTTTGTGTTTTCAACCCACGCGCATCTCTTCATCTTCACTTGCTGTCAATTCCGACTTTTAAGTGCCTCCCTGGCGACGCGACACCACTGCTCGTGCTCACCACCAACGCTACTACCTCGACTCCCCTCTTTGCGATCACGGCACCGACGAGTCCTCCATTGCCTACGCCATTGGTAGCTTCTGCCAGACCTTCCTGCTCTCCTATGGCATCAGGCTTGGGTTAGCATTGGGTTCTTGCTTTGCGCCTTCAAGTTTTCTTCAAAGCCAATACTCCTACTCATCTCTTCTTGATCTTATGGCGAGTATTGAGCACCGGATTTTCTTGTAAAATTAAGAAATTCTATGTTAGAAGTGGGATTTGTATGCTTAACAGATAATTGTCTTCTTTTGGGAGCCACGACATTTTCTTGTAAAATTCAGAAATTATCTGTTTTTGCGTCAACTCAATGTGGCATGAGAATATTAGTATTATGTATGGGAGTTATAAGAATATTGGGATATCACTCAGAACTAGCAATATAGCCTGAAAAGCTTAAGCTAAGAACCAATTGGAAGGCAAAAATGGGACAAAGAAGCTGCAGAATTTGTCTCTGTTTAACTGGAGTTTAGCTATTGCTTTATAGATTTCACATGGACTTCTCAATATACAATGGCTCGTGATGTCTCAGAGAAGCTTCATAGTCTAACATTTTCTTGGAACAATTCCTGGCACCACCCGTGTGTAATATTTTTTAAAATTAAGTTTCATAATTTGGAATTAATTAAGCCAACGAGGCAATGGAGATGGAGATAAAATAGCATAAACACCATTTTACAGCTTCCAAAACCACCTGTTTGTTGCGAAAAGTGTATTTGTAAAAGAATAAGTCTCACGTTGGTTGGAAGTAAGTATTTTGAAGAGTTTATATTTTAACTTGTGTTTTGAGTTTTGTAAAAAACAAATAAGGTGATAGGCTCGTGCACACAAAATTGGACTGAAAAGTTCATAATTAATGCAAATCATCGATTTGTCTCCTTGCGCGTGATATTATGAAGCTCAATTTTTTTGTCAAATATTTAATTAATTCTTTGAACTTACTAGGAAAATAAGGTTTTTGAATAAGTCAAAATTAACTTGATCGTATTTGACTTGGTCTTCCTAAACAGACAAATCTGTTTTAACGTTCCAATTAGTTTCTAACGGGCAAATTAGTTTTTAACAATCAGATCCGTTTTCCAACGTTACTATACCAACAATCATATTTTCTAAACGGCTCTTTCTTTACTTTCTATATATACTGTTTACTGAATGTGATTTTTAACACACCGTTCTCTGCTTCTCTCTTCTCTACTTCGACACTTTCTTCTCCATCTACGCCTGTATTACTTACTATTAAAATCTCTTGAAGTTTTTGAATTTCTGTCAAACGAGAAAAGTCTGTTGTACCTTAGGAGATTTTTATTTATACCAAAATGATCCTTGAGGGCGTGATCATCTTTAAGATTTAAGGAAACTGGCTATGCGGGTTATGCCAGTAGTAAATTTCTCGAGAGTCAGGCGTCGATCCATTGACAAATTGATGAAGAAAAATTAATTGAGGTAGGAAAGTGTAACACCCCAAAATTTCCTAAATAGTTGACAGTAATTTTGACAGTTAACAGAATTCTACTGTTTAGTGATTTCTGTGTACTGTCAAATTATTTTGAGTATTCCGTCAGCGTATTTAATCGTTTTGAGTGATTTACTCTGTGTCAGGAAAATAATAATTTTTAGGCCGAGGAAAATCTTTAAGTATTTATTTTTCTTGATTGTTAATTATTTTTAATAATCTGATTTGATTTTCATACATTTTCTAATATTTGTGATTTTTGTGGATGATTATAAATTTTTATATTTCTCTGATTGTTTTTGGACTGTTTGTGGCTCCCAGTGGTCTTACGTGAGCCCGAGATGAATCTTAAAACGTGAAAAATTTTCTACGCATAGAAAAATTTGTACTGTTGAGACGGAGACAGGGGATCTTACTAAACTTGAATCTGGAAACAGTTTTAGAAAATTTTATTGTACTGTGTTTTTTACTGTATTTAATTATCGGACGATAAAAATATAGTAAATATATTCTTTCGTGGGGTTTTAGCAGATAAAAATAAAAATTATACCGCTTAAGTCAACAATAGTGGTTATGACAATTTTTGATGGACCAATAGGAAGTAAGTCTAATATTGAAGACTTTGATATCAACCGTAGATTTAATCGACGGTGGAGGCTTGATCTTGATTTAATCAACGGTGTAGGATTAGTCTAAGAAAATGGCTATGACCATTTATAACCATTGGATTTAGATTTAAATTAAGGGTGGAGATTTGATCTTATAAAATGGCTAGGACTATTTGTGACCGTTGGATTTGGATTTAATCAACGGTAGAGATGGATCATTTATAATCATTGGATTTGGATTTAATCAATGGTAGAGATTTGGTCTTCTAAAATGGCTATGACTAATTATGACCCTTGGATTGAAAGTAAGAAGGAGTAATCTTGACCCTTCATTTTGGAGATGCGTCTAATGGCTAGAATTTCAAGGAAAAATATCTAATGGCCTAGATTAAGTCTTCTAATCAAAAGTCTACCTTAATCATAACCATTGAATTAATCAATGGCTAGAAATGCTCTAGATGGTGGATAATTATGATGACAACTTTATTGAATGCATATGAAGAGGGGGGACAATTTTGTGCTTATTTTAGGAGTTAAAAGAAAGTTTGAAGACTATTATTAGAGGTCTTGGTCAATTATGCTTCATTATTGATCATTTTGTATTCAAGGAGAATGCATGAAGAGGGGGGGACGATTTTTGGAGGCTTAAGACCATAGGAAAGTGTGTCAAGACCATTATTACTCCATCTTGATCATTATTGATCATTTCCTTCAAGTAAGCTCTTCAAAATTTTCTCTCCTTCCTTCTCCAAAGCAAGTTTCGGCCAAGCACCTAAGTATGCCTTCCATCACTCAAAAATTTCATCCAACCTAATCCTTAAGTTTTCTCACTCAAAAATTTCATCCAACCTAGTTTCTTAAATCCTTACCTTATTCTAAGAACATCTCTAGTTATGAGTTTTCATAAAATCATTCATCTTGAGTTTCAAATTTAAGCTTCAAGTTTCTACCAAAAATGGTAAAGTTCATATTTCTTCACCCAATCTTTTAGTTTTGATTTTCTAAGCCATGCTTGAACCATGGTTTATCTATTTCTACACTTGTTATTGATTTTGAGACTTGTTTATGATTTTTAGGGATTTTCCAAGGAGCTCTACGAAATTGATAGGAAGGAAAACCAAGTGATTTCACTTCATTCTTTACCTTAACCAAGTCTAAGAAGCCTTCCTTTTACAAAAATCAAAATTTTCAACCTTGTTCTTCAAGAGAAATTTCGGCCATATCACCTAAAATCACCATCCAATCTCTTTTAATTTCATCCAACTATAGATCTTGAATCTACATGATATTCTAAGGAACTTTTATGTTTGAGACTTTCTCTAAATCATTCATCTTCAACCTTATTCTTCAAGCTAAAGATTGAAGCTTTAATGGTGAAGTTTGTTAATCTTCACTTTTTTTTATTTTCAAGTTTCAAGCCATGTTTGATCCATGGTTCCCCTAGTTTAAACTTAATATACTAATAAACTTGTGTTTGGTTATGTATTTAAGAAACTTTTGGTGGTGAATGACTTAGAAAAGAAGCAAAACAAGGAGTTTTTGAGGATCTTCAAGAGGTAAGAGGGAGATTCATCTCACCAACCAAGTATGGTGGTGAGAGATGGTTTGTGTATTTGATGGATAGTGAATCCATGTGAGGATTCATATCCATGGTCATGTAATTATTTGTGGGTATTTATGTGCTTTAATTATGCTTGATATGCTTTGCATGATTTTGTGGCTTATATGGTATGCTTATAATATGCATGATGAGAATATAATGAAATTATGTATATGTATGTCATGGTGTGATAATGGAAAGGAAATCAATTTTTGGCTCCAATGGCCAAGGAGGAATGGTCACGATTTTGACACTCATGATTAGAGTTTAGGTTGAAATTTTTCAAGAACAAGAGAATTAATTTTTGATCCCTAGAACATGGTGAATTTCGGCCAAGACACCTCAAGATAGGTGTTCACAAATTAATATTTTTAAGAATGATGAAAATGGATGTTTAGAAAAATAAGGAAAATAAACAAAGGGTTTATTTTTCAAAGAAAGATACGTGAACACGGTTTTAGAAAAATTTTTATTAATTTATTTTATGTTAAAAACAAGAATGGAATTTAATGGAACTCAAGGACATTTATGAATACAACATTGAGTTGATGATTTTAAGGATTTGCAAAGAAAGTGAAAAATGATTAGTAAAGAAAGTGAAAAATGGATTTGCAAAGAAAGTGAAAAATGAAAATGAACAAATGATTTGATTTTAAAGACCAAGTGCTCATGGATTTTGTAAAGGATTTTTAATGGTTTTGTTTGTGTAAAACCACATCAACTTAGAAGGAAAAATGTTTTGATGGTTTTAATAGTCATGCCCACGTTTTTTTTAAAGGCTTGTAAATGCCTTGATTTTATGAAAGATTTGTAATGCCTTGATTTTGATGAAACAAAGTGATTTTCCAAGTGAAAATGTAATTGATTTGGTATAAGGAATTTGGAAAAGGAATCAGAGTATTTTATCACTTGAGAAATGAATTTCAGTATGTAAATGGAAAAGAGAGGTTCAAACACACCTCAATTTATTTTGAAGAGAATTGATTTTAGAATTAATTTGAGAAAAATGGAGAATATAATAGCGATTTGATATTTTTTAACGTGTAACTCATCCTTTAGGTTTTGGAAAGTGTTAGTAATTTTTAAAGTTAGAAACATTGATTTAATTCAATGGAATTGTGAATTTGTAGAATATATTGTGAAAAGGATTTTCTTGAGTAAGAAAATGTGGTAAATAATGTGAGAGGTCATATTATTTTGAGAAAAGAATTTCTTAAAGGAGAAATATGAAAAATGATGTTGAAAATGATATTGATTTATTTGAGAGTCCAAAATAATATTTAAATATTGAAGGAATATTTTACGTGATCAGTAAAATATTAAAAAATATTTTACGTATCTTAAAAACGTGATTTTTAAACTACGCGATTTGAAAAACGTTTAAATATTTTTACGCGATTTGGAAAGCATATAAATATTTCAAAAATGATAAAAAATGGTTTACGCGACTTAAAAGAATGATTTTTAAGTTACGCGATTGTGAAAATGGTGGAAAATCGCTACGCGATTTGAGTAATGTGTAAATATTTTTACGTGATTGAGAAAACGATGAAAAATTAATACGTAATTTGAAAATGCAACAGAAGTGTTGTGAAATTGTGAAAACGTAACGAAAATGTTGCGCAATTGTGAAAACACGACAAAAGTGTTTTGTAACTATGAAAACGCGATAATATGATTTCGCAATGAAAAATACAGTAAAGATACTGTTGGGCCAATGTGTGGACCCTGATTATGAGATTATGAAATTAAACTGAGAATGGGCCAATGTGTGGACCCTGAATATGAAATTATGAATTTTTGCCTATGATTGGCATTGGTGCATTGAACATGCATTAGAAATGGTGAATTTTGCCTGTGATTGGCATTGGTGCATTTTATATGCATGAACTAGTGTATGAACACTATATGAAAAAATGATGAATTTTTGCCTATAATTGGCATTGGTGCATTAAACATGCATTGGAAAGGTCCGATGGACTGTATGAGGCTATTTGCCTAGGAGAGACGTACACCTCTTGAGTGGATGTGATATGCGTAGTGTAAGTCACTTGTTGACCTTGGGGGTATCGGGGTACGGGTTGCTTACATGGGAGGTTGAAAAATCGGGGTGCGATTTGAGTAATGTGTAAATATTTTTACATGATTGAGAAAACGTTGAAAAATCAATACGTAACTTGAAAATGCAATAGAAGTGTTGTGGAATTGTGAAAACGTAATTTGTTATGCATGTGAAAACACGACAAAAGTGTTTTGTGACTATGAAAACGCGATAATATGATTTCGCAATGAAAAATACAGTAAAGATACTGTTGGGCCAATGTATGGACCCTGATTATGAGATTATGAAATTAAACTGAGAATGAGCCAAAGTGTGGACCCTGAATATGAAATTGTGAATTTTTGCCTATGATTGGCATTGATGCATTGAACATATATTAGAAATGGTGAATTTTGCCTGTGATTGGCATTGGTGCATTTTATATGCATGAACTAGTGTATGAACACTATATGAGAAAATGATGAATTTTTGCCTATGATTGGCATTGGTGCATTGAACATTCAAATGATGAATTTTTGCCTAGGAGAGACGTACACCTCTTGAGTGGATGCGATATGCGTAGTGTAAGTCACTTGTTGACCTTGGGGGTATCGGGGTGCGGGTTCTTACATGGGAGGTTGGTCGCGCTTTTTCCCGTAGGTTAGACCGATGCAACGCACTGATGATCCTGACTGAGACGCTATTCTTAATCATGATCTCGTAAAGACTGTCGTGTATATGCTAGATGTGCAAAAATCAAAATGAGGATTATAGCACTTGGTTTGAGGCATTTTGGTACCGACAGATCTTTCGGATCGACTTCTCCGAACTGAGTATTAGCTCCATGGAGTAGGATATTGAGTCTATGTGCGCATGCATGAAACTGAGCATTTATATCTATGTGATATATATTAATTAAGGAATATTAGCTATGACAATTACTCTGTTGAGAAATATTAGATGATGATGAGGATAATTAGATGATGTTGAGGACATTATCATGATTACTGTTTATGATAATTGAATTGATAAATGATTTGATGATGATAATTGATTAATGTTGATGGTATGATATATATGTATGATATTTTGTTGTGTTATCTCTGTACTACCATGTTGGTATTGGTGTAGGTGATCTCACCTCTTTGTTATATTATTTGGTTGGGCTTGTGTTGTAAAAATTATAATAGATAGAACGAGTTATCTTAGACATACGGGAGATAAATACTCTGAGATCAGAGACAACATCAGAGAATGATCATTCCAGATTTGATATCGTGCAGTGTTGACAAGAACAGATGTCTGATGCATCAAGATGGATACAAGAAGGAATAAGTATGCTAAGTTTTCTCGTTAGTGTTGTATCGTGCTATTAAGTAAGACCCGTGATGGGTTTGCTACTGTGAAAAAAAAAGAGTATGTTAGTTTTATATTTCTCTTTAAATTATATAATGTTAATTAGTGTCAATATTATATGTTAACAGTTTAAACAGATTTTTAGTAATACTTATGGACTTTCAGTAAAATTGTGTATATTGTTTTCGCCTTGAAAAATTAATTTTAAAACCCATATTTTATAACTCAAACTTTTTATGAACTTCTTTTCGGAATATGAGTTGGGAGTCAGAAATGTGATATCCTGGGGAGGGTGTTACAGAAAGGATTTGTCACAACACCAAAAGTAATAGAAAATGTTCACAAATAAATTTAAGAACTTGCTTGTGTTAGAATATCCACTCTTGGTAATAAATTAAAGGCAAGATTATTTCTCTTTATAACTCAATTCAAATCCACACACAATGGAGGTTTCAATCAGAAAATATAACATTCAAAGTTCAATTATATATGCAATCATATTATGATTCTTTTAATTATCTACTAACATTTGTAAATGAGTTCAAGCCTTCACTGTGTCAATCCTATTGTCTACAATAAATCAAGATCTCCATTATACAAAGAAGATTTCTAAATTAATTGGAAACAAAATACAACACATATAATTCCATTTAATAATATATCTTTTAAGCACAAGAAATAGAATAATCTAACCTTATTTCATTACCAAGAGCTTTACTCTTTCACCCAAGTAAGATGAAGATTTAGTTACTCATAGATAAGAAGAAAAAAAGAGAGAAGAAGAGAAAGATGAACATAACTTCACTTTAGAATAAGAGAAAATTACAATAAAGTAAAACAAGAAACAAGCATAACCATAACTTGTAAAAACTAAGCCTAACACCAAGTGCCCCAAATGGTCAGCCAATGGTGCTTTTTATAGAGGATTAGAGATACAAAATGACAAGGAGGCTGATTAAGAATAGGTGGATGAGTGGATGAATGAGTAGAAAATGCCAAATGATGAGGATAAGAGTGAGAAATTATTGAGATTTCCTGTCTCCGAAATCATTCATTGCTTAACTCATGGATTCCGTCATCAAATAGAAAAGTCATCTTCATGAAAGTTGTAGATCTGGATCTTAACTTTCAGATGTCCAAGTTTTAGCCCAAGATCATTCTTACAGCCCGAGATATGACCTAATTACTGCAGACTGTTCAGGCCCAGTTTCAACACCTCTATTTTGACTTCCAGACCCAATATCACCTCTATTTTGTATATCTGGGTCTTAACTTTCAAATGTCCAAATTTCTGCCCAAGATAATTCTTAAAGCCCGAGTTATGCTCTGATTATTGTACACTGTTTAGGTTCCAGACACAAAACTCGTGTTCTGTCTTCTAAGCCCAATTAGCTCCACTAGATGTCTGATTGAGACTTTGAGCTCTCATCAAAGTTGTAGAGCTTTCTCTCGCTTTCCTACAAGGTAAAATTCATAATTTCTAGACATCTAGAACTCAAGATATGACTAAAATACGAAACAACAGTAAGATTTAAATAATCTTTGAAAAAAATCAATTAAGTCCAATTTGAGTCCAATCTTACAAAACGTAACCAGGCTTAATCAATTAAATACATAAAGAGTGTCAATGACTAAAAATGAAGATTTATTAATGTATAAAATATGTAATTATCAAATAGTATTTAGCACGCTACAGACTTCACTTTATTTGACTATTTTATTTCAGGTACAATTAGACAATACTGTTTACTACTCAAACATTTTGCTTCAACATATTAATTTCTGAAATTTTCACATATTGGTTGCCACTTGCGAGGGATAATGCATCAGATGATGATGTGAAGATGAGAGATAGGATAAACAAATAGTAAGTGAAAAGGAGGGAGAGAAAGGAAGATTTATGCGCGTGGGTTAGGGTTAGTGTTGATATGCTTTCACATGACCTATTTAACAAGATTTAATCTAAACTGTTTATTTTCATCTCATGGTTAATATTGAGTAATCTCGTCACTCACAATTCTAAAGTGCTCTCACCTATATAAAAGGTAACCTTTTTTCAATTAGTTAGCATTGATCACTGACTTAAATCTTCATAAGCTCTTAAACTTCAATTTGATTTATATGCTAGCTATTTCAAGTTGAGTGCTACAACTCTTATATAACTTTTATGGAATAAAAAATAGAAAGAGGATAAGGGTAATAAAAAAGAGGAAAAAACTCTCATTTTAGTTTTTAACATTTGTCATATTAATTTGTGACTATGAGATGCCATTTTTAAAAATAAAATTACATCTGATTAACAATTATAAGTTTTAATCTAATAGTAAGTGTTTAATCTTAACAAATCATAATCACATTTATGAATGGTTTTTGATAACTATTTCGTGATAAATAATATTACTCTTAAATTAGTTAGATAAATGATAAATTACATCATTTTTTATAAATTTGTGCTTAGATATAACCAGTTAAGCAGTTAAATGATTGAAAATTTATTAATTATATTATTTCATTTGTGATTAACAGTAAGTAATTAAATAACTAATTCAATTTGACAATTGGTTAAATACACTGTACCTTAAGAGGGTTAGGGGTAGGATGGCGTGATATTCTTTATGGTTGGCTATGAACAGATTGAGAAGAATGGAAATGGAACACAAAATAATGGAAAGAATAAAATAAAAAGATAAAATATAGTATTTTGTTGCAGCTTTTTTTATTAAAATAATGTAATTTTTAACTTTAATTTTCAGATTATTAATATTGCAAGATTAATTTTTAAAATACGTTCGTTTTAAGTAATATTAAGAAATTGACTTCTTAAAGTACTGATTTCTTAACATAAAAATTTAAATTGTTGTAAGATAGCATAGAGAGAAGTAAGCAAAAATTATTATTATTATTTTCATTACCTGTCTTAATAGGGTGCTTTTCATTACTTTTTGCTTAGATTAATACTCTCAAGCTCTTAGCAGTTAAATCAAATCTGCAGCTCAGTCATTTCACCAATTGGAAATAATGGCTTTGCCATCTCAGTAGCAATAATGTACATACCAAAAATCTAATCGATCAATCCACGCGTAAGGGTCCAAAAAATCGAAGATCGCAATAAATGTTGGAGATCATCTGATCAAATCATCTAATTTATTTGTGGAATTGTAAGATGTTATACATTTAGCCTGAACCAACCCTATTGGGAACCGACTTTCCAATTGGTAATTAAAAAGAACAGAATTTATGGTGTTAAACACCATGTTAAAAAAAAATTTAAGTTTTCACGTTGAGAAGTTAATTTGAAAAAAATCATCTCTAAATGTTATTTAAAATGAATATATTTTAAAAATTAATTTTGTAACATTGGTAATTTGAAAATTAAAGTTAAAATTTATATTATTTTAGTAAAAAAGCCTTTTGTTGTTTGTAATATAATAAAAATATGAATAAAATTAGAAAGGAAAGTACTTTTTTTGTTTATTTTTTGAGTTGAGTAGTTTTTTATTGTTTGAAAACGATAAAATATTTAAAACTTATAAACAATATAAATAGAATGAAGAAAAAGAATTAATTTTGTCATCTCATGACATGAGTGGCATATACAAATAAAGGGTTTTATTAAAAAGTCTTTTAAAGATATTTGTTAAAGATTTAAAATAAGAAATTTTTCATAAAAAGTGAAACTTTCAATGCATTGAGAATTGAAAGTTTTTACTTTTTATTAAAAACTTTATATTTTAAATTTCTTAACAAATATCATAAAGACACTTATTAAAAAAATTATAAATAAATAAAAAATAAACATAATATAAAGTTGGCACATGGAACGGAATTTTGTGGTGGAAAGATCAAAAGTAAGCGTGAGTAAATGCAAATTATCACATTTTTTTTAATTAAATAGATAAAAGATATATTAATGGATGATTATCACATTTGTGAATGGTTTCGCGTGAACTATTTCATGACAAATATTATTACTCTTAAATTAGTTGGATAAATGATAATTTATATAATTTTTCATAAATTTGTGATTAAGTTTGTGCCTAGATATAACTAATTAAACACTTAAATCATTGACAATTGATTAGTTATATTATTTCATTTGTGTTTAACGGTAAGTAATTAAATAATTAACTCAATTTGAAATTTGGTTAAATGCACTTAAAGTTTTTACTTTAATGGTAGAGGTAACAAAGTTTAAAAATGCAAGAAATTAATGAAAGAATAAATGAAGTGTTTTAAAGCAATAATCTTTTAATCTTGAATTCTTTGAAGTTATGGACGCTAATTTAGATTGAAATTTGCTTTCCAATTATTAAAAACGAGTTCATTAAAAGCTTCTTATTCCTAAGTTTTAATTTCGCTAGATTATCGAAGTTCCAAGTATTTCTTAAAGACTTGAAGTTATTCCTAACTCATTCAACACAATTAATTTTTAATTATTTCTATCTTTATCTTCTAAAAGTTATATTGGTTTTTTAATTAGTTGATATTTGATTATTGATTAAGCTAAACCGAAATTAAACATTTAAGCGAGAAAAGAAGAAAATGAATAACATCCATAACATTGATTACCCTTCATAAAATCCTAACTAAGAAAATTTAGCTCATAATTAATCAAAGAAAATGGAAAAATAAGACATAATGCGTAAAAGCTGAATTACAGACAAAACCAGGAGCTGATACAAGCGCACTCAAAAAGCTCCCCTCTTAAAAGCAAGGTCACACTCACTATTTGTCTAAATAGTTCACTTCTCTCGCCTCACTTTTTGAGAACTTTTACAAATTCAAATACTAAAATATTCTTTGGCCCATTCCCAAAATACACACATTTCTGCATATTCCTTTTATAATATATTTTGTCTTTTATGTTGATTTTATCTTATAACAAAGATTCCATCCCAGAGCAACATCTTTAATAATACATTTAGTAACAAATCAATTACAACTTTTAATTTTTTACTTTTTAATCATCTTCTTCTCCAAAAATTGATCAAAACAAGAACAATGATTAAGCAAAAAGAATTGTAATAACTCTTATTTCTAAGAGTTATCAGTAAGTAATTAAATAATTAACTCAATTTGAAATTTGGTTAAATGCATTGTACTTTAATGGTAGAGGTGTTTAAAATTTGATTTGTCTCAATAATCTGTCTTGACTCTGAAGTTATGGACGAATTTAAATTCTAAGAATTAGATCTAATATATTTTAGTCAAGTTAAGGTCATGTTTCAGGTTGTCCTAAGTTGACCTAATATTATAGAATACTTTAAAATTTATATTTTTTTTTATAATTAGTGATATGAAATAAATTTTTTTAAAATTAATACTTTTTGTATATATTATAATATATTTATGTTGATATAAACTATTTTGAAATACATATTGTAAAACACTACATACTTTTAATTTTTTACTTTTAATATCTTATGACTTAGCTATATAAAAGTTTATATTTATATAATCATTTTATTATTAGGTCAACTTGATTTTGATCCGTCCCTAACGAGGTTAGGAGTGGATCTGTCAAAATGGGTTAAACTTGATAGACAAGTCTGAATAACTTGATAAAATGAATAAACTGAATAAACAAAAATAAATACAAAATTAAAAATAATCCAAATTAACGCGATCTGAATTAGTCCGACTTGCTTTGATAACACTACCTAAAAACAAATTTCACTAACAAAATAATAATTCAAAATTCACATAATCTAATATGACCCAGCTTAAAAATAACCTGACTCGAACTGACTCGATCCATCTCATCTGATCCCATTTTGACACTTATAATTAGGAGTAGGATGGACTGATTGCTCTTTTATGATTGGCTATTAACATATTAAAAAGAATTAAAATGGAACACAAACTAATGGAATGAATGAAATAAAAAGATAAAATATAGTTTTTGTTGTTTGTAATATAATAAAAAAATGAATAAAATTATAAAAGAAATTATTTTGTTTTTTTTTTTTTTTTTTGAGTTGAGTAGTTTTTAATTGTTTGAAAACGATAAAATATTAAAAAATTATAAACAACATAAATAGAATGAGGAAAAAGAATTAGTTTTGTCATCTCTTGACATAAGTGATATATATAAATAAATAAAAAGTAAATATAATATAAAGTTGGCAAGCACATGGAGCCGAAATTTAGTGGTTAAAGATCGAAGAGTAAATGCAAATTAAATATTGTACACAAAAAATACGAATTAAATAATTCACCAAAAAGGAAAATGTGGAATTAAATGGACCTAAGAGCAGGCATCCCCAACGAAATTGGTCTATTTCGTATGGATTGGAAGCTTCCGCAACAGAAAATTGGTCCACCTGATGCACCGTCTCGGACCAATCTCTCATATTACGCAAGTTTAAGACTGCAAGAACTTATAGTGGACCCCACCGAGAGCCTTGAACTACACGATCCCGCACCACACCTTCCCTGCTTCCCATTCAATATTCGCATCAACTCTCAAACACAACAATACCTTCTCTCTCTCTCTCCCCCGCATTCCATTTATAAGCTCCCTCCTCACTCTCGGTATTCTCCTTCATCGATTCCACCACTCACTGGCTCACCCCTCCTTTCCTCCACCACTGTGAGCCAGCCTCACCTCCTCCATTTCACAAAACACACACTTCCAAAACTACAAACAATACGCAATGAACTTCAATCAGCGCAACCGAAGCTATGAACATGGCGGAATCATCCCCCTCCTCTTCCTCTTCCTCTCCTTCGGAATCCCCCTCGCCGGAGCACAATCCATATCTAACACCGAAAACAACCCTAATTACACCCGCTTCAGCCCCTCCTTGGCCATCATAATTGTCATACTCATTGCCGCCCTTTTCCTCATGGGCTTCTTCTCCATCTACATCCGCAACTGCGCCGATTCGCCCTCCGCAAGCGTCCGCAACCTTGGCGGCGGCGGACGCTCCCGGAGGATGGCGCGTGGTCTTGACCCGGCGGTCATCGAGACGTTCCCAACTCTTCAATATTCCGCGGTGAAGATTCACAAGATTGGAAAAGACGCGCTCGAATGTGCGGTTTGCCTGAACGAGTTCGAGGAGTCCGAAACGCTGCGTTTAATCCCCAAGTGCGACCACGTGTTCCACCCTGAGTGCATCGACGAGTGGCTCGCCTCCCACACCACCTGTCCCGTCTGCCGAGCCAACCTCGTTCCCCAACCCGATGACTCGGTTCACGGAGTTCCCGTTCTGAACGCCGAGCAGAATGATATCGAGGCACAAAACGACGCCGTCGAGCCCGCTCCCGAACCGCAAAACGCGGACGCAAAGGAACCGGAAGTGGTGTTGTTGAACCAGACGCTGAACCGAAACCGCACGAGAGGGTCGCAGTCGAGCCGGACGCGAAGGTTCCCGCGGTCTCACTCGACCGGGCACTCGTTGGTCCAGCCGGGTGAAGATACGGAACGGTTCACTTTGAGATTGCCCGTGGAAGTGAGGAAGCAGATACTACTGAACCCGGAATTGCATCGGGCCAGAAGCTTGGTTATATTGCCCAGAGAAGGTAGTTCAAGGCGGGGTTATCGAACCGGCGGCGAAGGAAGTAGCAGGGGGAGGTTTTCGAGGCGGTTGGACCGGGGATTTAAATCAGACCGATGGGTTTTCACGATGGCGCCGCCGTTCCTAGTGAGGGGATCGTCGATTAGGTCCCCGAGGGTAGCCAATAGTGCCGGTGAAGGCACTTCTGCTCTCACAGCTATGCCGGCGGCAGAGCGGCCGTAGACTCGGCCCGCCCTCCGGTTTAACCGCCCCTGCTTCTACCACCCCACTTTAAAATTTCATTGTATTTATTAATATTTTTTTTCTGCCACGATTTTGTTTTTACGCCAAAATTTGTAGGATGTGTATAATGTAGCACACTTAATTTCAGTTGAAGAAGAATATCAGAATCATGATAAATTGATAATCTCGGAGAAATAAAAATGGGATTCCTAGAAAAGAAAAGAGACAAAAAAAATTTGTCGTGCACGGAAATCTTTTTGATAAAATAGTATTTTATTGATGGAGAAAAGTATAGCTGGTACATACAAAAAAACATTAAAGTATATGGTAAATCCAAGAAATAATTTCTTATACACATTTTTCTATTTACATAACTCATCACAAATTATTAATGTGACATTTTACATTATTTAAATCCAAAAAATCTTTAGAAGAGTTTATTTATTCGCATTTTTCGAAAAACTTTGGCGAGGAAACTGGCATGAGCTTCGGGCTGAACGTCAGAGAATGAGCGTTGATTCGTTGAAGCCACCTCTTTTGAAAGCGTGGTTTATTTGACTTGGCCTTCTAGAAGACTTCAATTCAGCCAGAAAGTCATTCCGTAGATTTCTTAGTTTCTTATATGTTTTCAATTGAATAAAGTCTAACTAATTTTTGTTTGAAAGTGAGTTGGACAACAATTTTAACACAAAGCAGAATTTTGTTAGTTCAGTCTTTTTTACTTCAAGTTAATTACAAACTTGTTTTTGGTGTGTCCAACAACTATCCAAACATGCTCTTATATGTTTTCAATTGAATATCTAACTAGTTTTGTTAGTTTCTTACTTTTGGTAGAGAAGAGAAGAAAACAAATTGACCACTTGATATAAGGCGGGAATTCATTTGCAAATGAAATGTAAAGAGGATTAAGAATTTAAAGGAGTTCATTTATTATTATTATTATTATTTTTGAGGTGAGCTTAAAGGGGTTATTTCTTTTACTTTTTGGTTTATTTCCTTTGACAATATACGGTTTGTTTTGTGCTTGATTTCAAAATTGAGCACACATTCTTTCTCTCTTACCTTTTCTCTGTCCAGCTCTATTGTTGGCACTAAACAATTCACTCGAAGTGAGTGTATGTTTAAAATAATTATAAAAATTTGATTATTTTAATAATTAATTATATTTAAATATGTTAATTCAAAATAATTTTAAATTAATCAGTTTTATTTGAATAGTATATAAAATCATTTTTATGCATTAAATTATTAAAATAAATATATAATAATTAAAAAATTTATTTAATTAAAGATAAAATTATATTTACATCTTAAAATGTAAGAAATAATTTATAATCTAAAATTAAAAGTTAAAATTTTAAAATTATGAAAAAAACTTTAAGAATGCATTTAATTTTGTGTATAATTGAAACTAATTTTATCAAATATGATTAAATACTATTACAATAATTTTTTTTTTAAAAAAATATTGTTGGTTAAATATTTTAAACTAAACCAAACACACTGTGAATCAGCCATATGGACAATTATGGGAAGTACTAGCATTTTCAGAAATTATTTTGATGCATCATGCATGTTGAATAAAATATTACGGTGTGTTTTTTTTTTTGTTTTAATATTTGAGATAATATTCTTTTCTTGATTACTCTCCCCTCACACCAAGAATGTTGCATGCATTAAACCATGAATGTTTTCCCCAACGAAAATGCAAAATTTTATTTTGTGAAATTATTGGCATTAAAAAAAGCTTTTGTAACTCCACAATACCCAGAAACTACTATTCTTTAAAAAAAAAATCCACATTTTTCTCACTCTTACTTGGTAAAGAGAGAAGGTATATGGGTTGGTTCTATGCTTTTTCTTTGTTCCCAGATAAATGGGGGGCAATGTTGGTGCGTTCGATCGTGTAGAACAGTAGAAGAGAATCAGGCGCTTTGGGCGATAATGCCATTGCAAAGGAGACAAGACGCTTCAAGCCTTCAACACTAACAGAATCGGCGTTGGTGAGTTGGTGTTTCTCTTAGCAAATGGCTCCTTCTCCAATTCGCCACATCTGTGTATCAGTATTGACTTCCTGGGAGCACAAGCACCACTCGTCTCATGTACGCTTTGCTTTAATTTGAGCTCTAAATTGAACTATATGCTATCCCACTTTATTTCCCAACGATTGGTCCTCTTCCTCTCTATTTTTCATTTGAAACTTAATATAATATGCTTTACGATATTCTATTTTGTGATTATTTTCCTTAGAATTTAATTCCGATTTAACTTTTCTCTTTTAGTTTACCAGATCAAAAGAAACTTTTCTCTTTTAGTTTAATCACCTCATAGCTTGCGTAAGACGGCATAGAATTTTATAGCAGATTTTGTTGACGGTCGCATTCAGCAACTCAATATATAAAATAATTTGAATAATTATAACTACACACATTTTTATTTATATTATATTTACATAATTTTTAACGTTTGATTATATCTGATTTTATATTATTTTTTATACACCTCTACTTTGATATTGTCATAGAAATAAATGTAAAATATACATCAAATAAAGTGATGTGTTTAGACTTTAGGAATGTGTATCTAGCTTTCTTTCAAATAATTTCCCTCCTTCTAATTTGAACTGAATTTAAAATTCTTAACACTTAAATTTATTCTGTTTAAGGCATAATATCCTCACTCATTATTGGTGTTTATACAGCTCTTTCCGTTCCATTGGAAGCTTCCGAAATGTTTCGACCCCCACCTACCCCAGGTGGCTAAAACGTTCAACAAACTTGGTTATAAGTTCTAACTACTAAGTTGCCAAGTCAAACACTGTACTGCAAAACAGCAAAATGAACTTCCATAGCCTCGTCAATTGCTTGGTAGATATTAGGAGGGAGACCAATTCTAACAGAAGCAGTAGTATTATTATGTGTACTATAGTGCTTAAAAAACATTATTGAATTGGGGGGATGGATTATATTGCATCAATGAGTTGGTGAATGGTGATGGTTCCTCCTCGTAACTAGCCTGATTTTGCTGTCAACTTAATTAGCAATTACATCAGTTATTGGCACAGCTACTGAAGAACTAGAAATCTTTGATTATTAAAGAATCTCTCTGTTCCTGAATCCTGATACTTAGTTTATTGTGTAATTAAACTCAATCAATTTGTCTTCCGAACAGAAGCGAGCCATCAAGGAGTCCTTTTAATTCAAAGTTTCCAACTACTTTCCGCCCTTTTCACTGTTCTTGGTGAACATAAATTTATCATATCGATTGATGTACACAGCACATAGAATCCTAATTTCAATTACTGATTGCAGCCACCCAGTCACTCATGACTATTGCAGCTGCCTTTCATATCTTTCAATAGCCACCAACCCACTATTATGCTGTACATAAATAGGGATAATTTGAATATTTGGATAACTATGATGAAGCTTTTTTTTTTTTTTTTTTCAGATGTGGGCAACTATAATTTGATTTAGCAAACATTTGCTCTTGCATTAAGAGCTGAAGAACCAACCATTTCCATCAATACATTATCAGACTAAAACGGAAAAAATTATGATTTTTATTATTTATTTTATTTATTTTTTGGTAAGAGCTGTGACAATTATCCTGTGCGCAACATGGGTTATATATATTTTCTTTGTTACGATAGACTGAAACTGGGATGGAAAAGGAAAGGTTTGTGCAAACTGCAAAGCATCAGTTCATCATATAAAATTAATCATTGCTAAAACAAAACCACGATTAATTTTTTTTTTTATATAAAATATAGGTATATAAGTGAAAGTTTATGAATATATAAAAAAAAGTTACTTTCACGAGTAATTAACATTTATATTTTACTCTTTAGAAGAAAACAAAAAACGTTGATCCTTGTGTTGGAGGTCCATTTGGATCCTTTGCCGTGGGCTCCACTACCAGGTACGAAGGGAAGGAAGTGAAGCTTATGATCTCCTAGCTAAGCTGGTCTCTTCTCAAGATGCTCTTTTTGTTGAATATTATCAGTCCCTTTGGAGATACTTCAGCTACAGAGGGATAAGCATGGGTGTAGTTTTTGCACGCTTCTTTTCTCTTTTTCTTCCATTGCACAAAGAAAAGCATCCACCATCCACGGTGATGGAAGGAGAATCACAGGAACGTAAGGCATAAGATTGACTAGCATAGCATCCGCTTTGATAAAGAGACCCGCACTAGCTTTTCCCATAATTTTTTTTTAACATAGCATAAGTCATATAACATGCCGAACAATGTTATCTACATAAAATTCTCATAAATTTCAATCAGTTTGTTAAATAGCTACATTTGAGTTTAATCAATTCAGTTTTGGAAAGGACAGTAAAAAAAATAATAAAAAAATTGGTAAGGAACATTACCAGTTGCTGTTGGTGCAAGAGCCAAGTTTCCATGAAGCTTTTGTAGCCTTTACATGGCCCATGATCTTGAGATTAGCAAAATAAAGCACGGGCCCATGAAGAGACCTCCGTTTTAGGATTTATCACGGTGAGGTCCAAACTTGTGAGTGAGGCCCTTACAAGCCCATACCGAAGAAACATGACCGAGTAGATCCACGATTGACTCAGTCAGAGTAACTACATCGACTCGTTCGCGCGAATTAGCTCTCTCTCAACAACATTCCATTGAGGAACGAAAGCAGAGAAAGGAAGATGGAGAAGGAGGAAAAGAATGATAGAAATAAGAAGAAGAGCTCCGTAGTGATTAAAATACCTTCGTATCAAGAAGTAGTTGAAAGTTCGCTGGCGAGATCCACTCCACCCTCTCTATTCGTTCCCTCCCAATTTCAATCTCAATCTCAATCCCAAACCTTTTCTGAAGCGTTTTCGTTCCTCAAATCCTCCGAGTTCTACTCTCCCCCTCCCACCACCACCGCTCCTTCTTCACTCTCAAGGTACACACACACACTTGTCTTTTCATTAAGTCATTATCATCATTTCATGATTATTCTTATCTTTTCACGTTAACTAATTTTGTGATTAGGGAAACTGGTCAATTGGACACTCCATCTTCAACCTCGATATCTGGTGTTTCTGCAACTTCATCAACATTACCGTCCTCTCAACTCACTCAAACTCGTAATGCAATCCTTGTCAGCCACAGACAGGTCTAATCAATAATAATTATATGTATTTATTGAGGTTTTTTTATTTATTTATTTTTCCTGATATTATCATGTGAAAGTAAATATTGTTTTCCGTTTTGCAGAAGGGAAACCCGTTGCTCAAACATATTAGGAACGTTAGATGGACATTTGCTGATGTTGTTTGTGACTACTTGCTTGGCCAAACTTCCTGTGCTCTCTATCTCAGGTTCTTTTCTCTCTGTCTTTTTTTATGTTGTTTAAACTTGCTTGTTTTTCTGCTGAGCGCAGAGGTGGTAGTACACAGGATGTCGTGGAGTTTGTTTGTTTCATTCTTTAGAGTAAAGTTAAATAAACGTTTGGTTCTCTAGTGACACTTATTGCTAGTTTGTGCAGACACATGACTTGTTGAATCCAAGTGCTTTTTATTTTTTATGTAAGTTTCATTAGTTAAAATGTGGTTGCCAAAAATATTGAGATGCTTGTTGAATCACTGTAGCATATATGTGGAATAGTTACATATGATCTCTCATAATTAGAAAAAAAAATAAAATTCATGTGACTCAATAACTATGTGGATGGAAGGATGGCACCCGCGCGGAACGGGGTTGGGGAGTACCTCTCCGCTCCCCGTCCCCACCTCCCTAATTTTCCCCAATCCCAGCCTCGGGGGAAAAATTCTTCTTGTCCCCGTTCCTGGCGGGGACCCTGAAATTATTAAGGAAAAATTAGAAAAATGGAAAAAATATATAGAAAGTTGTAAATAGTTTCAATATAAGTCTACGATATTAACAAATTAAAACAAGTTACTACCTAGTGGTATTTTTTTATTTTTTTTTAAATTTTAAATTAATATAAAAATAATATAGATAGAAATTACTAGAAGGAACAAAGTATTAATACATGTATATGATATAATCATTAAGGATAATTTAGTAACTTCTCGGGGATGAGGATCTCAAATGGGGCGGTCCTTGCCGGAATCTCTAAATACAGAGAGATTTTGTCATCTTTACTGTTTATCGTTATGCTTGTAGAACTGGTTGTTTTCTAGATTCCTTGTTGCCTGTGTGTGGTTTTTTGGATACCTGAGAAGTTGTTATTGTTTTGTTAGATGGGTTCAATATAGTTATATTTATGCATCAAACTGACTTAAGTGGATGGTTTGATGCAGTCTTCGGTATCATCTGCTGCATCCGGATTACTTATATTTCAGAATAAGGGAGTTGCAGAAGAATTTCAAGCTTCGTGTAGTTTTATGCCATGTTGATGTGGTCAGGCACCCTGCTATATACTCCTTCAAACCTCTAGTAGCATCTATTTTAGTTTATGTTTACCAATGATCTAACTGGTATTGTCTACATGAAGTAAGTGGCATTTTCCTTATTGATTGTAGGAGGATGTAATGAAGCCTCTACTTGAAGTTACGAAAACAGCTTTGCTTCATGACTGTACCCTCCTATGTGGATGGAGGTGCAATTGATACTCCTTTTAACTGCTTGTGAAGTATGCATACTGAACATATAATTTTTTCTCAACTCTTTAACCCTTAGGAGCGTGAGAGTGCTGCTATTATCTACTATACTCTAATGAACTTCTTATTAAATTTTCTTATTAAATTCTGATTAGAAAATATCATATGGCTATCAAACCTGTTATTAAGGATGGAAATTTGCTTGCAACTTGATGAAGAATGTTAATGTGCTGACTACTTCTTAGCTGTTTTTTTTTCTTGTTTTAGGTGACTCAGTTATAGAATGTACATCTTGAAAGAAGAATATGGAACTCTTGTTTTAGCAGAATTCGTACCATTTAAAGGAGCTTGGGATTAATTGAAGCATGCATATGAATTTTAGTATCTGTAGTAGCATCTGGCAAGATTCCTCTTACCTGTCTAATTGATTTTATATCATTTCATTCTACTGTTTTTATAGCTTGGAGGAATGTGGCCGTTACTTGGAGACCATAAAAATTTATGAAAACAAGCCTGCAGACATTATTCAAGGCCAAATGGATAAAGACTATCTATCACGGGTATGCTTGTAATTTTTGGTCTATAAATTAATATATCATGCGTTTTAGTACTTTCAAAAACAAAATATTACTCCCACAAAGAGTGGGTCGATGTGGTAAGCAACCTTGATCCTTTGGGATGAGGACGCGAGTTCAAATCCCAGAGAAGTAACTCTTGTGAGGAGACCGCATCACCCTCGTGCTCCTGCAATCAAACTGAGATTAGTCTCATGAGCGATTCAAATGGGCCAAACTTGTGGGGACGTATTGTGGTCTCACAAAAAAAACAAACGAACAAAATATTACAGATGCAGTTCTTAAGTTGATTAAATTCTAAGCATGGTCATCAAATGTGCTGAAGCTATTTTACTTTCAACTGTAGCTAACACATGCCCTTACAACGGTTCGCCATGTTAACAAGACTGATGTAGTCACCCTAGGTACTACATTTGGGGTATGTATGTCTTTTTCTAGTACAGACACAGACACACATATATGGATTAAATCATTGATTTTATTTACAAAGCATTTCTATCAAGCTGAGTTCTTGTCTTTTACTCTTTTCAGTCTCTGTCTCATATTATGGGTGCATCTATGGAAGATCTAGCTCGTTGCCCTGGTATAGGAGAGCGAAAGGTATATTGCCAGTGCTGAAAGTGAGATAAGACAATGATTTGCACTTATTTTATTGTGGCTGTGGTTGCATGATTTGGTGCAACTGCCCACAGTGATGGTAACCAAAAGAACTCTGAATGTTCTGGACACTTCCTGTTATCAGGTCAAGCGCTTATTTGACACTTTCCATGAACCCTTTAAACGTGTGGAATCCAGCCGGCAAGCCATTCCAGAGACTTCTGTCCAGAACAAGCCAGCTAGTCCAGATACATCGATCAGGAATAATGCTGAACCTTCCTCCTTGAATGAAGACATGCAGAAGGATGTAGATGATGTGAGCAAACGTAGGAAGAAAGAACCTGAACTTTCTGTCAAATCTGCCCTTTCTGCAGCTTTTGCCAAATATTCTGACAGAGTTGGAAAGAGGAACAGCACTTCACAAGTGGAGGATAAAGGAGAGTCAATTGTTGTCAGAGAATCAGAAGCTGAAACATAAAATTACCGTGAAGTTTTTCGCTGGTTGGTTAATAATTTTCCCTTAAGCAAGATAATATCGTGAGATTTAGAGGCTTGAATGCTTGATTGGATATAAAGCCAGCGTGGAACTCCTCTTTGGTCTAGAAGCAGTCTGGGCTCCTTTTTAAAATTTTATTGATTATGGAACTTGCCCTGTCCCCGCATATATTTTAGGGTAGTGTTGGGGTTGTACAGGTTTATGCTGATCTAGACAGGTTTTAATTTGGGATTCTGGAGGTTTAAATTTAACTACTGGTTGCAGTATTATAACTACACAACGTTTACTTAGCAGAAGGATTTTTGTTTTTATTTGAAAAATATTATGACCACGCTGAGGCACTTATGATCTATCTCCTCGGCATTTTCTGCTCACATTTTGCATGTTGCATATCTCCACGTTACCAAGATGGAACTAGAAAAGTAATTTCACCATTTCATGAAGAAATATCCGACAGAATGTCGTAAAGGGCATTTCATTTCCTAAGGTCCTGATCCTCTGCGTTACAAATACTCTTTAGGTAATAATTTCACGTCATTCAGAGTTTTCGCTCTTCCTCTGTTCGCTATGCTTGGTAACATTTATTTCTCTTGATTCTGAGGGTTGGTTGCCTTGATCATTTTGCTGCATCTTTTTATCATGAAAATATCCGTTGATATGACCTGCAGTGCAGGGATTCCTGTTGTGCTTACATGCTTTTTGGGGAATCCCTCACATTTAGCCAGTAATATAATGAGTCCAAACATGTCAGCATTATTCCATTATATCCTTCACATCAGTATGTTAGTATATCTCTTTATAGAAAAAGTGAATTAGCTTTCATTATAGTTGTCCAATTGCCTCTTTACGTGCGAATGTCTAAAACTGAGCTCTTTGCCAGATAGAAAGAAGCTAGACTAAATTGCTCTCCTACATGTAAGTGAAAGCTTAATATTCTAGGTCGTTCTCCGTTGGCCAAAAGTGATTCGGTTTGATTTGGAATTAAGTTGCTAAGTTTGTTTTCATGCGGTGAGTAACGGGATTTAATAATTTGACAGGATACTAAACTCTCTTAAATGAATTGATCTCGAGTTTCATCATATTACAGAAGAAATGTTCTACTCGTATTAGCGATCTGATTTTTAAAATGTTCATATTCCTCTTAATTTTGTACCATGTACAGTAGTAAGTTTATCAAAACAATGCCAATCTAAAAAAGAGTTAATATTCCATATTTATGGATAATAAAATGAAAATAAAATAAAATAAAACATCCAGAACTAGAAATGTGTCTATAGAATGCAAATGATTTTGTCCTTATTGCCCCTCTAGGCTCTAGGCAGATTTAAATTATCTTTCTGTTTTGCATTTTTCTCTCCTCTTTTCTCCATCGTTGAAGGCAGTAGGGGTAACGGAATTCCGCTGTTCAAAGTTGCCAATTTGATGATGCCCCATCAAGTGTGAAATTGCATTTTTTTTCTTTTTCGCCCTTATGTCTGTCCAAGCACTATTTCAGTGTAAGAACGAGAAGCACTTACTTCTAGGGCGGCTGCTTCTGCTTTTCTCAAACAGAACGTTGAAGAAACATAATGCACACCTAATGATTTGGACTTGGTGTTTGTTTCTGAAATCTCAGGGAACTTGATGAACCAAGCGAAGATGGGTTCCTAACAAGTGGTATCAGTGATTGTACAACATCTGTCATGAGCGGCCTATAATCTGCTTCTGGCTGTATGCACATTGCTGCAATGGCAGCTATCTGTAAACCCCATAGTAGCAGAAAGCAAATGGTTAGTTGATGGGAATAATATGATTAGTCCAAGTCATCAAGTGATAATGATGAGAATAAGTGAATAATTTTATATCTTTTTAATAATCTTCTTAATTATCAAATGAAGAAAATATTAATTACTTTTATGTTCTCAACACATTAAATAATATAGCAAAATATTAATTACTTTTATTCATTTAAAACATTATATATGTTTCAAGATAATATAGCAAAATTGCAATGACTAAACCAAACCAAGTTTGACCTGAATTAAATCCTTCTTTGAGCACTGTCCGCGTAGAGCTGGATCAACCATTTCCACCACTTTTCCTCTGTTTGTTAACCTTGGAAGAGCCTGATGAATAACAAAGATCATATGTTACAAAATAAAAACAAGACAGTATTACAAGCTGAAATGGTGGTTGTTAGTTGTTACAGCTTAGCTTCCTCATTAATATTCTGGAGGAAACACTGGGTATTTTTTTTCTTCTTCAAATTAAACAAAATCGTTTTCAAAGGGAAATTGCTGAGTGCTATTTACTAACCCAAGAGACAAGGACGTGTTCTCCAGGGGCCCGCTTAATATCAACTGGTACACGTCCTGTTAGCAGTTCAAGAAGAACCACACCATAGCTGTAAACATCTGACTTTGTAGTAAGCTTGCCTGTGGTAGCATACCTACATTAATTATGCCCAAATTCAAGGGACAAATTAATATCCATGCCATAAATTATGAAGCAAGTAAGAAAAAAATAATAATCATGAATGATGGTCTGCAATGTGAAATTTATATCTGTCATAAAGAAACCATGATATTTAAAAAATTACAGCCTGCTTGATAGGGACTTGACTGTGACCATATGCAAGGTTCTTTCTTTAACAGTGCAAGTTAAGTACTGGGAGACTGGGTGAAGATAAGGCAAGGTGTTTCACAATGACAGATGAGACGGGGTACTCATATTACTCACTCTGGTGCCAGATATCCAGTGGTCCCCAACACGCGGGTGGAAACCTGACCGTTCATCCTTTCTGATCCCATCTTTGCCAATCCTAAATCTGACACCTTGGCACGGAAATTTTGATCCAGTAGAACATTGTTACTCTTGAAGTCTCGGTGGATCACAGGTGAGACTGCATGTTCATGCAGGAACTCCAGGGCCCTGGCACAATCAAGGGCTATCCTCATCCGGCCCCACCAATCCAATGGTTGATTTTGATTGTTGGGGGAGTGAAGATGGTGATGAAGTGTACCATTGGGCATGTATTCAAATATCAATAGCCTGTGGTGTTGGTCAGCACAATAGCCAAGTAACTCCACCAAATAAGGAGAGTGTAAGCGGCTTAGGAGATCGACCTGCAATAAATACCAAATAAAATCTCATTTAGTCTTCACACCCATGTGCTAGATTTAAATACAGCTCATAATATCAGTTGGCAAGTGGGATGGACTAATTGAAAGATAAGGGGTTTACATTCCAATTTTCATGGTCCCAATTTTGATTGCAAAATGCCAGATAATTCTTTTTAAATAAGAGTTAACAGAAACTGTCTTACTGCCAGTATTTTAAGGGCCTAGGAATAAGTTATTAAAATTTATATTAAATAGTAGTGTCTAGAATTCAACGATTCGATAACTTGAATTGTTTAGTTTTATGAAGGATTATTTTTTGTCTTTTAACATTCTTTCACAGGTAGAAAGAATCTTTTAGGTTTAAAGATGCTAATTTTAAGAATAATTTATATATCTTTAATAAATAACATTGCTCGAGTCAAATGTGATGCCATAAACTAGTATAGGAGCCAGAGATTATATTGAGATTGTCATTTTTTAAGTTGTAGAAGTCCTTTCTCACATTAAAATAACCTGATTCTTATGTCTTTCTTTTTGTTCTGAGTTTTCCTTAGCAACCAATAGAAGTTTCAACTCAATAAAAAGACAAAGAACAATGTCTCTGAACAAACTGGTTCTAACTCTAATACAAGCAAAGGAGACACAGAAATAGGGAGAGAGCAAGTAAAAACAAGAGATATTAAATCATTGCGTTCCAAAACCAAAAAGAGATATATCATATATATTAAATGAAGTTCACTCACTCACCTCTATTCTGAAGGCACGCTCCCCTTGCTTACCTTCCCTGCGCAGCAACTTAATTGCTGCCACAGTGCCATCACTTAAGACTCCTCTATACATCAAACCAAACCCTCCATTACCAATCACATTTGCTTCGCTGAATCCGTCTGTGGCCACTTCTAGTTCCCTATATGTGAACACTTGGACTCCTCGAAATTTAGGTACTGGTGACCTGCTCAAATTTCCCCCATGAAGACACCCTCCCTTCACATCTGCAATTAATGTTTCCAAGCATTTATGGATTAGCTTCTGAATCTTAAAGCCTCAGTCCTCACGACTCAAAAGACTGATAATACATTTATTTAAGGACATGTTTGAATTAATATTGAAAACAATTAATGATATATAAACTAGTGATAAATTCATGTGATGATCTGCATAAGCAGTTAATTCCTAGCTAGAAATTCATATAATATAAGTTTGCATTTATAGTATCTGTTAGACCAATTAAGAAACTGTTTGCAATTAATTGATAACAAGTGTGCTACCAGTTACCTGGGCTAGAATTAAAGTTCAAGGATGTTGAAGCGATGAGCCTGCTGCTTGTGTCACGAAGCACTGCTCTACTGTTATCTTTGCAAGTTCCATTCTTGCTGGAAGATTTTTGCCTACGGAGCAAGAATACGACCAGAAAAATGGTAAATAGGACCGTAACTAAGGTGACTGCTGCGATGGTTATGAGAATGGTTTTGGAGGGGAAATGGCCATGGTGATGGTTTTGGTTTTCTGAATGTAAGTGGTGCTGTGTGTAAGTATGGTTCTTTGTATCAACAGTGGGTGGCCCTGCAGGTACAGTGGTAGTAGTATTAACTTCCATGAGTGAGCAAAGAGCAAACCAAGAAAAAAAAGAAATTAATGGCTTTGTGTTTGAGGTGGAAAAGAAAGTTGTGATGGGAAGGCAGAGAAGTAAGAGAGGGTGAGGGAGACGGAGAGGGGTTTTCTTTGTTTATAGTAAACAATGGGGGTGCAAGTTAGTATTTGCTAGTTTTGAGCTTCCTTTTCTAGGAGGGCAGGTTGTATCCTTTCTCTCTCTCTCTCTCTCTCTCTCTCTCTCGTGAATAAATAATCAAGTGGTTTTAGTGTACTTCATTCGTCTCATCTTTTGTTATTTTCTAAAGAATTGTCTCTTTCTTTGTATTAGAAATCTTGGAAGCTTTTGCACCATTTTTGGATCACGCTTTCCCTCTAATATAATTCCCTAATTATAGACCATCTGCATTCTGCTTTGCTGAAACCAGATTGCATCCATAGTATGTCTTTTTCTCATTCTTGTTTGGATGAAGAAAACAAAATGATAATTTGTGCTTTTGGCTGATGAGGAAGTGTGTATATGCTATTGCTGCTGGGATAGGTCAACCCCTTCGACCACCAGTGAGAGTTAGGTAAGGGGATGAACTAGCTAAGCAAGTGTGCCATCTAGCAAGTTGGCATTTTCACCAGTCACCGCCAATAATAATACCTCATGGCCACCTGCATAACTCAAAATGGGAGAATTCAATGCCTAAATGTGTGCATGCTTTCTGATCGAGTAAATCATTTTCCATTGTGCATCATTCTACTTGGTTTGTTTATTATCCATTTGGTTCTGGAGCTAGCTGAAGCAGGGACAAAAACACTTGGTTTTACATATGGTGACATTTTCGTCTTGTTTTCATTATTTTTTTCATAAAAATTTAAAAACACGAAATAAAAATAAAGTGATATTGTTGTGATTATTAATAAAAACATATCTATTGAAATATTAAGTATCTAAGACCTTAGAGTGAAATAGGTTTTGTCCAAGTTAAACTTACTGTTCATGGCATAATTTCATACATTTGGATCTAATTACCGTATATCAATGTTTGTCTTTAGCCATGTTCAGCAGAGTCATAACTCGTAAATAAGCTGCGTGGAAGTGAAGGAATTACCAGCAACAAGAAGAAGTCACAGACCCCTTGTCTGTCACGGAAGATTGCCAATCATATGGCTCGAAATCACATGCCTTTCTATCGTACAAAAAGTTAAGTCGTCAGAAGACCACAAAAAGGAAACATTCTTTTTCAAACTTCAAACCATTGCTAATGTTGTTGTTATTATGGATATCTACCTTTTAGTTATGAATTTATGAGCTATGACCCGTCGGTACAAGCTATGTCTCACGATTATGTCAAATAAGAAATTCACCAAAAAAAAGACTTCCCAATAATATTAATATTTGCTACAAAGGCAAGTATCCAATTGGGTCTTCCTCACGTACCACTTTACTTTGCGTAACTAATCGATACTTTTCCCTCATATTCTTCTCATATATCAAGGTTGCCTTTATCTTTGAGCTTTGCTCACTTACCCTGTATTTATATTTCATTATACATTTTATAAGTAAATATGTTATTTTATATAATTATATATTATATTATATTATTTTTTTTTCAACCCTCATTTTCTTTCTGTTTTTTTCTCTTCATCCAAACAACAGGTAATATATTTTTCTTTTTTTTCTCTTCTGAATTTCTCTCTTCTCATTTTCTCTCTTCTCATTTTCTCTCCTCATCCAAACGAAGCATGTTGTTTTGAAGTGGATCCAGAATATACTTGAGATAGGTACGTATATGATGATTTTTTCTTTATGCAGTTGTTGCCAAACGTAATGAACTAAGGGGTAGATATCTATAAAGGAATTCTAACGTTCAAGTCAGACAATGCACAAGTAAAGTTTTTGCAATGGAATAATAGATACCTCATTAGATTAACTTGGTCGGGTATATATAAAGCGTCACTGGAATCCTTATGCAATCCGTATAAGGCAAAAGTATATTAGGATCGTGTTTTAGTAGAGGTTTTCAGCTCACGATCGTTGAGGTCTGTCTCTGACCTGTCAAGGCTGTCCCACGATCGTTGAGATCCATCTCTGACCTGTCGGGATTGTCTCCTTAGTGGTCAATCTTTATCAGAAAAGATTCACATTTCCACATTTAGGGTTATAATCCGGTTGTGAGAATCAGCGTGGGTCCGACGATCGTTATAGTCGACGTCGCCGTGGAACTAAGGTTATAAGGCCTGGCACCGAGTGTTAATGGCGAGTCGATGATTCGTGTGTCGAAGTCGATTTTAGATAAATCTCGGACTACGGTCTAGAACACATTTCAATAAAATAAATAGCAATACTACATTCCTCTACCATCGTAAGAAAGAAAAGCATTGTTTGTAATAGTATATATTCAAGTGAAGCTAATTAAGATCACATTTTTGCAGGTGCAAAAATAAAAATTGTCAAGGGACTTTAATATTTAGGGAGCAATATATATATAGCTTTGCTCTAATGTTACGTGGAACTAGAAATATTTCACCCAAAAGAATATAAATTCAATACTTCTCGCATGCATATATTAGGTGCTTTATCTAAGAATTGGGGAAGGTAAAACTTCAATCCTGGTTAACTATAAGGTTTCAAAAACGTGGTCCTAATTTGTAGGTAATCCAAGAATTTTCAACGAGAATAAGATCAAATGATTTTGGACTATATCCTGGTTAGAGACGATAGCAAGTGGGCCATTTTTTTTTTCTTTTTTGTTGAACATTTTTTTTTATGTTTTTATGTATGTGGTTGAGTTTAGGTGTCCGAGTTAACAGGTTTATTCATGAAAAAATATTTTTCACAAACCAAACGTTGGTTTAATTCTATTATACACGTAAAGAAAAATTTATCACCCATAGGTCAATGGTTCAAGTTTAACGGTGAAGCTCTTGATTCTTGTACTTGGCAATTGCTTCTCCATGTCTGAGTCATTGAGTGTGGATAGAAGCCCAGATCAATGGATCCGCAATTGCTTTGGCCTGGTTTAGGCAGCCACTAGACCCATTCTTGGTAGGGCGGTTGGTCCTTGACTCCTTGTGCTCTGGTTATGTGGAGTTTTTATTTTTTATTTTTGTGGTATTGGTGGAGGGACCAGGTCAACAGAATGCAAGATGCGTTATGTTCCCATCCAAGATAAAGTTTCGCTTTCCATTAAAAATATAAAATCTCAAATGCATGACATATCATTCTGTAGTCTATATATACCATGTGCATTTGCTCTTGCCGTCCTTACCTACCTACCTAGCATTTACCACGCCATTTTGCAACAATACCTTGAACATTCTATACCTGATTAGTAATTTACCATGCATTAATCAAGCAACATGAATCAAACATGAAAGTATTTCTAGCTGTGCCGTGCAGCTGTTGTATAGCCTCTTATGTCAATATTAACCCACGGTATGCCGATTGTCTCGATAATCCAGTCAAGTATCAAATTAAATTAAATATTGATGAGTTATCTAAAAGAAATACTCTCATGATAAGAGTCTTATATTATTTATCTCAATTTTTTGAGTGTAATTTATATATTTATTGAACTATCTTATTTAATATTAATTAATATTAAATTAAAATCTCACATTACTTAATGCTAATTTAAAAATGTGTTGGTACTGAGAGAATTTGAGTAATTTGCATTAGGTTATAGTTTCAAATCTCCCTACTATTTATTTTGTATTAAAAAAATCAACTATTGTCCCTTATATAGGCAAGCAGCTTCACTTTACAAATAGCCTTTAGATATCAATCCCATGATATTTGATCAATCATCAGGAAAACCAAGAAATTATTGGCTACTCGTGTAGCATCACCTGGAGAGTAAGGAAAGGAGAGAATTTAAATCCATATTTGCTACATAGTTTGATGGAGTGTTTGAGGACGAGCACAATACAGATGTTTTCTGTCTCCAAATTCTGCAAGCTAACTTTTATGATTGTCCATCAAATCTTCATTTACAAGCATAATTAAAGGTTTAACCCAGCTGTAATGTCTCAAATTAAATATGCTACCATCCAGCATAGAGTCAATTTCAAGGATTTAAATTGTGGACCACGTGATGCCACCGCAGTAACTTTATCAAACTACGATTGTGAACCTCATTGATCTGCGCCGCAATACAACTGTGACCACAATTTAAAATCTTACTCAAAACACTTATAATTACATGCCTCTAGCTTAACTATAGTATCTTAGGGGAATAAACTTCTCTATCCCAAATTTTAGAAATTTATCCAGTAACTACTATCTCATAAATATACCTCAGAAAAGAAAATAAAAGAAAAGTTTTCTTGAATTTTCCTTTTCATTAATTTCTCTTTATCAAACTCAGGTTATGCTCCATGAAGCTTGTAAATAATCAAGCAAATTAAGATGACACTGAATAATGTATTAGTAATTGAAGGTATTGGATAACATGTGAACATGTATTATCATATAGGCTTAGTAGAAAGGTAATGTTGTGTGGTCAACTCATGATGAAAGGCAATGGTATGTAGGAGTTTCAGTACATAGACTTAATGCAGAAAAGCCTAAGGGCAGCACTTTTAGGAATAGGAACACATCCATTCACAATGTTATGAATTACTCAGCAATCATTTCCCTTTCATTTAGGGGAAGCAGAGAGGGAAGGAAAAAAATAGGTTCTATATAGATTCTTAAACCGGTGGGAATAATTTAATTGTGCTCAACTTTAACTTACAAATATTTTATTCCCTCGTTTTAATCATTATATATTCCAAATTTTCTGGAGAATTTTGTAGCATAAAATATTATCATTTTCTTACGTAAGCTTGATTGAAAAATCTTCCTTAACTCATCGCTTTCACCAAGTTGGCAGCTTGTGATGACTGTCTCCACTCATTTTATCATTTACCTTGCTCCCTTGAACTGTTGATTCAAACACATTCACCCAGCTACATTGAATCGATGGCTTATCTCATCCAAGTTTGTTTCAAAGGAAAAGGACATCAAATATAATCAAAGATCATTGGCATGACAGCTAACACTTGCTCATGGATGGGAGAGTAGGCCATTGAGACCAGATTGCAGATAAATTACCGTTCTATAAGTGAAGAAGCATGCAAAAGACGATGGAAAGAGCAGACCTGAGCGTGATTGATGACAACAGAAGCTGATCTAAGATGGTGACAATGCTAGATGAAAATTGAAGTATGGACAGCCAATGAACCTTCCCCTTCAGCCTATAATAAATAGTTACTGATAAGAAAAATAAATTGAGTAAAAAGAAAAGTATCAGCTAATTAAGGCAAAGCAAACCTTTTGACACTGTCTACAGAATGATTGTTGAAGTAATAACATTGCTAATTTTATACTTTTGAAAAAGGTTTCAAACTAGATAAGTTTATCTGCAATTTTCTCCATATAAAACTAAGTTTAGGAAGCTCTTGATGCAAGAGTTTACCTTTCATAATTTCATCTGAATATCTTTCTTTGTTTCCAACTTCATTCAGAAAATTATTAGGTAAGAGTTCAAATGATCTTTCATAGCTTATGTCAGTGCAATTTGGTTTTTAAAGTTTATAGAACATCAAGCTTGAGTATAAGTTTTTAACTAAAAATTGTAATATAAAGGCTGTGTAAGGTCAAATTGTCGGAAGTGCTCTCCATAAACTATAGGTGATATATGAAAAATTCTTAAATGTTTTGGGAACAAGAGATATATCATTTAATGTGTGACAAATAAGTTTTGTAAATCATCATTGTCTCTCACTTTAATTACATTTTTAATATTATAATTAATTTGTTATATATTTAATAGTATAAAGTAAGAGAATAAATCTTTTATTCTAAGAGTACCTAAGAATCTCTCGTGTGATGTAGATGCAATTGTGCATTGTTTATAGATGCAATGTAGCACAGATTTCTAACTAACATTTGAAGGCCGAATGTTAATGAACCGCAACTGGAAAGCACTTTCAAGATTTTGTTCAAAATACTTCCTCATCTTTAATCTCTTGATTCTATTTTCATGAAACACCATCACTAGATGCTAATGATTTAAGAACTAGACTGTATTCACCCAAAAGACCTACAAGAAAAGGAACTAATGAAACCGAAGTGAAAGACAAAGTAGTGCAGCTGCAAAGTGTGTGAAACCACCTTTGTGGGAACACAGGACCCACGATCCATTTTAATGAGAAGGTGGGTATATCCTTTTGTTACTGACTCTCGTTTAATTTTATTAGAATTCACTGCTCTCACTAGAGCATCAAAACAAGTCGCCCACTCTTATTGTCTAATCACCATCACGTTCATGATTTAGTTTGGTTTAAAAATAGATAGCCATCAGACACAGCAATTAACATTTATGAGAACCAATTCAATTATCGGACTAAGTAACATATTAGGGATGTAAAACTGCATGCGGCTTGTACACATGCACCTATAATTTAATAAGAAGAAACAGGGATACCCCAATAACACAATAGAAGGCCAATGTGACAAAAATGTTAAGATAGCTTACAACTCCAAATCACGTGCCACATCTCTGAGTTAACTCATACCATATGGTGCTCAGATACTGTACAAACATATGCAGTAGTTATTTTAAGAAGCTCATGTTCTGACCTTTGAACCGGCCCGGAAATGAAAGGTACCAGGGCCTTTTGGATACTAAGTTGGGTCGTATATATCTCTGAATGATAGCAACATACGGCTTTTCTACTTTGAAATTTGATAGGAGCGTATTCATGCAATTTAATGTGGTTTTTACACAAATTTTAATGACCTGAATTGATTATGATCTTAATGTTAGAATTTTCTTATTAAGTGTGGGTTAACATAGTTATTAATTTTCTAAAAGAAATTGATTTAATTAAATGTCAAATGTTATAGAGTATCTATTAGTTTAGTTCATTTGTGATTAATATTATTATTGAACTCTCATAATCACTTAAACTCATGTGAATAATGTTGTTTTAGATTTATGAGCTTTGTGTATGATTTTTTATGATGAGTAAGTTAAGTTATGTAGTAAACATAAGAAGAGACCATTATTCTCATCTTATCTATATTGTGGTTATTTCATTAACGCCACAAGGGTTTTAAACATATAGAGAATGATGATAGTTTCTCTCTTCTATGACAGTACAAAGATTTTCGACTATCTTTCTCCTCATCGTATTTCCTTGTTGAAGGTGTGATTTTTCCTTTTATTGTAATGTAATTCTATACTCCTATTTGTTATTTTATTTATATACATGCCATATATTGAAGTTGAAGATAGATCTATTAATTTGATTCATATAAAAATATCTAACACTTAATGGATCTTGAGGAATGTTGTTCTCCTGGAGTATTATTGTGATAACAATGCAAATCTCACCAGGCATAATATTAGTAACTAATATTATCCAGTTGCATCGAGTGAATGATTTTAACAATTTGACTTGGACTTGGCATTATACTAGTTGAGTTAAATTTTGTCTTTTCAAGCATAACATAAAAACTGTTATGAAATTTTGAATTGTGCACTTCATTAGGATGTTGGCAGTTAAAACGAATTTTGAATGACAACCGAAGTGTGTAGGGAACAAATTAGTCTTCTTTTTCCTTCTCCTTTTCTCTTTTTTTTTCCTTTTCTGTGTGAGCTGATACTTTTATACTGTGGCTTGTTACTCATTACAGGCACCGCTCCTTTTATTTATTTACTGCTTCCAGCCCCTTTTGAGTTTTGGCTTAGGACCAATTTACATTTTGATATGAGTTGAAGTTAAGACTTTAGTTATTCATAACATTATGTTTCATTTAATTTTCCCCTTTATCTATCATCAGTAACATGCTGGTCTCCTCTCAGTTGCTAAGAATCCAATCAGCCTTTGCTAAAGTACAATATGGCCACCTTCTCAGACAACTTTACCTCTCCCGGAGGAGAACAAAGATATGGTCCGAGGAGTACACTTTGATGAGAATGTCTGATTTTGATGGAGGAGGTATTGGTAAGCGAGAAGGGGGGGGGGGGTGAACGTGATACATGGCTATTTGAACCACGGTACATATATGCTCTATCATGTCAGTAGATGCTGATACTCCTGTCTGAGTTATTATGTCACTCTTCAGTAATCTACTAGTGGTATTGATGTAGTTGAATGGTCTTTAAGTTGGCATTGTTGTCATTTGATGTGGTCTAAGTTGCGGTTGTGCCTGCATGTTAAGTTTCTTTACATTTTAGTTGAGGGTATGGTTTAGGAGTTAACTCGCATTTTGCTCTCTAAGGTGAGAATTATTATACTATCGTCTCTTAATTTTGGACTATAGTAGTTTGGCAATTGAAGACCGGCCAGTTGTGTCTTGAGCTGTCTTGTACATAATTCTAAAAGAGGTATGTTTCTTATGTTGGCTTTAGAGTAAGTGCAAGATGGCTGATGAAATGAATTAGGTCCTGCGACTATGTTAGGCTTCGTTATTGATATGTTAATGTGTTACTTATTAAGCACTACTTAACAATTTTATTGAAATCTGAATATTACCTCCGAATTTAAGGGTTGAAACAATAATCAAAGATATGTTTGACAGTATAAGAGAGCAAATTACAATAATCTCTCTTGAGGTATAGCCAAATATAAAAACCATCACTCATAACTTTGAATTTTATAATTGAATGCTTGCTATTTATTGTTACATTATGGAAGCCTCCTATGTTGTCAAATTGTATTACTTCTAGTCTTTTATAAGGGATGGGCAAATGACAAGTTAGTTTGTGAGCATGTAAACGTTGGAAATGAAAATTACATTATGATAAAACATACAACAGTAATACTTGTTCAGATACATGTAATTCATTTTTTTTTTAAAAAAATAAATTTCATTCCGGTATATTGGAACTTCTTTCAACCTTAGCCTAGACGGTTATGCACTATAATGAGACTGTGGCCTTAATAATAGTGTTAAAGGAGGGGAAATGAGTGAAAAATTGTTAGCATGATATATTGTGGCCTGTACTTTGCTCAGGGTTAGCAAACTTAGGATTATCTCTGTAACACAGGGTTTGCACAGTTTCGCATCCAGGTGCTAATTGAAGATCAAGATACACAAAAGCATGAATCAATAATTCCTTAAATACTCTGGATACTGTGATCAATCTACCTAGTCCTTGTGTTTTTTTATCCTCCTAGTTTTGTCTTTGCTTGCCTTGGAAATTTTTTAATAACTTCGGCTACATATATATGTTTCCATTTTATTTATCAACCCCTTATTTTTCCTTACCCAAGTTAATAGTTTCTCCTTGTGCATGTTCCTGTTTATATGTGTCTTTTTTCTTTTTGGCTTAAAAATAAAAATGTTCTTGTACATGTCTGTTTCGGTGTTTCCAATATCAACTTCAGCTAAGGATTGCACTGGTTCTCTACTCTAGCAAATATCAACAGGAATATCCTTTGGTCTCATGCAGCTTGAGCTTCAGAATTCAGATTCTCATATTGTGCCCGAAGGAACATAGGGAGTTTCAGATTTCTGCTGCAGGCCTGCAGCTAGTTTTGCCTACAATATTAGCAAGTTCTGACTTTCCTTCCCTACTTTCCTTCCCTAATTTATGTAAGACTTGTTTTTAGCGCTTCAATCAACACAAAAGAAAAATTATTCTTTGGTCCCAACTTACTTTTGGAGGACATTTTTGAAAATCTTCTTTCTCATTTTATCTTTTTCTTCTTTTTTTCCCACTTTTTCTGGAAAAAGAAAATTTGTATCGTTGTTGTAAGAAGAACATGCACAGGAATTGAGCTTGAACTACGAGCTGTTACATTACAGGAGGATATTTTCAAACCAATCAATCATGTTATGTTGCATCGTTGTTCGAGAAAGCAAATTGGTCTGTCAAGGAGCATTAATATGATTTTCTCTGCTTTTCTCTGTGTCTTGCTATGCATGTTGTGTCTTATCTTACGCGATCAAGAATAATGTTCCGTACACATCATTTAACAGTGAAAAAATATTTGTTGGGTGCAAAAAATAATATAAAATTAGGTAATTTAATAATAAAAATTACACAAATATGAAATAAATGTGTGTGTAACGTTATTGTTCGATGAAGTAAAGTGTGTCTAGCCCTGCCCCCCACACACACTCCCAAAAGAATAAAAAGCGAAAACAAAAGTGGTAAAAGAGAATATCAGCCGCGACAAGCAAGCGTAAAACGACAGTAACATTGGGATGTTAATATTATTATCACGTTAAAGTTGGGTTTGGATCCAACCCCGTCAGAGTTTGGAATATTGAGGTAAATAAAGGTGCCAAAAGCAAAGTCAAGTCTGTAGTCTCAAATCTCAAAGTCTCAATTGGTGTCTTAAAGCAACAGGAATCAATGAGAGTAACTACGCTACCCTTCTCCTCAAGGATTTGAATCATTCCTGTGGGGATTGTTGCATGCATCAGTTTAAATTATTAACTATAGTATGCATTATTTTAAATAAATAACACTACACATTATATTATATAATATAATACATTAGTGTATAATTAGTTTTTTTGTCTTTGCATCACATTGCAGGATTAACTTTCTGACTTGAAATTTCATTGAGCTTGTGGTCATGGTCATGGCCATGGTCATGAGTTTCAGCTTCAACATGCGTACTGTCTAATGGGTCGGGTAAGGATCTGGGTCGACCCATGAGACCCCCAATGGATCCCCGATTAGGGTTAGGCTGTCAAGTATCTGGATTCCACTTCAACAGGCACACACGGTGTCAGTGTCATGACCATAGCAGTTAGCAGGGCCAATAATTCAATTCACTAATTCAGCTTCCCTCCACTGGAATTCGGATTCTCTACAGTTGTTAGAGGTGCGGTTAGAATATTTAAGTCATTTATTTTTTATTTAATGATTAATATTTTTATTTTTATTTTTTAAAATTAAAAATATTTTTTAATATTAAATTAATACTGATCGTTAAATAAAAAATAAATAATACAAATATTACTAAAATAATTACTAAAAGTGCAATCGCTGAAAAGAAACCGAATCCCCTCCACTGAGCCTCCCTCTCAATCTCATAAAAACACTTGTGACTCTGAAGTGATTACCCAACAACTCCACTGTACCAACCTGGCCTTTCTGTTTTGGGGTCCCAACCCCTGAATTTAGGTGGTCAAGTTCATAAACAAGTTTCTACCCTCCCAGGGGCACATGTCCCTCTATGAAAGGTTGCTGATTCCTTGTGATAAGGACCTGACTTCAGTTCTCATGGCCACCACTGAACAGCCGTCACTATCCTCTATTTTGGACTAAATTAAACCCCGCAAAAGGTGCTGTCTTAGTCTTGATCTATACCAAACCCTGAAATGAATACTCTAATACAAAGTGATTACTATAAATTTAAAATTTTTACTACCAAGTTGTTAAGGAATGAAAAATGATAAGTTATTATAGCTTTTTATTTAATATTTATTATCTTTGATTCTTAGACACTTGTTAGATAAACCCTAAAATCAACATCAAAGAAGTGGCAATCACTCTTGCTATGAAAATGATCACGCTTTAATCTGCTGTAGCAGTGCTTAAGTTGAGTCATGAGTGTTACTTGCACGATAATCGTTTCAACTTTCAAAGTTTGGTAATCGTTCATTTGAATCATGTAAATATATGATGTATATTTTTACCAAAAAAATATATATTAATATGATGTATATATAATAAATTAATAATGATGAGAGTACTTTGCCTTGCAGAGATATCATCTAATGAACTTTATCCATGTTGCGTGAATTATTTAGCAACACTTCTGGGTTTGGTGTCCAACAAGAAGTCAGTTTTTGCTCCGTACTATTTTCAAACTCCAGTATTTGTTAGTTACCCATTTGCTGGGTGATATTGTGCACCCTATCAAATTTGGGTAATACTTAAACTTTTACATGCGATAATAGATTTTTTTTATAGGTTGTTTCTCTTTTTTATATATATTTTGTTTTTTTTTAAAATCACCATTTTATATATATTTTGTTTTTTTAAATCACCATTACTTGCTATCGCTAGTCACTGCCACTGGCCAATCTTTGGCTATTGCCGACAACTGACATCGGTTAACCTCTGATCAATTATTATTTATTTTTAAAAATTATTTAATTATATAAATAATATTCATTAAAATTATATTAATATTTTTTTCATAAATAATTATATATATTAAATTTTTTCTTAAAATTATAATAATTAAAAATTCTTATAAATTTTAACTAATAATATTTATATAATTATATAATTTTTTAAAAATAGAAGTATCCGATAATGGTCGGTAAACATCATACAATAGTCTGTTAATCGATAACAGTAGTAGTAGTATATGTAAAAAAATATAAAACTAAAAACAAAACCTAAAAAAAAAATTTACTCAATAAATTTTTTATAATTGATCTAAATCATTAATTTATTTTATAAATAAATTAATAATTTAAATTTAGTGGTATATTATATATCTTCTTTTAAAAGGTGTATATTAGATACCAGCTCATAAAGAGGATGTGTATTAGATACTACCTCGCCTATGCAATATTACATGAACTATCTAGTCTATCGCCATTGGCCACCAACCTAACAAATATCTACTATGAACTGTGAAGAAATCAAACCCCCATTGGCTTTTAATTAGATTTTAGGTGCGGTACTTTGGCATTCTTTGTGACATGTCGACTTTAAAGCATATCTTCAATAACTTTCATGTGCTTAGTGTCATTCTAAATCCATTGTATTGTTAGATTCCAAGGTTTCATTATTTCACAGATACATGTCTAATTATATATCAATCGAGGAGTTGAAATATCAATTCAACATAGATATTAAAGCCTAATCAGGTCACTTTCTGGACAGAAAAGATTAATAGAAAAAGGCTTTACACAGAAGCTTCAATCCACCAATTATTTTGTTTGGAGTGAAACATTTTTGTGTTTAAAATAATTTATAAAAAAAAATTTAGAGAGAGAGTTTTTAAAAAATAAATAATTATGTTCTTAAAATTAATCTAATCCAAACATGTTTTGTAAATCTTTCTTAGCTAATTATTTAATTTTATTTCAAGAGTTGAGTTTAAACTTACAAGTTTTATCATGTGATGTGCTTATTGGTCCCTTTTCTTATTGTAGTTGTATCATTTAGCATTTTGTTTTATTGTTAACATTACCAGCGAAGTTTATATCTTGAGGCAAACAAATAAATAAAATAAAATAAAACATTTATTTCATTGTAGTTTTAAAATATTATTACACTCAATTGTTTAAAATAATATTACTTTCAAGAATCTTTCTTATTTCTCATTTTAAATTTTAATCCAAAAAAATTTCTTTTTTTGAGAAATTTAAATGTAATAAATTCTTCTTCATTACAAAGAGTTTTTATAATATTTCAAAATCTTAAAAAAAAACTAGTCACTCGTGAAAATATATATTAAGTTCAACCATAAGGGTTATCTAAGATATGAATAATATCTATAACTTGAAAAAGAGTTTGTATGTGTCCATGTGAGTGGCAATGCCCCTAATAAAGGATCACAAGAGGCAAATCACCCCACTGGAGTGGATAGCTTTTGAAGTGCGAATCTTCTATTCCTTTCATACGATGCTCGCAAGATGTTCAAACAATGGAAAGAAGTAGACCCATATAGCAGTTCCGGCATGAAAAGAAAACAAAGTACAATTCATATAATATTCATAAAATATATTTATATAGCACCAGAGGTAGAGCAAAAAATGTAGTGTAAAGAGGGTCAGACCAAATATATATAATATGAAAAAAATTATTTTTTTATTTTTTTATTTTTTTTAATTTATATAGATAAATCTTATATAATTACAAAGATTATATTATTAGTACAAAAAATTTAAATAACTAAAAAATTAAATATAAATTTAACTCATTTTATAAAAATTACCAACTAAATATATGAAAAGTATACAAAAATAATGATAAAGCCATAACATACTCATATCCCCTCCTTCCGCCTCTGTATAACACAACAAAAACGCGTATTGATTAGCATACACTAGTTGAATAGTAAAGGTTAAAAATAAAAAACAAAAAAAAGGAAAGTGGACAAAAGTATATGAAACCAACCCTACAGCCTACAAAAACAAAAGCATTTTGATAAACTTTGGATTTTTATGAAGGTGTTTCCCATGGCGGTGGGGTTCTTCTTTTGTAGATTATAGACACTTTTACGGCAATTTTTTAAAATTTGAAAGGATAAAAAAGATGATATGGGGACAGCAATTTTCCACCAGGTTGGACTTTTAATGAAGACAAACAATGATTTTGGTTGCAAAAGCAGGGTCCAAACTCGCAGAAGATCATCCTTCAGTGTTCACTTGCTTTAAAAAATTGTACATTATTTAGAGTCTAGTGTTTGGCTGTATTATATGTCAGTGCCATCGGGATGAGTTTTGAGAGGTCCCTGTGTTCGATGCTTTTTACACACAAACCCAAATCTCATCTTTAGATTTCAGAATGGCTATTTAACCTTGACTGAGAAGTCTTTTGGCTATGCTCCCTTGCTTCCTTTGTGGAAGTCCAAAACATGTTCTTATTTCAGAGTTTTATAACGGGTCATTCATAGATAGATAAACATGAACTTATGTATATTATAAGTTAGTAAAAAGTAATAATTTAATAATCATCACAAGTTAGCCTTTAATCCTTTATGATTTTGCAAAACAAATTCAAATCAAAATGCAAAACAAATTCAAAAGAGAACAAAAACATTAATGAAATATGCCACAGCCATATTAACATAATCCAAGTTTTACATGTAAATAGAATGAAAAAAAATATCAGTTCATCAAGAATTAGATTCCAATTACACATTATAACGTAACGCAGCCCAAGTCATCTCTTTCAAGAATTAAACTTCTCAAGTAGTCACTTGACTTGCTTTCTAAGTGTCCCAGCCAATGAAGTTGACAGAGAGGGTTCTGTTCTGGCTTCACGCAAGGCCAACAACTACACAAGTAATTACATTTTATTTTTGTCATTATTTTTTTTTTTTGGAAAAATTCTGTAATTATTTCTCATTCCAACAATTTATTAACATTCAGGAAAAAAATTATGCTTCTTTTTTAATATTAAATAATATTTTTAAGAAAATAAAAATAAATTATTTAGTTATTTTATTTTTTAGATTATTTTCTTATTTTTTTAAAAAAAATATATACATGAATTATTTTTCTAGGCCCAATTCAAGAGGGCCGGGCCCAGAAATTAATGTGCTGAATAGATTCAGCCCAGTCGTTAAATTAATCTAAAATCTGGAAAGTCGGCCATGCTGTCAGAAAAATCTATTAAGAAAGAAACTAGCTTGTAATTATTTAGATGCAACAATGGCTGTATTAAGCTGTCAAATGAAACCACTTCCAAAGCTTCAAGTTCTTATTTTTTATATATAAACCATAGAACATAAAGCCAACTCATAGTGATAGAGAAGCTATTCCTAGTTGCTAGTTGTTTATTACCTCGCAGCTTTGGCAATCACCTTCTTTCTTTCTCTTTTTCTCTGTATTATGTGACTCTGTACGTGTGAGTGTGTCTAAATAGTACGGACATTTGAGCAAGGGAACAAAGATATAAGAGATAAGTGTCCAATGCGTCCTAACAACAACACCCTTTGCGCCCTCTAAAAAAAAAATCTCAAAACACTATTTCTACTCTTTGTTCTCTACTTCTCCACTCACATCTCTCTGATCTGTGAACCTGCAAGGATGAGTAAACAAGACATGATGAAAATTCAGGTGCACACTTCTCTTACTAGTTTTGAGTCTCCTGTTCATTTGTTAATTTAACTAGTTAAGATAAATCTATTTCCTTTGTGTTTTTTTTTTCTTTGAGTTCCTGGAGTGGTGTTCTGAACTTATGCTAACTGATTTATGCTGGGCTCATTTCCCATGTAGAGTTGTATTCTCAAGGTCAATATCCACTGCGATGGCTGTGAGAACAAAGTAAAGAAACTGCTGCAGAAAATTGATGGTACATTCTTAGCATGCCTCTTTTTTCAAATTCTCATTTGAAGTTAGAAATTTGCTTCATATCTCAACTTCAGCATGTCACATGTTTTTCAAACTTTATTTGATGTTAATTTGCAATTCATATCTCAACTTTACCATGTCACATGTTTTCAAACTCTCCTTAATTAGATGTTCATTTGCTTCATATATATCATATATTCCAAGTTCCAATTTTTATAGTTTGTTATTTTTGTGGGCTAGATTAGATTTAATAGTTTACTTTTGTATTTTTTTGTTGTTAACCATAGTGAATTTTTGTTGTGCAGGGGTGTATTCTGTGAATATAGATGCGGAGCAAGGGAAGGTGCTGGTGTCAGGGCATATAGATCCAGCTAAACTCATAAAAAAGCTGAAGAGATCAGGGAAGCATGCTGAACTATGGGGTGGCCAGAGAGGCATGATATACAATCAAAACTATCCCTCTAACCCCCAGTTCAGGAACTTACAAATTGACAACAGCAAAGGGGGGAAGGACAATAAGTCTCAGAATCAGAAGGGTCAGAAAGGTGGTGGCGGTGGCGGTGGTGGTGGAGGTGGTGGTGGTGGTGGTGGTGGTCAACTAGCACACTTCCAAAATATCAAAGGGGCAAAAGATCTCAAAGTACACGGCAAAGATCAGAAATCTGTCAAGTTCAACTTATCAGAGGATGAATTTGATGAGAGTGATGATGGTTTTGATGAATTTGACGACTACAATGAGTTTGAAGACGATTTGGATGATTATGATGATGAGGATGAAGAGGAAGAGTATGGTCATGGTCATGGCCATGCTATGCATAACAAGATGATGCCTATGATGGGGAATGGGCGTGGGCCACAAGGGCCTGCTGCTGGTATGATGATGAATGGGCCTGCCATGAACAACCATAAAGGGAATGGTTTTGGTAATGGTGGGGGTGGGAATTATGGGAGTGCCAAGAAAGGTGATGTCATTGATCTTAATTTACCTATACAAATGAAGGGCAAAGGTGGAAACTACAATGAGGTTAAAAATGGCAATGGAGGAAAGAAAAACAAGGGGGGAAAGCAGAAGGGTGGGGGTGGGGGAGGTGGAGATAACAATAATAATAAGAAAAAGAATAGCAAAGCCAAAAGTGGTGGTGGTTTTCTAGTGCGGTTTCTAGGCTTTGGGAAAAAGAGCAAGAAGGGAGGAGCAGCCGACACAACAAACAAGAATAAAAACAACAACAATGGGGGTGGAAACAACAAAGGCAAGGAAGGAAAGAAAGGAGGTGGTGGTGGTGGTGGAGGAGGAGGGAAATTGGATAAAATCGACTTTGACTTCCAAGATTTTGATATCCCACTTCATGGTAAAAATGGCAAGGGTGGCAAGGTTAATAATAATGGTCATGGTCATGGTCATGGTCATGGTGGTAATAATGGTAATGTGGGCCAGATGGGTCCAATGGGTCAGAGAGGTCCAATGATGGGTCAGATGGGTCCAATGATGGGTCAGATGGGTCTGGGTCCAATGGAACAAATGAGGAATATTCCGGCAGTGCAAGGATTACCAGCTGCGGCGGCGATGAACGGTGGTTATTATCAAGGGATGCAAATGCAACCTAACCCTTATAATAATAACCTGCAGCAGCAACAATTACAACAGCAGTACATGGCTATGATGATGAACCAACAACAGCAACAACCAAATATGAACATGTACCCACCATCGAATATGATGTATGGGAGGCCACATCCGTCTATGAACTACATGCCCCCACCGCCGATGCCGTCACACCCCATGGAGGATCCTATCACCCACGTTTTCAGTGATGAGAACACTGAGAGCTGCAGCATCATGTAAATTAGTAGTAGTGACTAGTTTGTTTTCAAGTTCTATATATTATTTTGTAGTCTTTTTGGGGTTTCATTAAATTTTGTTGTAGTATTAGAACATGTGCAAGATTTTAGGATTATTTGATATCACATGCTGCTTGCTTTTATTTTGCTCCGTGTCCTGCGTGAAAACAACCTTGTGAGTAGGACACGCTGCCACTGCAAGGCAACGACAGACTCTCACATGGCCTTGCAGAAAATTAAATGGAGTCATGTAAAATTAATTGCTCTAGGTTCTGTGGGCTTTACTATTGGCCAAGTATGTGCTTTTCACACAACATGTTGGTGACAATATTCAATACTATAGTTTAAATTAATGGATGTGTCATGTAAATGTTTTTTTTTTCTTTTCACTTTTAATATACTAAAATTCAATGCTGTAAATATGTTATAAGTAATAATTAGTTATTGCCAATATTTATAGCATTTTTTTTGTAAATTAATACTACTCATAGTCACACACATCCCTTAAAAAACATGAGGTACACATCCCTTAAAAAACAGAAGGTACTTGCAGTGCGAAATCTCTTGAAAAAAAAAAATCAGCACTCCCCTTGCTGATAATTTGTAAATCTTGCTTACAAGCTCAGTATCACTCCACTTGTCAACTACACTTCTTAAACTTTTGTATTGGTCCATATATACCTATGGACAGAGCGAAGAGACTGGTGGGACCATTGTCCTTAAGGTTGAAAACTTTTTAAATTTTTTACATAAATTTAGTGTTTACCTTCTCAAACAAATAAATTAGTATTTGTTTCCATAACATAAAATTTAGGGCAAGCTTTCTTAGAGTATAATCCTTTACTCCTTTCTCCGTAAGGTTTTTTTTTTTTCTTATCACTCAACCCCTTTGATGTTTTTTTTTTTCTCGATAAATCAAGTGGAGCATAAGACACAAACATGGAAAAGTTTTCAATACTCCAAACAAGTGTTGGAGTATCTGTACTCCGCATACTTTTTACCGTTGATTCTACATGAAAATTGATCAATGGTTCCTATTCTTTACTTGTAACATTTATAGTAGGTAACCTTTGGAACACTTAATAATTACATCTTTAGTCCCTCAAGATATTAAGAATTATCCACCATCCAAACAAAGGTCTTGCATGAAGAGCATCTTCTAGTTGCAGTTGGGCACCTTCAACATGGCGGAGGAAGCCGCCAAGGCCTACGAGGCCGCAGCCAGATAGCTCCGCAACCCCAAGGCTAAGACCAACTTTCCTTCTTCTTTACTCAACGAAATCATACTCACCGATGCTAACAACAACAACTAGAGTCCCAACCAGAACAACACTTTCAAGTCCTCCACCTCGAAGAGACGTCGGCGTCAGTATGGGTCGGCTCCCATTTCTTCCGTTGCATATGCAAATAGTGGCCTTTGATGGCGGGATCTAGAGTGACTCGAATTCATCCTGCCAAAAAGAGCTCTCAATCTTTATCTTAACTTCACTCTCCATGAATGTTTAATTTTTCAACTATTTTTAGTGTTCACACTGTATCTAGTAGTAGAATGCAAAAGCTTTTTTCTTTTTAGCTGAAGATTAGTATGAGGTGAATGCATTTCCATTGAGAAACTTTGCTTTGATTTCAAGCCCCTTTTAACATTTTGGGATCTCGAATCTTCAATCTGTAGAGTGACCTTTTTTTTTCGTTCTTCCTTTCTTTAAAGTAATTGGTAGATTCTATACGAAATGTAGCAATAATCTAAAATATTGGGTATAATAACTAAATAATAAAAAATTAGAAGTGACTTGCAATAACAAGTAAAAGTGATTAGAGTATGAATGCTCAAAATTTTGTTAGGAGCATTATAAATGCCTCCATATATCATTTGTTTTTAAGTGTTTAGATGTTAACTTTCATTTGATTTAAATGAAAAAGTAACATTTTTTCTTAAAACCAAACTGCATGGGAATAAAGTGATGAAAAAAAAACTATAAGAAAGTAAGTTAAACAAAGAGTATACTTCATCCTAAAATTTATGATTCCCCTGCATTTATTAGCAATGTTTCTTCGGTAAATAACTTCGAAAGTTATGCCATTATATGGGTCAAGTTAATGATAAGTACGTCTATCAAACATTTTTATCGTTCTATTTTAGCTGTGAGCTACTACACGCCAACCAATTAACAATTGTAATATTAGATGCCTGTCTGTTCGATGGCTCGTACCATTAACTTTTAATCAAAGTTTTGTTTAGGATATCATGTATAGTACCTTATTTATTTACAAGGCAACAAGAGTAAAATAGCAAAAGCATAGCCCCAAAAGTCACATTGGCATTGAGTGAGTGTTACCTTGTGCGCTCATTGCTAGAGCTGTGTAGCAGTGAACCAGAATCAGGCATTTTCATTTCATCAAACAGAGGGAGTGCACTGCATAAACCAAAATGCATTCACTGGGTTACAGAGCGAATGTTTTGCTAACGTTTGCTATAACCATTTTGGCCCTTATGTGTGCCATGGCTTCCCTCTCTGACAATATTTATAGCATTTTTTTTTTTGCAAATTAATACTACTCGTAGTCACACACATCCCTTAAAAAACATAAGGTACTTGCAGTGCGAAATCTCTTGAAAAAAAAAATAGCACTCCCCTTGTTGATAATTTGTAAATCTTACTTACCTTACCTTAAAAATCAGCATCACTCTACTTGTCAATTAGACTTCTTAAACTTTATTCGTCTATATATACCTATGGACAGAGCCAAGAGACTAGTGGGACCATTGTCCTTAAGGTTGAAAACTTTTTTTAAACATTTTTTTTAAAAAATAATTTTAAATTTTTTACATAAATTTAGTGTTTACCTTCACAAACTAATAAATTAGTATTTGTTTCCATAACATAAAATTTAGGGCAAACTTCCTTAACGTATAATCCTTTACTCCTTTCTCAAATTACTCTCATAAAGTTTTTTTTTTCTATCACTTAACCCCTTTGATGTTTTATTTTTTTTTGTTAAATCAAATGGAGTATAAGACACAAGCATATCATTTGGTTTTAAGTGTTTAGATGTTAACTTTCATTTGATTTAAATGAAAAAGTAACATTTTCTCTTAAAACCAAATTGCATGGGAATAAAATGATGACAAAAAAAAAAACTTTAAGAAAGTAAGCTCAACAAGGAGCATACTTCATCCTAAAATTTATGATTCCCCTGCATGTATCAACAATGTTTCTCCAATAAATGTTTTTGTATGGGTTAATGAAAAGTAAGTCCATTTTTTGATCTATTAGTTGTAATGGTTGAAATTTTAAATTATATAAAAAATTGTTTGATCATTCTCAAATAGTAAATTATAAATTAGAATTATCATACAATTTAAAATGGTGATAAGGTGCAATATACATTTTCAAAGCTATTCGGTCTTTTTTTTCCTTTTTCTTTAAGAACCACAGAGTGACTGCATGAATATTTTATAACAAAAAAATAATAACATAGTAACTGCACGAATATTCTACACCAAAAGAATTAAAACAAAGTGACTACCTTTACGTGAAAATTAATTTGCATAAATTCTCAAGCAAATTTGTCAACAAATTTGCTTTGATGGTGGAGGAGTTTGCTCTATAAATAGAGCATTCTTCATTTGGAGAAAAATATAGTATGAAGCAATGAAAAAGAGCTTTACGAGAGAAAAAAATAAATTGTGAGAGTCTCCTCTTTATAGTGAGAATATTATTTGCTATGTTATCATTTTTCAAAGTAACTCTTGAGAGTACTCCCGTTGAAGTCCAGCCAATCCTTTTTTGGGTTTGTAGAGTGATACACACGGGGTGGGTTACAATTATTGTAATCATTGTTGTGATAGTAAATAATTTTATTAGAGTGTTTCCGTGGATGTAGGCAAAAGGTGCCGAACCATGTAAATTCTCGTGTTCTCTATTATTTTTCTGTAGTGTATTTTTGTGTGTTCTCACGATCTTTTGTCTGTACGAGAGATACCCAATTGTACATCTTCCACATCGTATCATCGTTGTTTGGAGCTATGGTGTGAAAGGTTGAACACACCAAGGTTTGAAATCCCATTATTTGATGGGAAAATAAATTTTATGATTTGGCAGTGTACCATTCAAGACCTCTTGGTGCAAAATGGTCTTGATCAAGCTTTAGAGAAGGAGAAGCCACTACCATGGAGGAAGAAGAATGGACTAAGATCCAAAAGAAGGTTGTAAGCACGATTCGGTTAGCTCTTGCTCCCGAGATAAAGCACAACGTGTTGAAGGAGACAACACCGAAGGCTTTGGGTTGAATACTCGACGGTCGCTAACATTTATCGGAAAAACTTGAGAATATCTATGCGTCGAAGTTGTTAACCAATCGTCTTTGTTTAAAGATGGAGTTGTATCAACTCAAAATGGAGATGGGAGGAAATCTACATGACCACATCAACAAGTTCAACCAGCTAGTAAGCCAATTGTTGAATGCAGATGATAAAATATCTGATGAGGAGCAAGCGCTATTGTTATTAGCCTCACTACCAAGGTCCTACAAACCTGTGGTTCAAACGTTGCTTGTCGGGAGAACAACTTTGAAGATGGATGAGGTGACTGTCACTTTAAGAGAAAATGAGAGAATGATGAAAAACGAGAATATTAATGATGAAAGTGCAATAGCAATGGCAGAGGAATCTGAACGAGGGAGGAGGCATGATGGGCCAAGAGGAAGATCAAAATCACAATCGCGTCCTCAACGAGATATCTTTCAGTAACGCAAGCGGTCTTGTTACTATTGCTCAACATCCGAGAAGGGTCATTTGCAATGATCGAAAGTGTGGGTGTATTCATTGAAGACGAAAGATCAAGTTCTTCAAACTTTCAAGGAGTGCACACAAATGAGAGGACCTGAAGAAATTGAGAATGATGAGGAAGGATGATGACAACTCTCGACAAAAGTGGTCAAAATCGTTAAAGATGAAAATGAAGACGGGAGCATGCTTTTTTAGCAACAACCGAGGAGGTTGCTAAAACAAATTGGGTGATGGACTCTGCTTGCCTCGGAGCACATTTGTAGAGATCGAGCGATGTTTGACACCTTGAAAACCGATGAAGAGTTTGACCATTTCAAGTTAGCAAACGGTGAAAAAACCTCATCGAATGAAGGTTGAAGGCATCGGGAGTGTGAGAATGAAGCTCCATGATGGTGCCATTAGAACTTTCCAAAATGTGAGATTTGTACCCTCTGCAATTGCCAATATTATTTCTTTATGGGAGATGGCATTACAAGGGTACAAGTATGTTGGTTCAAAGTGGGGATGCAAGGTGTATAAGGGAAGACGCTTGGTGTTACGAGGGCAGAGAAATGAGAAGAACCTTTGCTACTTGGAAGGGCAAGCTAGTGTGTCGCAAGAAAAGCCTTTACGGTCTCGAAGAAGGCAATGGTACAAGTTGATAGTGATATAGCAAATTTGAGAAGAAGGTAAAATTTTCTGATGTTGTAGTATTGTTGGGAGAACAATTCAAGTATATGGAAAAGAAAGAGCTTCCACTTGAGGGGGAAATTTGTTCTCTCCCGAATCGATCTAAGGATTTTTCCGATATTGGAAGACTATATCAACAAAGTTCTTGAAAGGTTCAACATGCACAATGCCAAAGCGTGCATGTTCCAATTGTGGGCGCAATTCCAGTAATTTTGTTGACCATTAGTTGTAATGGTTGAAATTTTCAGCCACCAACCTTGACATTCTCAAGCATAGGACGGTATATAATTCACAAGCAAATGGTGGAGGAGGTTTTGGCAAGTTTTCAAAGCTTATTCGGGCCTTACTTTTTCTCGTAGGAGCAAATTTGTCAACAAATTTGCTTGGATGGTGGAGGAGTTTGCTCTATAAATAGAGCATTCTTCATTTGGAGAAAAAAACATAGCGTAAGATAGCAAATGTGTTGGAAAAGAAAATTGAGAAAATACACAGCTTCGAGAGAAAAAAAATAGAGAGTCTCTTTCTCTTTATAAAAAAGAGAGTGTGTTATCATTTTTATAACTCTTGAGAGGCATATTAGGTGTACTTCTCTATAAATGGTTTGTAAATCCACACACCAAGGAGAGATACACAATTGGAAAAAATTAGAAGACCTTGAGTTACAATTATTGAAAGTGTTATCAAATTGTGATAGTGAATAATTTTATTATTTTATAGTGTTTAAGTGGATGTAGGCAAAAGGTGCCGCCGAACCATGTTTTAAATTCTTGTATTCTCTATTATTTTTCTCAGAGGAGAAAAATGCATTTTTATATGTTTCTCAATATGACTGATCAAAGCTTTATCCGTATCAATGATAAAATACCCAACATGTTTTTCCGATAAATAACTTCGAAAGCTACGCCATTGTATGTGTTAAGTTAATGAAAAGTAAGTCCATCAAACATTTTTATCTATAATTGTCAAATCGTAAAATCGTAAATTATATAAAAAATTGTTTGATCAATTTTTAAATAGTAAATTATAAATTATAATGTATCATACAATTTAAAAATATATTGATAAAAATTTAAATATACGTAATTTGTTTCGGGTTGTGCATAACAAGTATTGTTGGAAATCAGTTACATGGGAAAAACCTAAAACAAATGACAATTTTACATCTTTCTTTTCCTTTTTCTTAATCTTAAGAACCATACAGAGTGACTGTATGAATATTTTATACCAAAAAAACAATAACATAGTGACTGCACGAATATTCTACACCAAAAGAACTGAAACAAAGTGACTACCTTTACGTGAAAATTAATTTGCATAAATTCTTAATTGCTTATTTAATTCTTTCTATTAAGCCTCTAAAATTCCTTTGAATCCTTTGATAAGAATATTGGAAAAAAATGAATAAAAAAAAAAAAATAAAAAATAAAATATTATTGAATCGTAAAATCATATGAACCGTATTAGTGATATAAAATTTCACTAATTTGTGCAATATATATATGATTCAAAATTATATGTGATTCACCACATGATACAAATCATTGATTTACCAGAATAGTACAATTTAAATCATAAATTGTGCGATTCTATCAATTATATTTTTATTATTCTATTTTAGCCGTGAGCTACTACATGTCAACCAATTAACAATCGGAATATTATTTGCTTTCTGTTTGATGGCTCGTACCACTAACTTTCAATCAAAGTTTTGTTTAGGATGTCATGCATATAGTAATGCTTTGCTAACGTTTGCCATAACTATTCTGGCCCTTATGTGCGCCATGGCTTCCCTCTCTGACAATATTTATAGCATTTTTTTTGTAAATTAATACTACTCGTAGTCACACACATCCCTTTAAAAACATAAGGTACTTGCAGTGCGAAATCTCTTGAAAAACAAAAATCAGCACTCCCCTTGTTGATAATTTGTAAATCTTACTTACCTTTCCTTAAAAATCAGTATCACTCTACTTGTCAATTAGGCTTCTTAAACTTTATTCGTCCATATATACCTATGGACAGAGAGCCAAGAGACTAGTGGGACCATTGTCCTTAAGGTTGAAAACTTTTATATATATATATATATAATTTCAAAATTTTAGAAAAAAAAATTCATAATTCATTAATATAATCCTTTACTCTTTTCTCATTACTCTCATAAAGTTTTTTTTTCCTATCAAACCGCTTTGAAATTTTTAATATTTTAATCAAATAATATAAGACACAAGTATATATTTGCCAATATTTCTATTTTTAAATGAAAAAGTAACATTCTTTCTTAAAAAAATATGGAAATATAATTTAAGAAAGTATTCAACAAGGAGTATACTTATAAAATTTAGCGAAAAAAAAACCTCCTAAACTAACTTCTCCCACCGTTCAGATAACTAATCACAAGTTCCGTCGTATAGCAAGCCATCTCGCGATGCACCCATTTATAAAAAAATAACTAGATTTAAATATTGCATGTATCTGAGGTGACTAAGCAACGACGGTTTCAGGTGATTGTGAAGAAGAAGAGGAAGAAGAAGAAGAAAACGACGATTCTAGAGTTTGGGTAGGAGGTAGAAGAAGACCGCGTTTGGGGGAAGAAATTTCAGACGTGCACGTCCATTAAACGTGCATGTTTCCGTCCAAAATATAACGTTCATTATCATTTTGTATTTCTTTGCACAAAACACAAAGTAACAAGTCTTTTTTGTATATTTTTAAAATAACATGTATTCAAAGTCACATGTATAATAGAAAAGTTTTCTCATTTATGATTCCCCTGCATGTATCAACAATGTTTCTCTGATAAATAACTTCAAAAGTTACGCTATTGTATGTGTCAAGTTAATGAAAAGTAAGTCCATCAAACATTTTTATCCATAATTGTCAAATCGTAAAATCGTGAATTATATAAAAAATTGTTTGATCAATTTTTAAATAGTAAATCATAAATTGTAATGTATCATATGATTTAAAAATATATTGATAAAAATTTAAATATACATAATTTCACACTTAAAACATGATTTTACATCTTTTTCCCTTTTTCTTAGTCTTAAGAACTAATTGCAAAATACGTTACACTAAAAGAACAATAAGTTTTTTTTGCAAAAAGAACTAAAATATTAATGATTACCTTTGCGTAAAAATTAGTTTGCATAAATTCTCAGTTGCCTATTTAATTCTTTCTATTAAGTCTCTAAAATCCCTTCGAATCATTTGATAAGAATATTGAAAAAAATTAAAAAATAAAAAAAATATTACTGAATCGTAAAATCATATGAATCGTATCAGTGATATAAAATTTCTAAAAATATATATTCTTTTTGATTCATCACATTTGATTTAGCAGAATGGTACAATTTAAATCGTAAATTATGCGATTCTATCAATTATATTTTTATTATTCTATTTTAGCCGTGAGCTACTACATGTCAACCAATTAACAATCGTAATATTATTTGCCTTTCTGTTTGATGGCTCGTACCACTAACTTTCAATCAAAGTTTTGTTTAGGATATCATGTATAGTACCAATGATTTCTAATATGACTGATAACAAAGCATCTATAGTGTGGAATATCAATGATATATGGAATACGTAAAGTATTGGCTTTCTCGTTAAACCAAGAAAACAAAGGAAAAGAAAAAAAAGAAAAGAGAAAGATGAAAAGAAAGTAAAGGGAATGAAATCATTATAATAAGATAAGAAGGACCGAAGGAGAACACACTGTCTCGGTTTCAGATGTAACAAACAGCCGATGGTATTGGCTTTCTCTGGTCAACATTCATATATTATATATATGTTTTTTCTATTTCTATTTTCAACTTTGATCAATTATAATAGTTCACTGATCATGAACAGAAATTACTTAAATAGTTTAAGGATCCATATATAAAAAAAATTAACTTATTCAATGCTTTTGCTTTTTCGTACACACAAATTCTTTACTCTCTCGCTTATTTGTATTTTTTAATTTTTTAAATCCAAACTCCATTTGAATTTTGGATAGATGGGTTTGAGTTTTTATTTTATTTTTTTGGTCTCAAATGGGTTTGAGTTTGTTTGGGGTTGTGCGACTCGTAGACAAGTATTGTTGGATGGAGTAAGTGGGCTTTCTCATCAGTTACATGGGAAAAACATTTAGTGGGCTTTATGTTCACGTCTTATTTATCGTAGCCCAAATGACAACAACTGATGTATTTAGAGTCCTATCTGTCTTACAAAATCTCTTATAGTAGATTGCAGTATTAGACTCTACACCAAAGCTGTTATTACTCTTTTATTTAAGAATTTAATTTTAATGTACTCACTACTCACTGTGTAAGAAAAAGGTTTGTATTTGCTGCTTACATTTACTAATATTCTTTTTAATAATGAATTTGATATTTTATAAAATTATTAATATAATTAAATTTATTCAACGAGGTATCAATATAATATTTGGTGATAGTGTAATTTTTTTTTTATACTGAACATGTATGATAATTAAACTCTAAAAGTCTAGCCAATGCATTTTCCAGACACAAGTTTCTTATTTACATATTGCTTACAATTTTTAATTTTTTGTCCGAATTTCTAATAACTTTAAGTATTCAATTTTGATTCCTTGACAAAATTAAACTAAAATCAGTCAATTATTTTGTTTAGTAATAAAAAAATGAATTATTATTTTTTGAGGTAAAAAAGTGAATTAAAAGGGAACAATAATTTAACTTGTAATAAATAAATTTAATTTTAAAATTAGTTTTCTGTAATCCATTTTTAAATTGTTAAAATATAAAATCTTCCCATTCAATGATTGAAAGAATAATTTTGAAAGATTTGTTTTCTTTCAATGGCTTTTCAAAATTCTAAAGTATAATAACATGAAATTATTTATTGGTTCAATTAAAATTTTAGTCTCAAAGTTTTCACTCTTTTTAATTTAGTCTCTATAATTTTATTTTAAATCAATCTTGTCACTTACAAATGTTTTTAAAATAATTTTTACTATTAATTTTTATTATAATATTATTATAACACAGACAAGTTTAATCAATGTTTTTATCTAATAAATACTCTTTTAAATGTTAATATTTATTTTCAAAAAATTTCATAAATATTTTTTTATTTATTTTAGTAGGTATTTTTATAAGTATTTTTTTTTCTAAGTATATATTCCTTTTAATGCTCTTCATAAGCATTATTTTAATAAAAATTATTAAGAATAAATAAAAAATAGGTGAAAAGTATAAATCCTAAATTTTTAATTTAACATTATTTATTTAAAAGGCAACAAGAGTAAAATAGCAAAAACGGAGCCTCAAAAGTCACATTGGCATCGAGTGAGCGTTACCTTGTGCGCTCACTGCTAGAGCTGTGTAGCAGTGAACCAGAATCAGGCATTTTCATTTCATCGAACAGAGGGAGTGCACTGCATAAACCAAAATGCATTCACTGGGTTACAGAGCGAATGCTTTGCTAACGTTTGCCATAACCATTTTGGCCCTTATGTGCGCCATGGCTTCCCTCTCTGACAACCTCAACTCCCCCTCTCCCTTTGCGCAAGTCCAGGTCTCTCTCTCTCTCTCTCTCTCTCTCTTTTTCTTTTGTAGATCTGTAATTCACTGAATTTCCATCTCTATTCGATTCCTTAACCTAATATCATTTGATCGTGTGTGTTTGTGCATGTAGGTCTTGAACATTAACTGGTTTCAGAAACAGCCCAACGGCAACGACGAGGTAATTCTTGTTTTAGAAATTTTGATGTTTACAGTAATTGCACATATTCTGTTTGGATGGTACTTTAGGGCATTTAAGATATCATAATTTGCTTGTGATGAAGAACAGAATGGATCTGTAGAAAATGTAACGTCTTCAATATATTTATAATTGGAGACTTTTTCATAATAAGGTTGAAGGAAACAAGATTTATAGTCATGGTCTTTCAGTATTCAGCATCATGCATAGGGTGGAATTACTTATGAAACAATGAGAACAATGGAGCTTCACAGCATCATCAAATTTATTATTTTCTAAACAGAACTTAAACTCAAACTGAGCTTTGATGATTTAATTCCTGAACTTTTTTTATTTACCTATGTATCTGTTCAAATAAATGTATATTTGATGAAGAACTTGCCTTGAAGTCACCAAATTCTGTTCGAATTTGTAGATTTTCCTAGGTAATTGCTTCAGATACTTGTTGGATGTCCGTATTTTATGTACAACTGATTCTCTTGCATGCTTGAAACTATTCAAGAGCACAGCTTGGGGTAATTGTAAATGTTGGATGGTTCTAGCCCTTGGAAGTCAATTTTATAGTGGCCAAGCATGGCAAAATATTTCATCACTGTGGTGTGCTATTGCCATGCAAAAGATCTAGCTCTTACCATATAATATACTATAAACATGTGTCGTGTATATTTCTCTGCATATGCTCAGAATTTCATACTGCGTATGATTTTAATATCATATTGAGTCAAAAACCACCTCATTGTGATTTCTTTCTCTCTGATATTCAAATGCCATCTTAATTCATAGTTTGATCAGAAGTGAAAGTTCTTTCTATTCTTGCAGGTCAGCATGACAATGAATATATCAGCAGATTTGCAGTCTCTTTTCACATGGAACACAAAACAGGTTCTTGACTTGAATTTGCATTTTTCATTGTAATCAATATTTGTTTTTCGTGTCTTTATCCCTCTTTACTTCCTGAAAGTATGGATGCTCTTGGTAGGAACTAAAATGGGAGGATTGGATGTGTTATGAGTGAAAATTAATAAGTATTGACTATAGAGATGTGATGCATGTCTTAATGTATTGTCAATTTTGTCTGCTTTTCCTTTGTTCCTCCCATCTTAATGTGTGTCTTAAATTTTAATGTTTAAGGTGCCTTACCTACTGATATATCTTGCTTCATTTCTTGAAATTTCTAGTCTTGCCATTCTTTGTGTTTTTATGTTTTGTACAAAATATATTTCTATAGAAGTATTGGAACTGCTGAATATGATACTTGCATTTGATGCACAGGATCCTGTTTTCTGATCACTTCTTCTAAATAATTTGGAATTAGAAGTTAAGGGCCGTTTAGGGACTTAGTTTTACCTCTTTTTTTTGCTTGCAGGTTTTTGTATTTTTAGCTGCTGAGTATGAAACCTCTAAGAATTCCTTGAATCAGGTATGATTTGATCTGGTTGTTTGCATCTTAACTTTGAAATTTAAACATTTCAATTTGTATTTTGTAATGTCCTTTTCAAAAAGGAATGAATAAAAGGAAGCCATAGGGCTTCATGGTGTTATGTTATTGCATGTTATGTTGCATCTCTGCTTTCTTTTACATATCAAGCTTTGCTATATGCTATGCCATTGCTTATGCTTTTGAGACACCGATTTATAGATATCGCTGTGGGATGGTATCATTCCTTCTAAAGATCATGCTAAGTTTTGGATTCATACTTCAAATAAGTACCGCTTCATTGACCAGGTACACAACTCTTGAAAGATGATATTACTAGCATAAATTACTTCAGATTTCTTTAGGCCTTAATTTTCCCATTTTTTTTCATGTCCAGGGAAGCAATTTGCGTGGTAAAGAATTCAACTTGACTATGCACTGGCATGTTATGCCCAAGACTGGCAAAATGTTTGCCAACAAAATAGTCATGCCAGGGTACCGATTGCCGGAGGAATACAGATGAAGCTTTCTTGTGTTGTTAATGTATTGCTGTAACTTTAGCCTTTTCTATAACAGATATAGAAAGTTAGCTAAAAAAACTACAATCTGAGAAAAGGATTGTTTGGCAAAGTTAAAATGAATACCGTTTAAATACTTGAACATCAGAAAATTTAAGTGTTCTTATATTGTCTCTTGCGTTGGACCAAACATTTTTTGAATTCTGTTACGCCCATTTTCTGGTTGCTATATGCAAAAACCCTATTCCCTATGAAGAAAATAGAAAAATGACACTTTGACTCAAATAAATTCCTCACAAAACCGGCACAAATTTCCATGCAAGTTATTATCTAATAAGTGTTCTGAATAGGATAGAAGAGTTTATTTTAATGGACACAGTTGATTTAAATAGTTTTACAATTGTTCTTTGAAGAAAAATTTTAAATTTGAGTCCTGTGAATAAAAAAAATTAATGTTGTGAGAGTTTTATATTTTTGTAATTTTACTCGACTCAATTTTAGATTAGCTGTGATTCAATGTAACCTTTGTATATTGAGTAATTTACACAAAAAATATGTATACAAATATTATCCTGGAGGCCACACGTAAAAGAAACCTAACGAACTCAAGAAAATTACCGTATTATTACTCAAGAAAATTAACGCATTATCCCAGTATACGAGGTTCCATGAACTCAACAAAACGTCAATTATCCGATAGAAATTAAGGGTTGAATTCAATCCAGTTCACAAGTATATTTTACAAACTATTTTATAAATTTAAAGCATGCCCCTCACAAGGAGATGGTTTTAAGGGGGGAAAAGAAGCTTTTGCTGTATAACATATATTTATAAATAAAAAATTATAATGATTTTTTATGTAAATCAATTTATAATAAATTTATATTCAATTTACATTCTTTTCTTGAGTATTGTTAATTGCAGAGAGCTTTTCTATAAAAAGGCTTACGGAAGTTTTAATCAATGGATGAAATTTTTTTACTCATCGTTGTTATTATTATATATACAATTCAAACAAATTTGAGCCACTGATTTGTGTTTCGGTGATGCTCTGAAAAATTCTGGACATCTATCTCTCTCTTTTATTTTAATACATTTATTTATAAATACTTACATATACATCATCTCACATTTAAATAATTTACACAATTTGCTTATAGTTACTCTCATCCCAATTTTTGTATGTTCATATTATAATTCTCACATATTCTATATGTGAGGTGATGTATTTCTTAAGAATATATAGATATCATTTTTTTTTCTTTTTCTTTACATCTTAATAAGTTAGTCCTTTTAATTATATTATAAAAATAGGTTAAATTATAATTTTCATCCTTATAATTTTAATTCATTTTCAATTTAGTCTTATAATATTTTTTTTAAATCACTTTTCATACTTACAAATATTTTCAATTATTACCATAAACTTCTATTATATAACATCATTATAACTCTAACAGTTGGCTAATAAATATTTTTTTGTATCTAATAGATGCTCTTCTTTTAAAAAGAAAATGTCTGGTAGATATTGTTTTATTTTAGTATATGTTTTTTATATCTTAGTAAGTGTTATTTTGTTCAATAGATATTCTTGTAGATGTACTAATTTTTTATAAAATATCTAAATTGATGTTTTTATATTAGAAGTTAACAGTAAAAATTATTTTAAAAATATTTATAAGTGTAAAAATTGATTGAAAAAAAAAATTAAAGAATAAATTAAAATTACATGAAAAAATTATAATTTAATCATAAAAGTATGATTATTTGTCTAGACTTTTAGTCGGTAAAGTTGACCTGAATAATTATTTAGAATAAAAATTATTTTAAAGTGAATTTATATTAAAAGTGAATATATATTTAATATTTTGATAAAATATATTAAAATCTCAAATTATTAAATAATATAAGATAGATAAATTTTTATTAACTCATTTTAAAACAATCAAATTTTAAGAAAAAAATTTTTATACATTAAATTAATCTGGTGCCAGGCTCGGACGCGAACTACGGGTTGTTCTTGTATGAGCTCGGAAGAAATAGTGTCACTTATATTATATTATACTGCACGGTCACTATTTGCTGCTCCGAAATTAAAAGGTATCGATCCCTAATTTCTGTTCTGGCACTCTCTGTTTGGTCACTCAGAAAAGAAAATGCATAGAAACCAAATCGATTTCAAGCAATAATTCTTAGAATCACCACTTCCTGATAATCAGCTCTTAATTGCTGTTCTTTCTTTCGGTTTATGAATTTCACTGCAATTTGTTTTGTTGCGCTTTCTCTTTCATTTTGGTTCCTTCTATTCGAAATTCGACCTGAATTCCATGACTCTATTGATTGATGTGCGTCTTCTCTGAAATTGACGATTATCCTTTCATTTTCAGTTTTCTTGTTAACCTGCTCTGTGTGTGTGTGTGTGTGTGTGAGAGAGAGAGAGAGATTGATGCTCATTATTCAAACATTGTGTTTGACTTCGAATTTAGTCCCAACAACACCTGAAGAAAAATTGCTTATGCCCTGTAACTAGGTTTACTCTTTATCCGTTACAGGCAAAGCACATTCGTAAGCTTTGATAATTTATGTTGCAAGAGAAGAGAGAAATGGGCTCCCAGATACCTAGAGGTAGTGATCCATCAGGGTCAGGGACAAATTGGACACCTGCAATGCAAAGCTATTTTATTGATCTTTTGTTGGATCAGGTGCATAGGGGAAATAGGATGGGCTACACTTTCAACAAACATGCTTGGAATGAAATGCTGGCCTTGTTTAATGCTAAATTTGGATATCTCTATGATATAAATCTCCTCAAAAGTCGTTACACGGCCTTGTGGATGCAGTTCAACGACATAAAGAATCTTCTTGACCAAAATGGATTTTCTTGGGATGAAACTAGACAAATGGTGGTTGCCAGTAATCATGTCTGGGATGCCTATATCAAGGTGCATCCTAACTTCATTTTTATTATGTTCTCTAACTCTCTACCCACATTGGAAAATAAACTGACTGGCAGGCATGCAGGCACACCCTGATGCTCAATCCTACAGAAGTAAAGCACTGGTGAACATTAAAGATTTGTGTTTAATATATGGACATAAAAGTGCAGATGGAAGATATAGCTTGTCAAGTCATGATATGGACTTTGATGATGATGTTCAAGTGGTGAATACTAGTAATGGTAAGTTTCTATCCACTCCTAGACTGATGTGGTGATGATTATTTATTTGTCATAGGCATTGAATAATGAAGATGTGTATTATTTTTTTGGCTGGATAAATAAGGGAGACTCTTTTCTTCCGACCACATCTCTTCAACTTAAGTAAGCCTTTATACAGCATTTATCCTGCATAAAGATCATAATCATAACCACCGATCTATAAGAAGCTATATATCAATGTTTGAGAAAGGGAAAAACTATTTTCGCAGAAAAACGTAATACAGAACCAACACAGACTTTATTTTTTAATTTAGAGTTCCTTATCCAAGAAAGAGAGAGAAAAAGACTCCCTCAAAACCATAAAAAAGTCAGTCTGTGTTGTTTCTGTACTGTGTTTGTCTGTGAAACTAACACTGCTCTTCGAGAAAAGATCACTAGGAACCATTCACTAACTGTTCAGTACCGAGTCTTGTTCTTAAAAACTGGATAAATTGGAAAGAACATGTAAAATAAACAGAGAAATAAACTGAGGAATTTGACAGAATGAGTTGTTATTTACTGTTTGAAATACATTGAGGTATTTAAAGAAGAAAAACGATTACTGGAAAGATAATTCTAGTCCCTAATTCATTCAATAAATTCCTCTCCTAATTCTGTTATTTTGGAGGGAAGACTATTTTGGGGGGGGGGAAGGTTGTTATGTACAGCATGGCAATCCTTGTTGCATTTGGCTTGTGAATCCTGCTCCATTAGATCATGCGTGCTGTGATCCGTAGGATTAGGGAAACTTAACACCCCCCCACAAGCTGGAGCATGGTAGATGTCAAGCATGCCCAGCTTGGAGATGAAAGGGAGGAAGGATGGTGGAGGCAATGCTTTGGTAAGAAAGTCAGCCAACTGGTCCTTGGAAGAGATAGGTAGTAACCGAAAAGTAACTTTCTGCACCTTTTCACAAACAAAATGACAATTTATTTCAAGGTGTTTAGTTCTTTCATGAAATACGGGATTGGCGGCAATGTGCATGACATTTTGATTGTCACAATAAAGCACGGGTGCACGTTGGCAAATAACTTGAAGATCATGAAGAAGATACAATAGCCACTGAAGTTCGTAGGAAGCAGTAGAAAGTGCATGGTATTCAGCCTCAGAGGAGGATCTGGAAACCGTTTGTTGCTTCTTAGCTCGCCAAGATATCAATGATGAACCAAGGAAAAAACAATAACCCGAAATAGACTTACGTGAGTCCAAGCATCTTGCCCAATCTGCGTCAGAAAAACCAAGAAGTTGTAATTCTGACTTTCTGGGATAAAACAGGCCTCTTCCTGGGCTTCTTTTTAAGTACCGAATGACCCTGCAAGCAGCATTGTAGTGACTCATTGTGGGATTGCTCATAAATTGATTGAGCTGCTGTGTTGCAAAGGTAATATCTGGTCTGGTTGTGTTAAGGTACAACAACTTCCCAACAAGTCTTCTATAGCCTGCTACATCAGTGTAAGGACTGTCACGATTCTATTGCAACTTAACAAAAGGATCCAAGGGAGTTTTTGCAAGCTTAGAACCAAGTAATCCAGTCTCATGGAGAAGATCTAAGCAGTATTTCCTTTGGCAAAGTGATATGTCCGATTCTGAGTGAGCTACCTCTATGCCAAGGAAGTATTTTAAAGTACCCAAATCCTTAATTTTAAATGTGAAATCAAGGATTGCTTTGATTTGGGTAAACTCCTCCCTTGAATTTCCTGCTAATATGACATCATCTAAATAAATCAATAGAGCAATGAAATGGCTGTCATGACTGAGAATGAATAATGAATAGTCAGAATTGGATTGCTTGTATCCTTGTGCCAACAAAAAGGAAGTTAGCTTTTCATACCATTTTCTGCTGGCTTGTCTAAGTCCATATAGAGATTTTAGCAACTTACACACTTGATTGGGCTTAGAACATGTGACTCCTTGTGGAATAGACATATAGACATCTTCTTGTAGATCGCCATGTAAGAATGCATTATTCACATCCAATTGGTGTAAGTGCCAATTGGAAATGGAAGCAAGAGCCAGCAATGTTCGTACTGTTGTCAATTTAGTCACAGGTGAGAATGTGTCAAAGAAATCCAACCCTTCCACTTGATAATACCCCTTTGCTACCAATCTAGCTTTGTACCTCTCAATAGTGCCATCTGCCCTATGCTTAACCTTGTAAACCCATTTGCTTCCAATAGGTTTTACATGTGCAGGAAGATCAACTAAAATCTAAGTGCCATTCTTCTCCAAGGCTGCCAACTCATCTTTCATGGCATTAATCCAGCATTCATGCTTGCAAGCCTCTTGATAGGACTGTGGTTTGGTGGAATGTAAAATGGACAAAGAAAAATGGTGTTGTGAAGGTGATAAGAGTGAAAGAGAATGAAAAGAAGATATAGGATGAGAAGTACCTGAGGTGATTGGTGCAGCTGAGTCATTGGAGAGGCTGCACACATAATCAGTGAGGTGTGATGGTCGATGCCTCTGCCTATCAGATCTTCTCAAAACAGATGGTGCAGATTCTGCATTGTTTTCCTGTGAAGTGACAGATGCAGGAATATCTTGTAAAAAAATAGGTGCAAGGACAGTGTCTGTTTGTGGTAATGAATGAGAATTTGGAATGAAATTTTCTGGTTCTTGTGAAGCAACAATGTAATAATGCTATGTAGAGTGTGAGGACGAATTCTTATAAGGCAATATGTGTTCATGATGTATGACATCTCTTGAAACAAAGATTTCCTTATTATTAAGATCAAATAAAACTGAACCCTTCATCCCAGTTTTATATCCTAGAAATACACACCTTCTTGCTCTAGGTTCTAACTTGGTTCTATGACCATGTAATATAGATGCATAACAAAGAGATCCAAAAACTTTCAAATCATGAAGATTAGGTGTATGACCATGTAGGAGAGTGAAAGGGGCTTTGTCTTTTAACAATGGACTTGGAATCCGATTGATGATAAAAGTTGCATGCAAAATTGCATAGGACCAAAATTATTTTGGTAATTTAGATTGAAATAAAAGAGCTCTTCCTACATTCAAGACATGTTGATGTTTCCTCTCTACCCTACCATTTTGTTGGGGAGACTCAACACAACTTGTTTGATGCACTATCCCTCTAGAATTATAGAATTGATGCATTGAAAATTCAGGACCATCGTCAGTCCTTACAGTTTTAATTTTGGCATCATGCTGAGTTTCAAGCATTTTAATGAGATTTTGGACTTGTTGCCTTACTTCACCCTTTGATTTTAAGAGAATTATCCAAGTAAAACAGCTGTAATAATCTAAAGCAGTTAAAAAATACTTGTGTCCATGTATGGACTGAATAGAAATTGGTCCCCAAATGTCAAAATGTAACAATTCATATGGTCTCAAAGCTTTATTTGAACTTAACCTATATGGTAATCTTTTGTGTCTTGCAAAATGACATACATTACAAACTCCATGTGGGTCAATGGTATCAAAAGGAAATTGATTATGTAAAGATGTCTAGACCATCTGCTCTGAGATAAATCATATTGAGAATGACTCTTTAACCAATTTGTCCATTGATTCATTACAGAATCGGAAGGGTTATTATGTCTTAATTTGGAATGAAATATTCTGTCTACTCCCAAAAAAGAATCCTTTATTTCATTCTTAAGAAAAAAAAATCTTCGATGATATTCAAAAACAGATCTTAACTTATACTTATATACGTTAATAATTTGGGTTTGTGATAATTTATAAAATACATATACCTGTGACAAGGAAGATATGTCAAAAGAATTCTGTGAATTCGTATTCCTAATATTATTATTATAATATTTTTTTATAACACTCTATTGTTTGACATGTGTCCTAGTCTAAAATGCCATAATACTTCTTTAGGTAATATCACTGGGTTAGCAGTTTGCGTATTTGAGACCAAAGCATTCTTGGCACCAACCATCAAATGGTACAGCCCCTCAAATTTCTCACCAGAACCAATCATCCTCTGATCTTTCAAATCCTGTATAAAACAATTTGAGTCAGTAAAGGAAACTGTGCAATTCAATGCCTTGCACAACTTGGGAACCGAAAGTAAGTTGAAAGAAAAATATGGTATATACAAAACCTCTGTGATCACAAGACCAGGAGAGAAAATGACAGTGCCAGCATGTTTTGCAATTGAAAAATGGCCATTAGGTAACTTTACACATATAGGTTTAATTTTAGAATAAGATTTAAAACAACTTAAGGATGCACAGATATAATCAGTGTTAAAAGAAGATGAGATGAAAATTTTACCTGACTTGGATTTCTCAGTAGGCGAATGACCAACCTGAGAACAGATGTTAACCTGACTGGATGAGGTTGCAGGCTGCTGAATGCAAGATCCTTGGATTAAGTTGATGAGTTTCTCATACTGCTCAGCGGTAAAGGCTGATGGCATAGATCTCGAATCCTCATTCACTGTCATATCCTCTGTGTTCTGAGTTATCAGTAGCAGCATTGCTTGCTACTGGTGCTGAATTTCTCTGCAAATGTGGTGGAAAACGATGTTTTCTATAACATGTTTCCACTGTGTGTCCAGACCTTCCACAATAACTGCACATTCTATTAGGATTTCTGCTTCCTGAACCTTGAACAAAACCTTTTCCTCTGCCTTGCGATTTCTTGTAATCAGTGGCAGCATTAATTAACACCCTTGATTCATCGCTAACAACACAATTATTTTGCCTCTCATGTTGTATCACCATAGAAAAAATTCTATTAATGTTAGGCAAAGGATCCATCAAAAGTATCTGTGATCTAACAACCGCAAAATTGTCATTTAATCCAGTTAAGAATCTGATTGCATAATTCAAATGATGATAATGCCTAGCATTATGCATTGCAGCACAGGAACATTTTACAGGACATGCACAGCAAGGCATAGGCATATAAGTCTCTAACTCTTCCCATAAAATTTTCAACTCAGAATAAAACTCAGTAACAGGACGAGAACCTTGCCCAAGTGAGTAAATCTCCTGTTGCAACTGTGGGATCCTGATGAGATCCCCTTGTGAGAAGTGATCCTTCAAATCCTTCCACACATCTATGGCATTCTCCAGGAATACGATGCTTTGCCCAATCAATTCGGCTATGGAATTCATTATCCAAGAGTGCACCAGCATATTACATCTACTCCAACCTTTGTAGCTTGGATCAAAAGTGTCAGGAACGTCAATGCTCCCATCTACGAAATCGAACTTGTTTTTGCCACCAAGAGCCCGTCACATAGACCTAGCCCATGCATGGTAATTTGATCCATTGAGGACCGGAGTGACAATGACAGAAGATGGACCATCTCCTGGGTGAACATAATAGGGATTGTTTGAATCTTGGGAAGGATCCATAACTCGATTGCTAGTGTTGGCATTAGCATTGGTCGTTCCAGACCCAGCGGATGAATTATTGCCTGGAGCCATCAGAGTTACGCAGGTTCAGAGCTTTAATGCTCTGATACCATCTTAAAACTGGATAAATTGGAAAGAACATAGTGAATGTAAAATAAACAGAGAAATAAACTGAGGAATTTGACAGAATGAGTTGTTATTTACTGTGTGAAATACATTGAGGTATTTAAAGAAGAAAAACGATTACAGGAAAGATAATTCTAGTCCCTAATTCATTCAATCAATTCCTCTCCTAATTCTGTTATTTTGGAGGGAAGACTATTTTGGGAGGGAAAGGTTGTTATGTACAGCATGGCAATCCTTGTTACATTTGGCGTGTGAATCCTGCTCCATTAGATCATGCGTGTTGTGATCCGTAGGATTAGGGAAACTTAACACTTGTTTTATCCATACTTCTGTACTTTATGTGCTTCCTAATTTGTAACCTTTTGACATAAAATGAATCCTCATTTCCAGCCCTTATTTCTGACATCTTCTTGGTCTTAGAGGCTTTTTCTTTACTTTTTTTTTTTACCTCAACTTGTTTTCCTTTGTTGGATCCATGAAGAAGCATCATGTAGCTCACACATATATTGATTTTGGACTGCGTGAATCTCTAACTACTAGCATTGTCCTGCTTTAAAAATGCTCATAGTTGATAGTAAGATGAGCCAGTTTTGATAATATGCTGATTTTTTCCCCTCTCCTTCTTCCTTGAAGGGTTACGTAATTAATTATTTAGTCATTCAATTTCGCAGTCAGGCATTGAGTTCTATTACTTTTGAATATTCGCTTGACTTTTGAGGAAATAAAGCAAGACCAAGTGCAACCTTTTTTTTTTGTTGGTTAAATTTATAATTTGAGAAATTGTTGTCCACTCTGAACAGGTAATGACTGATTAGAACTTCAAATTGTAGGAATTGCAGCCAGAACTCCAGCCCCAGTTGCCAGAGAATTCCCAGATACAGATTGGACGGTAGCAATGGACTGTTATTTTGTGAAGCTTATGTTGGGCCAACTTAAAAATGGCAATATGATCCGTAATACATTCAGCAGAAAAGCATGGAGCCATATGCTTAAGTTGTTCAACAAAAAATTTGATACCCACTATGATAAAAGCTTCTTAAAGCACCGTTACGATAAACTTGGGAATTACTATACTGACGTAAAAGATCTACTTGAATTAAAAGAATTTTCGTGGGATGAAAAGCAACAAAGGATTGTTGCTGATGATTATGTTTGGGACAACTACATCAAGGTATGCTATTATGTCCATTATGACAATGGAATTCATTTGCTCAGATTTTACATTTAAATGTTTGTGTTTATGTAGGAACACCCACACGTGAGATCCTATAGGAACAAGACCATGGTTAACTATCGAGACTTGGGGTTAATATATGGAAATGCTATGTGCAATGGGCATTGCAGTCATGTGCAGGAAGGTAAAAACCATAAGGATTACTTCTTACAATTCTGGATCAGTGAACTTCATCTTCATTTCAATTCATAGGTACTGAATTTTATAGCTTATAATTATATTCTTGATTGTTTAGTTAATGTCAAACAGTAGATCCAATATTGAACACTTTTCGGCACATATTTGACCCTAGAATAGGTAATGTGGGAAAGTAGCGACAGTTGTTTTAGATCTCAATTGTGTATCAAATACTAGAAATTGTGTTTTCTGGTTTTGCTTTTCCCTTCATATATCTGTAGGTAGATGCCTATATATTGAAACCCATGAGAATTTTAGTCATCTTGTAATTTCTGAAACCAGAAAAATGTTTTGATGGGTGAATTCCTCTAATTGGGTATTTTTTGTCTTTAGGCAGAGAAAATGAGTATCATTCCTCTGATGGTGATGAATATGTGGGAGGAAATTGGACGTCACATATGGACTGTTATCTTACTGAGTTGCTACTAAATCAAGCACTTAAAGGGAATAAAACCAGTCATGATTTCACCTATGAAACTTGGTGTGAGATTGTCACATTGTTCCGTGCAAAATTTGGATCTCATTACACTAAAGATGTTCTGAAGAATCGATACAAATATTTGGAAAGGCAGTATAATGACTTAAAAGTTCTTATTAAGCAGCCTGGCTTTGCTTGGGATGGGAAGCAAGAAATGGTAACAGCTAAAGATGAAGTATGGAACTCTTACACCAAGGTGAACTGCAATCTATACATTTTGTTTTGTCTTTAATGCTCTTTTCCATGTATTATTATAATTTAAGATAAATGCAGGTGCATCCTGATGCTTTGTCATATAGAAATAAAATTTTTCCAATCTATCACAAATTATGTTTGATATATGGCCAAGAAATTTCTGAGGGAAGATGCAGTCATTCGGCTTGTAGTTTAGATCATATTAGCAATGAACCAATTTCAAAAGTGGGTATGTCTCTTCTTTTCCCCTAAATTATATAGTGGTGGACATTCGGAATCATCTTCAATTGATGGGAGTAATTTACTTTTATTTCTGGTTTTAAGGAGGTAACGCGGACATCCAGTACTGTGCAATAGGTGGTTGCTCAGGGACAGATTGGACACCTTCCATGAACCGTTATCTCATTGACCTTATGCTAGAGGAAGTTCAGAGGGGGAACAAGATTGATTATGTTCTCAACAATCAAGCATGGATAGATATGCGTATATTGTTCAAGGAAAGATTTGGTATACTATTTGACAAAGAATACCTCAAGAGTTGTTGTAAGGATTTAGAAAAACTATACCACGACTTGAGAAGTCTTATTGAACAGAGAGGGTTCTCATGGGATGAAACACAGCAAATGGTCACTGCATATGATGGTGTTTGGGATGCTTATATCAAGGTATGTTACACTTCTTTTTCATCTTACTTTTGAGTTTCAATTCTTGGTGGCTGAACTTGGAATATGCAGGAGCACCCTGATGCAAATTCTTACAGAAATCAACGAAAGCCAAATTATAATGATCTATGCTTGATTTATGGAAATTCTGATACTGAGTTCGCATGTAACCTAGCTAATCAAAATGTTGCATACGATGGTTACAGTAAGTTTCCATTTTGACAAGCTTCTTGTATTTTTGATGTCTTACTCAGATAATTACTGTTTACTTGTGATTATGCTTCACTAATAGGAGAAGAGAGAGAGAGAGAGCACTTAGTCAGAGCATTCTCCCTTAATTTATTTGTGATTAACAGAGTCTTTCACTAAATATGTTTAAGGGTAGGGAAAGAGATTTTGGTTTGGGGGGGGGATGGAGGGAGACTTTCAAAATTCTTGCTTGAGAAGTGACTGGACACAACCAATGGATCGGGGAGAGAGACAGAGAGAGAGCTTACTCAGAGCATTCTCCCTTAATTTATTTGTGTTTAACTGAGTCTTTCACTAAATAAGTAAATTTATAGTATTTATAAGGGTATAGATAATGATGCACTTTTCCTTTGTGTTTATGCTGTTTATATATATTTTGAAGGTATCAAATTTCAAAATTTTCGATGGAGAAGTGACTGGACACCGCCAATGGATCGGTATTTTATGGACTTGTTGTTAGAGGAAGTGCGCAATGGAAGCATGGTTGATCATAAGTTTGACAAATTAACCTGGAGAAATATGGTGACAAAATTTAGCGCAGAATTTGGGTCCCAGTATGGCAAAGATGTCTTAAAAAGTCGTTATATGACTTTGAGAAAGAGATTCAATGATATGAAGATTCTGCTTAGCCAGAGTGGGTTTGCCTGGGATGAAATGCAGCAGATGATAATAGCTGATGAAAGATTGTGGGATGCTTATGTGAAGGTGCTTCTTCCTAGTGATTTTGTTTGTTTTGTTTTGTTTTGGTGTTTTGGATATATTAATGCCCATATCAGCTATCCTATAATTTTGCAGGAGCACCCTGATTTGAAAGCATACCGCAATAGAACTCTACCAAATTTCAATGATTTGTTTTTGATATATGGAAATACCAACTGTGACCAAAATCAAAACTGTTCTGGCTGCTCTGGCGATGCTATGGATAATGACCTGAATACTGGTAATTTCTTCATCTTTCCATGTGTAGTTTCTTGCATAGTTGTCTTCTGTAATCTGTATACTGTAATTTTTTTTTTTGGGGTACAAATCTGTATACTGTATTTATATATTGGAAATTAGTGCTAAGTCCTAATAGATTATGTTTTGATGTAAAAACTTGGTTTTTCTGAAAGCACATTTCAAAGCAATATTGTTGATTTATTTGAAAGAGTACTTGGGAGTGAGTCATTACATTTTAACTGTTAATAGATTGCATTATTATTATTAGGGTGTTAAAATGTAGACTACCATATGTAATAATTGTAATAATTACTGCTTCAATATATAGATGTTGGGGAGTACAACCAATCACCTGCTAATGATGAACCTATGAGGATAGCTTGGACAGTGAAAATGGACCATTATCTGATTGGCCTTTTATTGGATCAGTTGAATAGAAGGAATAAGATTGGTGATACATTCAGTAAGAAAGCTTGGTCCTGGATGACTGCATCATTCAATGAAGAGTTTAGACTACTTTGTGACACAGATGCACTAGAAAATCGGTATTTTGGTCTCATGAGAGTCTACAAGGATGTCAGGTATCTTCTTAATCAGAATGGCATTGCCTGGGATGAAATTCAGCACACGTCAAGAGCAAATGATGTTTGGGATGCTTACTTTGAGGTGCATTACCTTTTCATTGGTTATATATTGGGTGTTTCCTTTGGTTATTAATGGCAACATATGCATAATTTCAGGAAGGGACATATTGACTCATTACCCTCACTTGACACAAATACCTGCTTCCCATACCACTTCTTAAAGCCTGACATGAATTATATTGACAATGCTCAACATATGCATCTTATAAATGACAGTCATGCACGAGATCGTTCTCCTTATTGCAACATGTGTATTTGAGTTGGGTGTTTTAACAGGCCAACTTTGGAATGACCTAATAGATATGTTTTGATAGTTGTAAGGAGCTCTGATAAATAATGTTTGCTAATTCTAATAAATGACATTTTGCAGGAGTATCCACATGCCATTGCTTTTGGAGAGACTATCCGAGACAATTATAATGATTTGTGCTTACTTTTTGGGAATCTAAACCAGAATAGAGTACCAGGTTGTGTGAGAATAAAATTGAAGACCAGTAATAAGAATTTTGGGATGGAGACTGACAAAATCATAGTAGACCTGCAATCTTCAGCTAGAAAATTTAGAATACCTGATGGGAGAAAAAGGCGAAAATCTCAAGCTATGTCAACTTCCTCAAATGCTAGAAAAGTTCAAAAAACCGTACTAGGTGAGACGCAAGAAGATTTAGAAGAGAAAAAAGACAACTCAATAGAACGCATTGTTGCTGCACTTCAAACTGTACCAGACTTGGATGATGAGCTCTTCTTGGAGGCTTGTTTACTCCTCGAAGACGAAAGGAAGGCTCGGATGTTTGTGGCAATGGATGCAACAGCAAGGAGAAGGTGGTTGCTTAAAAAGCTTCAGCAGTAATACCAATTTGATTGTAAATGTATGCAAACACCTGTATAGTCAAAATTTTGTATATATAGTTTTGTCAATATATTTAGATGTAGGTTTAAAGCGAAATTTTGGGGGGAATTTTCCTGCGCAATTTACGAATTACTAATTGAAATGATAAAATAAGAATAGACATGGTGGAAGTGAAGAAGCACACGAATTTCTTGGATTAATTAAAATCTTCAGTCGTCATTCCTAATCATTAGAAGCAATTGGTACTGTAACTTCGAAAAAATAGCATTGTATATTAGAGCATGAAATTAAATAAAATCTTAAATGAGTTTCTTAAATGTAAATAATTTGTTATTAGTAATGTTAGTTTCTAGCCTATAAAATACTTATCGATTTGATTGTGTGGAGTGGAGGAATGACACGGCTTTCACGCGTTCCTAATCTTTGATGAGCCATTCAGGCTCCATCAATTGATTCAATTCTCATGAAGACAAACGAGTGTCCATATTTTTTATTCAGACTTCGTTATCTGATATTCTTAGGGTTAGGAATCGGTCTAATATATTCTTTTACCTTCCGCGGCATATTACTACTTCTATTTGTTAACCCCATTCAAAACAGTCCAGTTTGGTCTATTGGTTGGGATGCCTTCCTTTACCTTATCCACACCCATAAATATTGAACAATACACTTCGTTCGTTAAACGCAGAGGGAAAGTTTTATGCAATTATTCCCCCTCTGTTAGTAGTACTTAGTACTGAACTAAGTTGAATTAATGGCCGGAAAAAAAAAACTAAGTGCATGTTTGGCAAAACTTAAATTAGTTTAAATTAACTTTTTTTTTAAAAAAAAGTTGTTTTAACAGTGTTTAATTATGTTTGATAAAATTAGCTTCAGTTTTTACACGAAATTCAATATAAAATAAAAATTTTTTAAGTTAATTTTTATAATGCTGAAGATCGTAACTTATGATTCTAACTTATAGATTATTTCTTACATTTTGATATGTAAATATCATTTTATCCTTAATTAAATAATTTTTTTAATAATTTTATACCTATTTTAATAATTTAATACGTATAAAACGATTTTTTTTTATATTAACTAAATAAAATAGATTAATTTAAAATTACTTTTCAAATTAACATATCTAAACATAAAAATAAATCGATTATAATCGATTATAACAAAAAAAATTTATAATCAATTATTGAAATAATCAAAATTTTCACAGGTAAACTAAATACACAAATAAGTTGACTTGTGGACTCTATTCTTCCTCCAGCAACTTATCACAGTTTTTCCGAAGCTTATATGCATTTATGCTTTGTAACAATTTGTATTTATGTTTTGGGTGTAAAATTTTGGAAAACCCTCCAGATGTGAATCAAAGCTCGTATCGTATTAAGCCACTATTTAAAAGGTCCCCTTAAACCAAATTTCTTGCTTAATTGGTTTTAGACTTTTAGTCCTCCCTCCCTATAGAATATATTGAGCTTTTCGCCAATGTGGTTAATGGATGAATATATTGGTACACTAACCAGTGCCAGTGAGGCCTGAATAATTGTTTACCAATAAGTAACTAACAAACCCCTGTTCACTCTGGCAATCTGCAAATCAGCAACAACCTGGTTTGATGGTCTACGGTCTACTCTTTGTCCTCTCTAATCTTATCAACGGTATGAAACAAATTCACACAACGGGGTAAAAGAGAATAAAGAGGGGTGGAATCCATTTCCATGAACATTACAAACTACCAATGATATTTTTATATTTAATAGTATTTATATTTATTTTTACACTGATTATTGTTCATGAGACTCACTCATAAACAGTATCAAATCATGTTTTTATTTTTTTTTTAAGATATATGTTAACTAATTTTTATATATAATTAATTACTTTTTTTTCGTTTTCATTAATCAATTTTTTTGACGAAAGATAAAATAAAGTTAGTTAATGAATAACAAAAATATAGTTAATGACTTATAAAAGTTAGTTAATGATATAAGATTTTACTACATAGTTTTTATACTCGTGAAAAAAATTAGTTAATGAAAAATAAAAAAATGATTAACGACGTAGAAAAATTGATTAATGAACATATACTAAAAAAAAAATAAAAACATAATTTAATACTATTCACAAATAAGTCCATAAGTAATACTTAATATTAAAAATAGTGTGATACTATTTGCGATAAGATAGTATTTTTCTATTATCAATATTATTATGGCTATGTGGCCTATACGCCGCTAGCTACATAGCTTACTTGTTTGCTATGTGGAAAAAGCCTCCTTTATTTTGGTCTACTTGGCCTTTAGGTGTTGAAAAACATTGCCCATAGTCATATCATTACTGACTTATTCAACGGTTCATTTTGCAGTTCCTGCTTCAGTGAAAGGGGCAATAAATTGCCTTTAGAATAAGGGTTTTATTAATTAAGATAAAATAAAAAGTTTTTAATGAAAATAAAATATTTAATATATTAAAAATTAAAAATACTTATTTATTTATCTTATTTTCACCAAAAAAATTATTTTAGTTTCCTTAATTAATGTTATTAGAAAAATCCTTAAAATAATGTGCTACTCATGCTTGAATTTTGTTAAACAAATCTATTTTAATTAACTATTTTTTTAATAAAAAATACTTCAAAAAAATAATTTTTTTTTTAAAATAAAAATAATTTAATTCAAACATAAAGATTTATGTCACAAGTTTATATTTTTTTTTAAATTTATAAATTTAACAAGTGTGAATGGTATTATACTATTAGTTTTTAACTTGAAGGTCGATAGAAGTTGCTATAATACTCTTATAAATGCGATAATCAGAATTATTTTTTAAATTTTATTTATTTATTAATAATAAATGTTTTAAAGTTTACAAAAAAAAATATAGTCATATATTATTTTTAGTGGTATATGTATTATTTATATTTTTTTTAAGAGATATGATTGAGTGAGAAAAAATAATAAAAATATATATATAATAAATAATATTAGATAGAATATAAAAAAAATATATTCATTATTTGATATAAGAATATAAGAGGTTTTACAAAAAATGAACGATCAATTATCAATAAAATGGTACCAAAGTAGTTCCTACTTTTTTAAGCATTAATATTTATACAAGTTATCGGAATACACATAGATTTTCGTGATTTTGATGGGTGATCTTTGTTTTAAGGGTTATTTTAAAAAGTGAGGTGTATTAAGAATACTTGATAAAGATTTAAAATAATTTTTTTATAAAAAAATAAAATATTAATATATTAAAAATTTAAAAACTCTAATTTTTATGTAAAATTTTTTATTTTAAATTCTTTAATAAATGTCTTAAAGTATTAGTTAAAAAACCCCTTTCTTTAAAAATTAAATATATTCTCTTCAACAACTGTCCTATAATTTAATTTTTTATATTTTATTATTTAAACTAGTATTTAGTACTAATTCATTGATTAGAATAATCAATACAATTAAGTGTTACTTTATTTTTGGAAGTGGAATAACAATGTTGTGAAACATTTTCATTATTTGTCCATCTATAATTTAATATCTAACTTATACTTCTTTTTATTGACATATGTTATATTTATTTCATCTTAAAATATAATATATTTTAGTATTTACTTATATTCACGTTAATATACTATATTTATATGTAGTATCAAATTTAATAATATAAAAAATATTTTTCATTGTGAAAACTTAATTAATTGTCAGATATAAAAGAATATATTTAATTTTATTTAATGAAGTAATTAGCAAAATATCATTTTCTTATATAGAATAAAAAAACAAAAAATTAGGACTCTGTTGGGGCCCAATAGCAATAAGGAGGGAAAGAAAAATGAATAAAATAAAAAAAGAAAGAGTTAGTTCTGACAATGAAAGTCAGAATCGATCATACTCAGCTTTGGTACTTTGCCTATCTTAGGTTCGTTCCAAGAAAACATCATTAATCCTTACGAAAACTCTGTTTTTTCATATATTATTCTGAAACCCTAAATTTTTTGTCGGCTACAAAAAAGATTTGGATCTTCCACTGTACGGAAAAAACATTCCAAAAGTGCTTCTGGTGTTCTCATGCATAGATCTTTGAAATAAAAGACAATTTCTGATCATTTTGTCTTTCTCTTTTCCATTTTTTTTCCCTTTTCAGGTTCTTAATATTTGCAGAGCAAAGCATCACCTGTTAGAGAAGGTAGCAACTCGTGCTCTACCAATATATATATATATATATTTGTATGTAATTTTGTTTATGCATCTGCATTTGTCTAGGTATAGTGCAACGTGGTCTTAATGATTTTATCTACAATAACTTACCTCACATTTTTTTTTAATTTTTTATTGGGTACTATGCACAATTCCGTTAGCTATTGCTTTTTCTTTTTTTTTTTCCATGTTTCTTTGATTAATTTTTCCATGGTGAATTTTCTCTACTGCGAAACTGATGTGTGATGGAAACGTCGAAAAGTTTCTCCTTTGTTTATCTTCCCTTGTTAATATCAGGCATTCGGTTTCAATCCAAATACTTGTGGATGAATACACATCCCTGGAATTTGGATGAACACTTGAGGCCATGAAATATAGCTTTTGTCCTGTGATGGATGTTATCATGTTAAGATAAGAAAATCAAATATTGTTGGTATAGCATGTGTATATTGTTGTTTTGGTTGTGTATGAAGTGTAGGCATTGATTTGTTTAATTTCACCTGGGACAGGATGGATTATCAAGGGCATAGCCAGAACCCATCTATGAGGATTGTTGGTAGTGGAGGACAACTGACTTATGGTTCTAATCCATACCAGCCCAACCAAATAACTGGGTCACCTGGGATGGTTGTTACATCTGTTGGGACCATTCAATCCAGTGGTCAACCAGCTGGAGCTCAGCTGGGACAACATCAACTTGCTTATCAGCATATTCATCAGCAACAACAGCAGCAACTTCAGCAACAGCTCCAAGCCTTTTGGGCAAATCAATACCAAGAAATTGAGAAGGTAACTGATTTCAAGAATCACAGCCTTCCCTTGGCAAGGATAAAAAAGATTATGAAGGCTGATGAGGATGTTAGAATGATATCAGCTGAGGCACCAGTCATATTTGCAAGGGCATGTGAAATGTTCATATTAGAGTTAACCTTGCGTTCTTGGAATCATACTGAAGAGAACAAAAGAAGAACACTCCAAAAAAATGACATTGCAGCAGCAATCACAAGAACTGATATCTTTGATTTCTTGGTTGACATTGTGCCCCGTGAGGACTTGAAGGATGAAGTGCTTGAATCAATCCCAAGGGGAACAATGCCTGTAGCAGGGCTTGCTGATGGACTTCCTTATTGTTATATGCCACCTCAACATGTACCGCAAGTTGGAACTGCCGGTGTCATAATGGGTAAGCCTGTGATGGACCCAAATATGTATGCTCAGCAGTCTAATCCCTACATGGCACCACAAATGTGGCCACAGCCACCAGAGCAACAGCAATCATCTCCAGATCATTAGCTGCTTATCATGGAAGTGCAATGGATATTTAGGTGAATTTTAGGCGCTATCTCTCTCTTTTCAATTAGTTTTATAGGGTTTGTGAGTTAAAGTTTATGTTGGACTGCTCATTTCAGTACATTATAGTAAAATTTGATTCTGCAGCTTTTGAATTTCAATTTCTTTCTTTTTCTTAATGGAATTTAATATTTTCTGTTATAGGGAGTAGAGACTCTTAATGTATTGCAAGTATACAATTACAAATAACCAATTATGGTTAATGATTTATCAGTTATTAGCTCTAGATGCATGATTTATAGTTGCTGCTGGTGCCGATCTCATAAACTGTATTATGGCTTTGTTATAGCGAATCCAACCTGATTTTGGATTATTGGAAATATGATAATTTTGAATGTTGGGGGAAAGTTTCTGGCATTTTAGCTGTGCTGTTATTAGTTGTCTTGTCTTGTGGGTTGAAAACACGCAGAACATGAGGAAGTTGGTGTTATGATTGAATCTTTCCTTCCCCCTCTTGTGTCGTTTTGTGGGGATTGGGATAGAATATGGAACTCTTTAGTTTCGTATTGAGATGGCTAGTTAGTAATGCAGTAAAAGAGACTAATTAGTGTAATTTAACTTTTTTCTTTTACCAAACAAGCAACAACTGCCTTGAATCCTAGATAGATTGTGTTTTCCACTTCATTACTTTCTAGTTTCTAATATACATGAATTCATCACTTTCTATTGAGATTTTAATCAGTTAGTCAAGAGATTTTATGCTTGAGTTGCGCTTTGGTCTTTTTTTTTTTTTCTGCTCTTTTATAAATGAGCTTTGGTGCGTTTCAACTTTCAATCCAAAACGGGTTTTATTTGACCAGCTAAAGTGATCTTGATACCTTTTCCTATACTGTTATCGATCATACTTCCTTTTGTTTCTAATATTGCCTACGTTTCTTGGCTTGCAGATTACTGGTGTACTGTTATTAACTGTTATCAATTGATTTGAGTGTGTCAAATTGAATGGTCGAGAAGGTCCTAAGTGATTAGAAAGTGTAGCTGATAGCTTAACATGCAATGCAGACCTTAACATATGTAGATCACGTGCTAGTAAAAACCTCCCTTGATTAAGCTGGATAATATGGTGTTTTTCTTGGTTTAATTTTCTCGTCTTCATATGGTAAGATTTACAAGTGTACAGTAGAATTTTACGAGGAATTTTGCTTCTTTGTCAATTGAACATTTTATGAACTCGGGATTTACGCCGTCTTTTTTATTCTCATCACGGGCTTCATTATAATAACTGCAGTTCCATGGTTCTCTTTTGTGGGAACATTGTGAATGAATCGTGTCACATATAAGTTGCATTCAGTTATGCTAGAGCACATGTGGACATGTTTTGTGATACATGCACCCTGTTTATGCTGCCAGACAAGGGAAATCATATCGTCTTCTCGATGACATTACCAAAAAATTATCGTCTTCTATGGCCACCTAAATAGAAGGGAGCGTGAAGGAAGAGCTATTAAGTTGCTAGAAGGTTTTTTTTTTAAAAAAAAAAAATGGGTAAGTCAATGGTGAGATTAGCTTGGTAGAGGTTGTGTTTCTACTTTAAATGCACATTGAGATTTTTATCCAATTTTTAAGCAACAATTAAATTAATGAAGTTAATTGAAAGGTTAATTTTACCAATGAAACATCAATCTTTTGAGAGCTCTACTTTATATCCCCTTCTTGTTCTATTCTATTATGTAAGGGTTATAAGTAGGAGCACTTTGAATTGGGTGGCTAATTTGGATACCCTAAGAAAAATAAAATATTGATGTTTGCACATCACTTTAATTCCTAGTTCCTCCACTTCGATTCTTGTATAGGAAACTCACAAATGTGCGAGTCTTATTAAGGATCCAACTCATATACAGGATTTTAACTAAAGCAAGTAATGACAATAAAAATTGAAGTGTAAAAATTATGAAGAAATTATTAGTGTGCTCATAGTATGTTATACCACTTCAATAAATAATAGATATCCACTCCTTTTTCTTTTTCTATTTTTCCCTTTTGGTGGTAAGAAGGGGCCAGGGGCCCAAAGGAAGGACAAAACTACAAAATGCAGTTAACTAATCTGGGCGGGAGCGCCTACAGCATTATCTCTTGAGGATAGGAGTGTAGTCCATATGGGTAGGATCTTTCAGTTAAGTGATGTGGCCATCTAAAAAAAAAGTGTAAGACTGGGAATGTCAAAAATCAATTTTGGAACTATCTCACTGAAAACCCCAACCTTTTACCATTACCTTAGGAGTCATGCGAACCCAAAATGCTTTTAAGGAACATCGAATGATCACTGATGACCCAGCTGGATGGAGCACTGAAAGTGAAAATGTAAAATTTATATATTGGCAAACTTCAACTTAAACAAGCACTGAAGAATAAAAGCTCTCCTACACGAATAGTTGTCCCCCTCAATGATGGGATTGTGCAAGTATGTGGTGCTCAAAAGTCACCACCAAAAATTAAAAGATGTTTATAGTTGGAAATGACCAAAATAAATGAAGAAAAGTTGTGCGTTGAAGTAGTTGGGTCAGTCAGTCTAAGGTTAATCTCTATCAGCCTGCAGACTCTAAATTGCTCCTCTCAAAAGAATCCAATATATTCATCCGCAGAGCACTCTTGCATATGTCCATCAAATGGATTAATTAATCATGCAATGGCCACTTCAACATAAAGGCGATGTCAGAGAGAATGTCAGCCTGTGTATCATTAAATCTCAAAATAAATAAAATAAAGATAGACACTATACAGGATCTTGTCACTCATAACCACATCCATTTGACATTTTGCATCAAAATTTATAGTAACCTTAACTGGTGGAAGAAAAGGAAGGATTCTAATCAGACACAACTTTGCCATCATGTACGTTTCCCTTTGATAACAACTCCTTCAAGAATCCCATCAGTGCCAAAGTTACCTGAAAATTGATGGGGATCAACAGGACCAGGCAGCTGAAATTCGATGGAGAAATGGCCTGGTGGACAAAGGTTGTGAGTTTGCATTTCAAACACTTGAGAGTACCTGGATACTGTCTTCTCCCCCGTTGTAGTTACTCCACGTATCAATACTTTACCATCGGTGTCAACCTCACAGCTGAATTCACCTGCAGTCATAAATTCAAGGCATATTAGTTATCTGTATTGAGATCTCTGAGGCAGTGTGCCGCAGAAATGATTAAAAAGAGTTGCTAGCCCACCAAAACAACAGTAAGATTAGCAATGAATCATACGTTTTCTGTGGTGAAGTTGGGCATACATAAGCATTGGTCACTACTCACCACAGTTAGAGGCTTAGAGGCATTGCCAAAACATCAAATCACACATAATAGATACAATAGGCTTCAATTTCTTTTTCCTTTTCCTTTTTATTTTATTTTTCTTCTTTCTTATTTTTGTGATGGAAGGGCATGCCATAGGTAGAAAGATGAAATTAAATACCTCAAACATCTTTAACAGAGTTCTCATTTCAAGTGCTATGGCCACAGCATTATATATATTTATTCCTTTTCAGCAGGCATGGAACTTTAAATAATTTATATCATTAATCATAATCTTTTAGCAGAAAAATTTACAACATAAACATGAAAGAGAAATTCCTGAAATGTAGCAATCCATCGCATAGAACCTTAAAGCTAAAGGAATGGCAATTATGTAAGATATGAATCCTTGACATTTAATAAGAAACTTACTTTCTTCCCTCTTCACCCCAGGGAGAGACACACGAAATAGGTATGAGTCTTCACACTCTCCAATGTCCATAAGTCCTATGATTGGTCCTACCTGCCCCATAGCTGCGCTTCCAGTCAATGCAAATCCATTCTTGGTAGCAGCCACAATGTCAGACCATTCCTTTTTAGTCGGGCGAGAAGGAAGGAATAACATAGCTGGACCAACTTTATCAGGATCAGTCTCATCTTCAGGCGGCAATGGACCCATGTAACTATACATCATATTTGTACCATTATATGGGGTGCTACTGCTAGGTGCCAGAACATGGACATGTTGCTGAGGATCCTGAGGCTCAGAAAAATCATCACTGCTTCTTGCTTTTGAAGAACTACTACAAGACTGGACAGTAAGCATATTTCCATTAGGCTCAGCCTGCCCCACTGACATGTTGCATAGAACATTACCATCAAGAGTAGCATGCAATTTTGCAGCATCTCTGTCCAGTTGGAAATCCTCCAGTCCACTTAGCCTCTTGAACCTTTCAATATCTTCTGGCTTGATGTAGAAGATTTCCGGATTGTTAATAAACACAATGTTCTCAATTACTTTATATCGATTTTTGAACCGAGATCGAGGATGTAATTCAGGAGGAAACAAATCTGGAAACTGGGGGTAATTGGCAGCACCATCTTGTCCATGGCCAGAAATACTGCCTTGAAAGAATTGACGCAATAAGGGTAACTTGACAGTAAGTGATTTATCAGCCTTCCTAAGTACATAGTAGTACACACGCTCCAATTCCACAATTTTCATGAATGAACTAGTTAGTTGATCAGATGTGTAAGGAGGAAGTCCGTCAGCTATTCTTTGCAATACTGATTTTTTGGAGCTCTCCCCTTTGACATCAGGGCCAAAGTAGGTACCCATAATGAAGAACAAGAGAAAACACTGATCATCATTAGGCATTCCACTTTTTATGTTATTAGATGCTAATCCCTCCACAGTTGGAGATTGGTTAGGCTGAGATGTGCCATCCATTGGAGCCAAAAGACATGTCACACAGAAACCATGACTCTGCAAGAAAATGTGACAGCTGGTTTTTATGTGATATTATTACAATGTCATTGCTCATTTATCACCACTAAAAATAGACTTGCAATTTGTTCTAAAGTAACAAAGAAATAGTAATGCAATGCAACAGAATTTGATCCAAGCCATCTCACTCATTGAGATGTCCCAGTAAGAGTTTGTTTAGCCTGGTGAAAATTGAGAGTAGCTCTAAAATTGGTTAATGTCATTAACTCGTTATAAATACCAGAAATTTGCATTTGCTTTGCTAGAGAATAGGAAATGAAGTAACATTAAGATATATTTAAGAGGAGCCAAATAGGGTATTGAAATAGCAATAATGCAATGCAAGAGAGTAAGGAGAGTGAGGAGACTCACAGTGGTAGGTGACAGGACGCAATGACGCACAGTACACTGTAGCCGCTGGTGGGTGGCGAAAAGCTCTCTGAATAGAGAACACCAATGCCAATGGCTGGAGCTAGAAGATGCTGTGGCATGGAGTGGAGGCTCACGGTGAACAACGAATCAAGTGTTTTGGGCCAGGGGTGGATGTGAGTTTGACTTGACGGGCTTCATTTTTTTAAAAAAAAATTAAAATGTTTTAAATGAATTGGGCATGCATTCTACCAAAAAACTTCCTTGAGAATTCTATAATCATGTGGCTTCAAGAAGTTCTCAACAAAAGAAACAATAAAATATAAATATATGTATTTTATAAGATATTATAAAAGTATAGAGATGGGAGAACCTTATCTCATCATATCATATACTTGATTACATTACCACTTTTCATTAAGGAGATGAATTGAGTCTAAATAAGTGAGTATCTATTAAACCAAACATAGAGAAGTTCGAGATGCACATTTTGCTTGTCTTGGTTACAATTTCCACGACATTGAAACCATGACTTGTTTGAATAAGTTGCATACAATAGTTAAAAGAGGGAATGTATATTATCCAAAAAAAAAAAAAAGAGGGAATGTATTTTTATAGAAGATTCGAACCTGAATTTTGTGTCGCAAATGAAGCACCACTGATCCTGTGTCCCGATACAAAATTGGTATAGAAGTAGGAATTCTACGCCCGCTTGTGTGTATTACACAAAAATAAAATAAAGTTAGCGCACATGCACAACGACAGGCATAGCCACAACAAATCTCAATGATGCATATTATAATTATAATCTAATTTAATATGTAAGAAATAAAAGTAATAAGAAATTATTCTTTTTAAAGTTTATTTATTAGTCAATATTTAGGAAAAATTCTTTCTTCCTCCGAAAGGAAGAATCTACCACAAATCATCTTAACCATTCAATTCATGAAAACCCTACTAATTATACAAGTCCCATCATAATTTTGATGGTATAAGATTCATATGAAAGAAGAATGTGTATATGAGAGTTTTCCTTATATTTAGTATGATATTAGTATATTGGTCTTTTTAATTACAATAAAAAAAACACCAAAAATAGTTATGATAAATGAGACCTATTTTTTTATAACAAACATTTGTATAATATAGGTTTTTTTATAATAATATATGAGGAAATATTTGATGGTATAAGAAACATTTGTATAAATCATCTCAATCATTCAATTCATGAAGACCCTATTAGTTATACAAGTCTCATCATAATTTTGATGTTATAAGATCCATCTAAAAGAAGAATATGTATATAAGAGTTTTTCCTATATTTAGTATGATATTAGCATATTGGTCTTTTCAATTACAATAAAAAGTACACCAAAAATAGTTATGATAAATGAGAAATATTTTTTTTTTTATAACAAACATTTGTATAATATCGTTTTTTATAATAGTATATGAGGAAATCCTTGACATTTCATGAAAAGGCAGAGGTGATATTGTATGTTTATTCTCTTAAACACTTTATTATTAAAATATCATGCCAGTGAGTTTAACAGTAAACCAGTGGCAACATGGGCATCTACTTCAAACCCAGATTTCATTATTCAGCTATAAATGCATTTTCCATAATCTTGACAAGCAATTATGGAACTTACTTTGACTGCAAAGAGCAAGGTAAAATGATCTGGTGAATATCCACTTTGTATCATTTGTCTATACAGAAGCATAGACACTCATGGATTGTAAATGTTAGCATTACCTCTTAATATGAACAATGTTTGAGAGGACATGTTTCTTCTAGGTTAGCTTGGTATACTCCAGTCAGGTATTAGTTCAGTTCAAATTTTGAGAGCAGTAGCAATGTTGCATTAACTATCATGTAATAATTCACGGTATACAAGAATCAGTGATCACAGAACTAATATTTTGCTTGTTGAATCAAAGAACACAGAACAACATGCTATGCTTTCATTTTGATATTCTCCTATTTATTTCTATTTCTTCCTATTGCAATTTGCGCAACCGGAGAACAAGTCCTAAGCTTCTCAACCCAAAATTTGACGTCCTCTTTCCCCAACCTAGAATTCATCATCAAAACAATCCCAAAGAAAAACCCTAAAAACCATTCCTTGATGGCTTTCTTTCCCCAACACAACCGAATCAAAGAAACCCCAACGAGAAAAAACAGCAACGCCCTCAGAAACAGGTCCAACTCCGAAATTCTCCACGACAGGAAACCCGCAACACAGATCAACATGAACACGAACCACATCAATTTGTTCCTCCTCTGGGTTTTTTTCCCTCTCCCTGCGAGACGGTTCAGGATAAGATATTCTGGACGAACTCCATTCCAACCTCCGCGTGCGATTTCGGCGATGAGGGAATTGAAGGGTTCTGGAAAGATCTTGAGATTCAGTGCTATCATGGAAGCCAGTTGAAGCATCTTTCGATTCGATGATTGAGACCAGCCTCGGCGGTTGTTCTTCCTAGCGCACAGAATTGGTTGATGTGTAAGAGTTGGATTGGATTGCGAAAGGCGAAGCAGAGAGAGGAAAGTTGGGATTGGGAGGAAGATGGAATTGCGGAAAGAATAATTGATTTTGGTGATTGGGTTTAATAGAAATGGAAAAGGATGATGTGAAATTGAAAGGAGGGATTGGGATCTGAAGGTGTAGGTGTAGTAGGGTTTCAGCATTGTATTCAGAAGGGAAGTAGTGACTTGTGAGGTGAGGACTGATCAGGATGACCGTTATAAAGGTACTTAGTTCAAACTTCAATTTTATTTTTTGAATATGAAGCATGAACATGATGATGGTGATTACCCCGGACTTTTATTTTTTACCAATTTATTGTGCCGTACCGTAATTGCAATATTTCCTTTTTTATTTTTTATTTTTTTGTCTGTACATTTCATAGCTGCTAATTCAGCGAGGACTTGGGATGAAAACGGGGATGCTTACCTATTTATTAAATTATTAAATGACCTATTTATATAATATAGGTAATTTTTTAATATTTAATTTTGATTTTTTATAAGTCTAACTTAATTTGAAAGTTAATTAAAGACTTATTTTTATAAGAAGACTTTTAAATAAATTAATAGATCTAGCATTGAGTGTTTTATTGTAACTTGATTTTAGGGTGAGGTACATTTATGGATTAAGATTGTTTGGTAGTTCTATGGTTCAGTTGGTTCGTTGGAGAGCTGAGTTTGGAAGGTTAGAGGGTGGTTGACGGTAGATCTTTTGGTTTGTGGCGTGGATTGTGGTAATTATTGGGTTAATGTGGTTGTTATTTAGGTTGAAGGCTATGTACTTATGACTTCTTGTGTATTTTCGGTTTAATTTGCAAGGATTGATGGTGGTAGAGGAATGTTTGTGGCTTGAAGTTCTAAAAGTTTAGTGTATTGTTGATGACACTTCTATATTATGTGCAGGTGGAATAGTATTCTGTTTCAGGTGGAAGATGGAATAATGCATGAGAGAGAGAGAGAGAGAGAGAGAGAGAGAGAGAGAGAGAGAGAGAGAGAGAGAGAGAGAGAGAGAGAGAGGAGGAAGGTGATGCTGCGGCAAATAATTTAATGCCATGTATTTTTATAAGACATGTGACAATTTCATTTTTGCCATGTAGAATTCAGGTGGAATTATTCAGTTAATGATATTAACATAGATAACTTTCAAAAAAACGATAAGTTAATTTATCACTCATTTGATACAAAAATTAGTTAGGGAACTAAATTGAAAACAACAAAAAAAGTTAGAGTGCGAATTTGCCTTATAAGCTAAGTTACTCTGGTAGTTATTCTTTTCTCTTTTTATAAACACATTGAATAATCCCATTAAATATATGTACACAAAAAAATCATTAAATATGTATTCTCAATCTCCACAACTTTGATTATATTTACACATCATACTTACATTACTTTTTTTAGTAATAAAACAAGGGAAATATAAATTCTATCGTCTTTTTTTTCTTACCTTTATCACCCGAAAAAAAAATGCAAACAAATAATCATAATCATATTACTTGTTGACTCTTCGAGGTTAGAATGCGCGGTTTGTTTTTAAGATGCTCCCTCCTCTTGTTTTTAGGTTGAATTTGTCTCCATCTAATGTAATTGCTTTGTCTTCTTCACTAACCTAAAAGCAAGAATACATTTAGCAAATAATGGCCAAAACAAATAAATAAATAAATAAAAGAATATAGGTTGCAAGAACAAGTTTCCTGACCATGCAATCATCATGAGGCTAGAATCTGTTTTGGTTACTTAGTAGTTGGGACGTGTGATTTTGATACAACATGGAAGCACCTTCTTAAATGATGAAGACGACGCGGATGGAGAAGGGTTGTTTTGTATATTCTAAATAAGTGGATGAGAATCATGAGATGATAAATGCTGACTATCTGATAGGGTCTTGCCTCTAATATGTCTAGTCTCAAACTCTCCATTCCAATGGTTACAGTGACAGGAGATGGTAAAAGGCAACAAACCCTCTTCAATGTCATAAATACTGCAATTATACATGCACAATCAGGACAACAGCGTCATGAGTATAGTAAAGAAAGATGACACCATATCAACTACCCTGAAAGTAGGATAAAATTTCTGTCTATATATATCCTCCATGGTCCATACTGAAGCTCTTCAGGGAAAGATGAATAACACGTTTCAGTTGCCAGGGCATGATAAGGCAACCATGGGAAGGAAAAGTCTTGACTGTGAAAATCCCTCAGGTGGGAAGCGTAACCGATGTGTCACTTTACCAGCCAATGTTCCTATGGTTGCTGATTCCTTTCAACGAAGAAACCAGAACTGGTATACATCTATATGCTCATAAGTTATGGCATTAGCATTCTCTTCATGTGTCTCTTGTGGATAAACAAGTTAGAGCCAACTGGCTTTCTGAATGTGATATATCCCGTTTACTTGATGCAGGATTGCTCGGGCAAATTCAGCTATTGATTTGATCATACAAGTTGGTGATTCCAGCTTTCACTTGCACAAGGTGGACCAAACCACTCCTTTAATTCTCTGGAAAAATTAATGTACTTTTGCCATCATAAAGGGATCAAATACAATATCTTAGATAATGTGAAAAATGACTTATAACCGAATCTGAATCACAAGTAGATTATTTGTCAATAATTTTTCTCTCAACTTTTAAACTTAAATTAGTTATACTCAATATTCTTGAGAATTTAACTGCAAATGATTTCGTTGATTTCCAGCTTGCCATAGTCTCAAGAAGCGAATATTTGAATAGGCTTGTCTTTCAGAGGGGAAGCAAAAGAGAAACAGCAGGTGATAGCTTCAATATCCAAATAGAAAATCTTCCAGGTGGTACAAAAACATTTGAATTAGTAGTCAAATTCTGTTATGGATGGAAAATTGATATAACCGCAGCCAACGTTGCCCCATTATATTGTGCTGCACATTTCTTGGAAATGAGTGAAGACCTTGAAGAAGGAAATCTCATTTCCAAAACAGAAGCTTTTCTGAGCTTTCTGATCTTATCTTCATGGAAAGACACATTTCGAATACTTAAAAGCACTGAATCCATTTCCCCTTGGGCCAAGGATTTACAAATAGTGAAACGCTGCTCAGAAGCAATAGCTTGGAAGGCATGTGCTAATCAAGATGCATCTAGTGCCAATTGTGAATATGCTGAGTATTTGAATGTGCAAGCAAGTAAAATGAATAACTCAGGACTCGAAAACAGATTTGATGCCTGGTGGTTCGAAGATGTATCACTTCTACGTATAGATCATTTTATTGAAGTGATTCAATCTATTAAAAAACGTGGAATAAAGTCAGAACTTTTAGGTTCTTGTATAGCACATTGGACCACAAAATGGTTTTCCCAAGTCACACTTGGACTTGACAAGGTCACTCCTAAACACATAACCCTCCAATTACGTAGAGTTTCAACTGAATACTTGATTAGAATACTACCTACTGAAGAAAATTCAGTCACTTGCAATTTTTTGCTTCACCTACTGAAGGCAGGGGTGAAGCTGAAAATAAATCCTGAGTTGTTGTGTGTGCTAGAAAGAAGAATAGCTTTAATCTTGGAGCAGTGCCGTGCTCCAGATCTGTTGGTTAAAAATCAAGGAGATAAAGATTCTTTGTATGATGTAGCTGTTGTTCTTAGGGTGTTACAGTCTTATGTTTGTGGCATGTCAAATAATCCTGCAGCAAAACTCCAAACTGTTGGAAGGTTGGTGGACGGGTATCTCACACAAGTTGCAAGGGATGAGAATCTCACAGTGGAAAGCTTCAAATCACTTGTTGAAGCATTGCCACAAAATGCCAGATACTGTGATGACAACCTCTATAGTGCAATTGACATGTATCTTAAGGTAATACTCATATTATATCATTTCTAATTCACTAGCTCAATATCTGTCTGTTTGTGTGAAACTTTGGATATTTAATTAACATAATTAGTTGGACATAAAGGTCCATCTTGTTTTGCAATCATCTCTATGATTAGAAGATTGAAAACTGAGACTTAAACCCAATTTTGCAGGCACATCCTGATTTGACAGAAGAAGATCGAACAGATGTGAGTAGAGTCCTGGAATACGATAGATTGTCACAAGAAGCGCGCCAGCATGTGATGAAGAATGATAGGTTGCACTTGAAATTAACAACACAGTTTGTCCTTCTAGAAAAAGTGAACATGGCAAGGTCAATGACAAGTAATGGATCAAATTACCGAAGGACAAATACTCAGACAATCATCAGAGTAAGCAAAGATTTTCAAAAAAGACAGATAAATGCCCAGGAAATAAAGATGATGAAGAAAGATGTTGAAATGATCAAGTCGCAACTCTTGGAACTAAATACCTGCAAAATAAAGCTCCAAAAGCAACTGAAGAGATGCATTCGTTGAAAGAGAGAGTTTATTATGTAATAACACTTCAACATGAGGACCTTTTCTCTTTTTCTCTGATAGTATACATTATTGTGGCTCATAAGAAATTTGAACGCAGTAGTTACTTGACTGATCTTGAAACCATGGTCTAAAATAAAATTGTTTCATATAGCTTGTCCTCCTTCAGTGAAGTAACTTCCATTCCACCATCCCACCCCAGAAAGAAACCAATTATGGGGGCAATAACAAGACCTGAGTCAGACTTTGTCTAAAGCCAAAGTGTTTCTCAATCACAAATTCTAGTAGTTGAACAAGAAGACACCGAAACAGGCTGTGAAATTAATAAAAGATAGGGTAATGTTAAGGGGAACAACGTAAAAAAGTTGTGTACACAAAAAATTAGTTCCAAGCAATTTATTAGTTGCTAATTTCTAGGAAAAAAAATAGAGTACCAGAACAATTTCCTTCCATGTCATGTGAAAATTTTGCAGAAATCCAAAAATAGTGTTATAACTTTCGGCATATTTTCTTTCTAGCATGAGAAAATATAAACTAGGAACATATTTTGTATACAATTATGATATTCTTACCGCAAATAGTACATATACCTCTTTTCACACTTTATCTAATATCATTTATCATTATTACTTTTTTCTATCACTTTCTCTCACTTAATCACACACTTTTAAAAAAATATATATACAGTACCTACACTTCTAAAAAGAATATAAGAGTATCTTTTTCCTTTCGTATATACGCTACCGGGATTCAAATCTTTTATCTACCTTTCTTATTTCAAGAAAAAGAACAAATAAGTATGAGATAATATTTTTTTTTTGGTCTTTGATTAGATATTTCGTAAGTATTGTTGTCAGATTAATTTTCGAATATTATCACGATTAAAATGTCTTCTCAACGAGTATCTATTCTAAAGTTTGAATTTTGATCTTCTCTCTGAAAATATAACTTACTTAACAACTAACATTGCACCCAACACTTGGTGGAGATAAAATGATAAATTATTGCCAATTAAAAGATTTTTTTTTTAGTTTTCTATATTTAATTAGAAAAATAAG